>NW_006499897.1:5182630-5278039 GCF_000471905.2 Amborella trichopoda | reverse complement strand
GAGAGAGAGAGAGAGCCCACTGACTTGATTTTTGATATAACACCTTTGTTTTGTAGTGCATCTAAATTACAAGCAATGAGTTTAATTTCATTTGGTTTTCTTGTAGCTCTAATAATTTTGTAGTGGGTTTACTTTTGCAGGGACCAAGTTCTTTGTGGTCTGTGAGCTTGGAACGCAACTTACGGAAGCTCTTATTTATCTCATCTATGAACTTTACACTGATTACGTTCTAAAAAACCCATTCTATGAAATGGAGATGCCAATACGTTGCGAACTTTTTGAGCTGATTCTCTCACAGGCTATTCGAAAAGATCGGGTTGTGGTGGTTGGCCGATGAAGAAATGGAGGATCGGTAGAAATGCTGCATGCTTCATGAGAAATAAGAGGTACCGCATTACTCCAGGCTGCCTATCAAAACAAGTTTTTGTATCTTAGAGAGTACTTGCTATTGGTCCTTGTGTAAGTTCACTACTTTAGATTGATTGTACTAAGCTCTATCTCTCTCTCACAAACACACACACACACTCATGCATGTACATACATATTCGTCTATTGCTTCCACATACACATGCACATTCCCCACTAATGCAAAATCATGCAAGCTTGCTAGGCGTAATCACTTATACATACAAGCTAGTATATGACCCAAACATTTGGTTAGTCACTCAAACATAGGAATGGAAGTAGACATGCACTAGGCATAGCTCTTGCATGTACCAAATCATAGATGCATAAGCAAACATGTTCACACGAGGAATATCGCGATCTTAACTCACTTTTAAAATGTGTGAAGCCACATAAGATTATGCTTGCATGTAAATACGGATGTGTTGTGAATTTGTGTAAGTGCACATGTTTGCGTTTACATGGATAGAAATAATGGGTGTGGGTGAAGTGAGGGCCGTAATATTTTGTTTGATAGGAGTGTTTGAACCCAAATTGAAGATATATCTTCCTATTTTCAGGTAGGTCAATGTGCTATTTCAAGATAATATTTACCTCTTACTGATGACAATTAGTTTGCATGAGGGTCATCAGGCAAACTTGCTATCAGGATACCTACAAATAGAAGATTGAACACTTATCTTTACATGTCCGATGCACAAAAAAGCAATATATTAGAGCGCCAGAGTTGCTTTTTTGTTAAGAAAGAGTAATATAGAAAGGAAGAGATGATTTGTAAAAAGGTTGTGTTTTGGGTATAAAATCGTGTCTCATTTTACAAAGAGAGAAAGTGGATTTTCATATTATGAGTTGTGACCTTTCAATGCCTTGTGACTGTTCATTATGAGTGGCTAGATTTATATGCGTCTAACTGTTATCAATTGTTAATTGGTTACAACCAATTGTAACTGGTTTGTCAACAGTCACAACGATTCAAAAAAATCATCTCGCATAGATGCCACACAACTACGCGTTGCTCGATGTGAGTACCAAAAGATTGTAAGCTGCGAGCTTGACTTGTGCATAGGCTAAGGGTGCCTCTATATCAATATAAGTGTACAAAGTGCATTTTGCACCTCAAGCGCCTTTGCGCCCTTGCATACGCATGTGCGAGTATGCGAGTTGGATGCTTTGCGTGCTTTGCTAGTGGAGCTTACTCTCTCCTTTGTACTAAGAACACAACAGAAGACACTGCTTCCAATATTTAAGCATGATTAATTGTTCTCTATTCTCTAATGTGGGACAAAGAATCTACTACTTCTCTTTTTGCAGATATACGCATTGCAAATACTATTGTTTAAAGGATATTATTTTAGAATCGACCTGGTACTTTTCAGAACAAAAATACGAATAATTTTTCCACTTATTTTAAAATAATATAAAAATATGGGCATCCATGTATTATTTGCATACCATGAATATATCTTTTGATTCGAACCTTCACTTTATGTATGTACTATAAAGTCCATCAAGTTTCATGGTAGCATATAGTTTGACTCGAGGACATTACCCCATGGTCTAGTAGCACAATACACAAATAATATATTCTATGGTGCTTTTTAACTGCCATCATGTTCTGTGCCTTGGGCTCCTATCTCAATTTTGCAAGTGCTCTAGAGAAAAGTCTCTTCTCATAGGAAGTGGCTTAACTTCTACACTTATATATGTATGTGTCTATTAAAGGTGCCCTTGTATATAATAATACTATGAATTATAAACAATCTTAGGTATCATTAAGAACTCAACTCATCCTTCCTTATATACAAGTTATCACTCGACTTATCTACTGTATGGACTTACTAACCACTTGTGCATCTTGTTATTACCACTTTGAATCTAGAAATTTGAGGTTACAAAAGACTAGGTTAGGTACATGCTGATGGTGATTACTTTATGGACTCTAGCCCTATTCTCTTTGGTATTCTATGTCTTTGCAAGACTTTTTCTCCAATGAGTGGCCAAATTCTCCTTTGACCTCAGATATTCTGGACTCACAACTCTTATCCCCAATTGATAATCTTACAAAGTTATCTATGTGCCCTATACGTTTGGATTTTTCATTATATACATCACGACATGTTCTCATTATTGTAGCATGATTATAACAATGAATTATAACTGCTAGTATCCATTTTGGCCATATTGGTGGGTCATAAAATAAGTTCTTTAACCGTTTTGTATATTCACAAGCGGATTCAGGTTATAAATTTTGAATCCATTGAGTGCAAAATGCACATTTGTTTGGTCTACTCACAAGCTAATATAAATATCCATCCTAATACGGATAGTAAATTATGGGTTTCCATATGCCAACTGGCATCATTTTATCCTTCCAACACCTTGGTGTAACCTACGTAGTGTGTCAAAATTGATTGTCCCTTTTAAATATCTTATTAGTCGAGAGATTGGTTAATGCCTTCAATCAAGGCGACTTATAAATCAACTAAGTTTTCTTACTGCGTATGCAATGTGAGGTCTTGTGCTACTCATGTATTTATAAGATTATTATCTCCTATTGGAAAGATTCATCTTCATTTTTCGTTAACTTGTTATGAGGATCCATTGGGGTAGCGGCTGACTTATAATCACTATGCTTAAACTTATTGAGCCTTTTTTCAATAAACTGAGAGTTCTTTAACACCTTAACATATTATCTTTCCTCACTTTGTTGATGCAAATGCATCAGCATCACATGAGTCCATATCAGAGTTAGATTTGAGGAAACCCTAATTTCCTTCACTATTTTCATGGTAGAGCAAAAACTACGTGTCATCCACATATAAATATATGGTGATACATAGAGAATTAATTTTTTCATTATATAAACATTTATCAGCAACTATTTAATATTTATAAATTGCTAAATTTCTCATGTCATTGTTTAGGTGCATGTTTTAGTCTACAATGAGATTTAACCAATTTACATTCTTTATTTTCTTGGCCTAACACACAAATCCTTTGGGTTGTTCAATGTTTCAAAAAATGCTCGGTGACCCCTGGGCAGGCTAACACCCATGCACTAAGCGGGCGCCTTGAGGTGGAACATTGCATATATGTCCAGTTAATTTTGTGTGTGTGGTTTGTTTTGCATTGATATGTATTCCAACAAACTCTTTTCATGCAAATATATATGCATGAATGTTGAAACACGTTCAAAACTTTAAATCATTACAAATTTAGTGAAAAAAAGTAAAAAACATAAACAAGTCCATGGTGTATTAACCTCCAACTATCCAATCCAAATTGAGTATGGCATACTCCATATAGACACATCAACACGATCAAAACTAGACAAGATGAAATACAAAGAGAAATATAAAAGGCTTAAAATATCTAAACTAGATTCTAAAAAAAATTCCAACTATGAAGAGTAAGCTTATGGATGTTTCTTGAAATCTCATATTTTTATTTTCGATTCACAAAAATCTCAAATCAATATATTTGGGGGCTTGGCTTAATCACTTAGGGGTTTAGAATACCCCCAATAGCTTTCTATGAAAAAATTGTGGCTTTTAAGGGCACTTTATTCCCAAAAACAGGGTCCAGTACTTGGACACCCGCCTAAGATTGGGCGCTGGGCGCTTGCTTGGGCCGCCTAGGTATGGCTCCTCAGGGAGAGCCCCCTAGCCATGGGCGTGCACCTTGAGGTTCTCTAGGCGCCAGGCAGACCCTTTTTTTAAACAATGGGTTCATTTTTTTTTTTGTTGAGAAAATGGGGTTGTTCATTTATTTCACTATTTAGGAAATGCAGTTTTTACATTCATTAGGTAAATAATTAGATGGTTAATGAAGGTTATTGCATATAGTAATCGTATAGTAGGTATTCTCGTTGACGAGGCATATCTATTAAGATAATCTATGCTCTCCTTTTGTTTATACCCTTTAGCTATAGTCTAGTCTCGGTCTTAGTAATTGATCCATCAACATTACGTTTTCTTTCAAATGTTCATTTATGTTCTATATGTTTAGAACCACTTGTAGATCGACCGATTTCAAATTTGTTTGGCAACAATATAGTCCCTCTCACAATTAATAGTGTATTTCTAATCATCATGTGATGCTAAGGCTTTACCTAATGAGGAATAGTCTTCCTTCACTTTTAACGCTGTTGGAATTACACCAAATGCCATATTTTGGTTTGCTTCTACTAGGTTAATATAAAAATCAGGGCTAAAATTGTACATGTGATTTTTCTTTTTCTTATTTCTTTTGATTACACCCTCGTTATTATTTCTTTTTGTGTGTTCATTATAAGTATTGTGTTCATTATAAGTATTATTTTCTTTATCTTGATCAGTTTTCTTTCGTAGAGTACTAAAATTTGAGATTTACTCTTATTGCTTAGATTCTCAAGGAATTAGCATATCTAGATTTAATTGTTGTGTTTGAACGTAGTTCTAAAATCTATATGTTTCACTGTTTTGTTCATACCCAACAAAAATACTTTTAGAGGTTTGAGGTAATACATAGTTATCGGGATCGCCTACTTTGGTAGGCAATCCCTTCTAGGATCTCGTTTCCATCGCTCTCGGAACTGATTTATCAGGGATGTCGATCCCTATCGTTAGGGATCCTAAATAATGCTGTTAGGGATCTCGATCCCAACTTTAAAGACCAAGATAACAACCAACCTGCTATTTTCTTTGTTTATAGCTCGACTATAAACAAAGAAAAACATAGACCATGAGGTAATACAGCCTAAAAATAAATGTTGAATTACCGTATGGTCTATGTTTTTGCATATTTATACCTAGGTCCGTCTTTTTTTATGGGTTTTTTTATTCTAGTTTTGGTCCCAATTTGATATTCCAAATATCAAATTACTTATTTTCTTGTTTTTATTTTGTATTTTTTTGTGTCCTAAGGCAATTTGATGCTCAAGATATTGGATTGTGCCATTTTTGGGGTGGTCTGATACTAGAAACATTGGACCTGTGCAATTCTTGAATTTCATTTATGTATGGACCCGTTTGATGTCTCCAAAATTGAATCATATTCAAAATAAAAAAGGTGATATTTCCAACATCGGATTGTCACCTTATTTCCTCTTTTTAACATCGTAATGATAGCCATAATGTGGAGGTTGTAGGTATATGTCATATGAAGGTTATATGTAATATGCATTATCTATTTTATATATTAAGCGAGAGGAGGACCTAACGTATTCTTTCATCAAGTGTCGATTTATTTTTCAATTTTATCCTTTTAATCTTTTTGTTATTCCCATTTTGTCCTAATTCTATCTATATTTGTTTTGTTATTTATTATCATTTTTCCATATTTTTTTTCTCTCCCCTTTCAACGGATTTTCTCTCCCACTCTCATTTTTATCTCTCTACTATATATATGGAACAGTTACTTCCGTATTTTGTTCTTTCTAATTCTATCTATACTGTTTCTTGTATTTATTACCATTTCTCTATATTTTCTTTCTTGTCCCTTTCAACGGATTTTCTCTCCCACTCTCATTGTTATCTCTCTTCTGTATTTATGGAACAGTCATTTCCATATTTACTCTTTCCCCCCCTCGACAGATTCTGTCTCTCATCTTTATCTTTCTCCTATATTTATGAAACATTTATTCTCTCTTCTCCCCTCTCAACATGCCTGCCTTTTACAAGCAAGTTTGAATTCCTTTTATTATTTTGGAGACTTTTCATTCTCTCTCTCTCTCTCTCTCTCACAGATTTGATTATCTTTATAGTTATGTAATCTCTCTCTCACAACAAAATTCTCTTTCTTTATTATGTATGCTTACTACTTTCAAAGACATTATCTTTAAATGATAATACTATTAATATTATTAATAAATACTTAAGTACTATTAATTACTCTATATTTGTTATATATTCTTTTAAAGCAAATTGGTGTTTCCATTAATCTAGATATTATTGGTAGAATTAATTATTTTCAATTATTGGGAAGTTACTAATTAAGTATTAATTTGCAGAAATTAATTGCATTGACATTATCAAGATGAATGCAATCACCAACTGGCTTTAAATTTATGTATGATAAATATAAAATAATTATTAGTAGTTATTAAGAACATTAATTGAAGTTTTTTTTTTTTGAAAATCGATTTTTTTTTGAAAGTCTTAATTGTAGGTTACAATTTTAATATGATTTATTTGAAAGTAGTAAACATGCATAATAAAGAAAGAAAATCAATTGAGAGCGAGGAGAGGGAGTTCGTTTAGAGAGAATCTATTGAGTGGGAGAATTTGCTGACAGAGAAGGGAAAGTGTGGAAAATCTCTGAAATAATAAAATGAACTTAAATCTGCATGTGGGCATAGGGCAGATGGAGTAAATATTCCCTAAATATAGGAGAGATAAATATGAGAGAGAATCCATTGAGGGGGAGAGAAATATTTATAGAATTAATTGTTCTATAAATATAAGAGAAGGATGAGAGATTGGGAGAGAGAATTCCTTGAGTGGGGGAGAGAGAGAATATAGATAAATGGTTATAAATATAAAAATCAATAAGGATAAAATAGAGTTAACATAAAAGTTTAAATGTAAAATTGAAAAACAAAAGGGAAACTTGATGAAAGAAGCAGCAAGGTCCTCATTTCACTTAATATATAATAGTAGATAAATATCATGTGCATATTCTTAGTGTTGTATATATGACATGTACATGTGTAATATATACATATAACATTTTATATTGGACATGTTGTATTATTATTGACTAAGAAAGCATCCCTAACGTATCATAATATGGGGGTTGCACATGTCTAACATATATTATAGCTATGATTGCGATGTAAAGAAAGGGAATAAGGGTTGGGCCGGTGTTGGAGATAATGGACCACCAAATTTCTTTTTCTTTTTTTATTTAAAATACAATTTGATATGGGAGATATCGGACTGGTTTACATTCAAATAAATAGTAAAGTATAGGACAATTTGATGTTTCTTATTCCAATTTACGATTGCTACATAAATGGGATGGTCCAATATCTTGGGCATCGCAGTGCCTTTGAATTCGTGGAAAAAAAAGAGAGAAATTTATACACATCCTCCCAAATTTGCGTCATTTAAAACATCTTCTCTAAATTTTAATATTTACATTCATGCCCATTTTTCTTTTTTTTTGATCAAATTGCCCCTCCTTTCAACTTTGTTGCTGAAAAAAGAATTTGCCCCTCCTTTCAACTTTATTGCTAAAAAAGAAATAACTAAACCAATCTTTGAACCTTGAAAACCTGAAGTCTAAATTTGTTAAAAAAAAAAAAAGAAATCGAAAAATGAATAAGGTCTAAAGTTTACCTGCAAAACCAAACTCCGTAGCTTCAATGTTTGAGGTTTGCTTTTAAAGGTAAGTTAAAGTTATATTTTAATCTTTGGAGCTTCAAGGTTTGAAGTCTGCTTTTGAAGCTAAACTTCGAACCTTCAAGGTTCAAAGTTTGTTATGGGTTATTTTTTTTTTTCAATTTTGGAACAGAGTTAAACTTCAGACCTTTAATGTTAGAAGTAGGGACAATTTGGTAGAAAATAAACAAATTGCAAAAAATGGCGATGAATGTGAAATTGAAATTTATAGGGGAATGTTTTTAATAATGGGAATTTTGCGGAAATGTGCATAAATCTCAAAAAATAATTTTAAGAATACATTGTTTGATCTTTGCAAAATCGAATTGGGGGTAAACTGGAATAAAAACCCATGAATGAGAAACTGGATGTAAAATATGGACCATGCGGTGATTCGGTCCATATAGAAATATTCTCAGAATTTATTAACATTGAGTTAATCATTTGTGCCAATGTTATGTTATTTTTCCCGGCTATGCCATTGTGTTAGAAGTGGTCACTTGGTGTGTTAACCCGCTTTTTTCATAAAACTAGTAATATCATTTGATATTCTCAACTGCTATCGCTTCTTAGAATTTTAATTTTCCTATTAAGTAAATTTTCATTTTCAACTTAGGCTTTGTTAATCTTGAACTTTTTGAAAAGCTTCATCTTTATGTTGTAGCAAATACATATAAGTGTAACAAGAAAAGTCATCTATGCATGTGATGAAATATGATATCTTTTTCTTCATCTTGCAAGCACATTGTTTAAACTATAGATATCGTTATGTACAAGTCACAATATTTGTGTATTCCTCTCCATGGTAGCATGCCTCACATTTGATTAATCACCACATTTAAGGATTAGGTATAACTTAAGCGTGGATTTTATAGAAGCATAAATTTTTTTTGATGAAATTTTATAGAAGCATAATTCAAATATCCTAATCTAGCATGCCACAAGTTACATGGTTGCATTATGAATGGGGCTAAGTTTCTATCATGCATCATTTTATTTGTTTGTAAAGAGGTCTCAGTTGTTTGATAGAGGAATGGTAACCCTGATGTACAGTCACCAACTATCCTCTTTGTTGATCATATTCATTTTGGTGACCATGCGCACCAACTTTTCTTTGTTGGTCATGTTTGCTTGGTTTTGAGGCTTTTGGAGTCTCTTTTAGTGTCGGTGTTCATCAATAGAATCTGAGCTTGCTATATATGAAGTAGTTTTTTTTTTTTTCTTTTGTTTTTGTTGGTTTTTGGGTTCTTTATGGAAGGGAAAAGCTTTCTTTTTATTTTGGCTCGTACACAGGCATCACATTTTTCATTTGATAAATCACCACATTTAACAATGAGGTCTAACTTAATTATGAGTCATGTAGAAGCATAATTCAAAGTCCTAATGTAGCATGTCACAAGCTATAAGAAGTCACAATATAAGTAGAAAAACTTGTTATTTCATCAATCAAGTAAAGCCTTGATATCCCATTTCATGAGTATCTTTTTCCAACAAATACACCATTCTTGGTGAATATGATCTATTAGACCTTATGGCTGCTTGAATCTCACTCATTTAAAGGGTTACCCGACACGAGATTCCTTCTCATATTATGCACATAAAATACTTTTTCCAAATTTAAAACCTTGTCGAAGTGAGTTTAGTTTCACCATTTATTTATTGAACGTCGTCGCAAGGAATCTTATTCCTAATTGGATTGAATTTATATTATGCACCAATTCATTTGTTTTTAAATATATCTCGGTTGTTTGATACATGAATGGTAGCCCTGATATACACCCATCAACTATCCTCTTTATTGATCATATTCACTTTGGTGACTGTAGCTACAAATTTTTCTGAAGTGATGATCTTTGCTTGGTGTTGAGGCTTTCAAAGTCTTTCTCGGTGTTGGCATTCTTTTAAATAGTATCTGAGTTTCCCATAGAAAGGCAATTTCCTATTTTTTTTTCTTTTTTGTTTTTGTTGGTTTTGGAGCTCTGATCCTTGATGTTCTTTTGAATTAATGAAAAGGAATGCTTCTTGTTATTTTGAGCCATGTCCTTAGATTTGTGCTTTTCAAGTTTTGCCTTGGATTGAAATTTTGATATTTCATTTTTCTTTCTATGGAATCCACTCTCTTTCCTAAATTTGAACTGTTTTTCATTTTTTTTTAACTTTCTATCCATGATGGGGTGTTTAGGTGTGTTTTGTGAAAGACCTAAGAAAATATGAAATGAATATATGGTCCTGATCTCAGTAATTTCTAATGAGTCAGAACGTTGTGTATACCTTTGAAATTATGAAATAAGTTGATGCTTCTTTGGGGTTCATGAGTTTGGGTTTGCAAAGTTTACCGTGAGCTACAGTGTCTATGAATAATGTCTCATGACGGGCTATTGAAATTGGACTAAATGGTGTCTAAACGAACCAAAATTTGGTGAATGCTTAATGAGGATGTTTTGAAGCACTCAACCAGAAATCCTAAAGTTAGTATAAATTTTAAAGTTCACTGCGAGCTATAGTAGCCTTGCATAGGTTCTCGTGATGAACTCTCGATTTGGATCCAAATCTAGTCCAAAGCAAACCAAACATTGTAGAGGTCCTTCACCAAACATTTAGTGGGCCATCTCATGATGAAATAAAGGCTTTGGGTAAGTTCCATGAGGGTTGCAGTGAAACTTGGAGTGAAGTTGTAGATTCACAGCGAACTCAAGCAAAGGCATGTGGCATGTGAGCTTCTCGAGGTAAACTTTCACTTTGGGTCTTAAACTGCTCCAAAGCAACATTAAGCTCTACGGGATGCTTTGTTATGGTGAAGGAAATATTTTGGATGAGTTATGTAAGTTTTGTAAAAGATTTGCCTAGAAATTGAGTGTCCACCATGAATAGAAGTGGCACATGTGCCCCTCGTGGTGAACTTAATATTTTGCTCCTAATCATGTTGAAATCAGTTGAAATTTGGTGGAAAGCATGGATTCAGGCCGACAAATATGCTGGTGAAGCTTCAATGATTTTGGAAATTTCACCATGTGCCATGAGTTCTGTGAATACGGTGTTCGTGGCAAACTGTTGAATCTGGATCTAATGGTCATACGATATGATACAACTTTACAAGATTACTTGTTTAGGCCTGATGAGATCATAGAACAAGTTTCATGAAATTCTATTAAAGATGGATTAGCTATTGGAAGTTCACCATGTGCTCTTGTGCTTTAGTTCGTCTCTCATGTTGAACTCTCTAATTCGATGTTCCTATTAAAATTTTCCTAAAACCAGCTTCGAGGATTAAGGCAAGTAAATCACAACATCAAGGGGAATAAACCAAGAATAAGGGAAGTCGGCCCTATTGATTCCCAACAGGTATCCGGTTTGGTTCCAAGAATAATGGCAGAAGGAATTCCTTTGAATAAAATTTTCCAATATGAAAGATAAATCCTAGATTGGAAGGAAAATTTTGAAAGTTCCCATAAGCTTGAACACTTTTTGGAAAGGGATTTGATCTTCAAATAATTTTGACATATGGAGCATAATTTTAGGTGGAACTAGAGTCATTAGATAGATCTTTTGATGGATGACTGCCTTTGGTCTGTGATGAGGGCTGAACACTTGCAAATAGAGGGAGATTTGATCGACAAATGTGTCCTCTCTTGGGTCCTCCACCTTGCGTAGGAAACTTACTATATTCAATTCTTGATCCATAAAACTTGGAATTGATCCAGCAAGGCATGTAATATAAGGAAATCAATTCTCTAATGCCTATAGAGGATAGAAGATCCCATGAAATAAGATGCTTGAAGAAAGAAACTTCCGAAATCATGAATATCTTTCTTGGCTTTGAAATGGTAAGATTAGGGCCTGAGATTCATACTAGTCTGATCTCATCTGTCTCTCGTTCTAAAAAGGAAAATTGCATAGTTCAAAAGAGATTGAGAGAATCAAGAACTTCAAGTCCTAGTCTATAGCATTCTAGAGAGGGAAAAGTAGTAGTCTTGATACCTATTGTCCTTATGTGAGGTAGATGGAGTCCATAAAATTCGAGTATCTCATGTCTGCAATTCTTTTTCTTTTTTTGAGATTCTTTAAGGCTTTGTAATCCATGGATTAAAGGTATTCTATAGTTTGTATATCGATCGGATAAAATGAAACAGATTGATACCAACGAGTACAAATCATAAATTAGGTCTGTAAGAGCATTGAGGATGTGATTTCCACATGTAGTCATCCTTTCTCCCTTTTTGACACAATTGGGACTGTTCAACGGTCTCTTCTTTACTTGGTGGGGTGACTTCGGAGTTCGTTCTCTTCTTTACTTGGTAGGTTGACTTCTTGTTCACTAATTATATAGGCCACATTAAGTGTTGTCAACAAAAATATCGAACCTTTATTGCCACCTTTTGAAGTTGATTCTATCAAATCGATGTAAGTCTTGATTCTTGACTTTGATGGTACTTGGGGATTTTACTTTTTTTCTAACTAGAAAATATTGTCTTAGATTGTTGAAGATAGTGCCTGTGGGTGGAACATGGGCTTTAATTTTTTGTTTGGCGGAGGTGTTTGAACAGAAATTGAATACAAATTTTGGTATCAGGCACATCAATGCGCTATCTTAAGATAATATTTGCCATTATTAATAATAGTCAGTGTGCATGATATTTACTAGGCAAACTTATCCTTGGGATACCAAAAAACAGAGGATTGAACATTTATCTTGTTTGTTTAGCACAAGAAAAAAGCAGATCTCAGAGCACCAGAGTTGCTTGCTTTTAGAAAGAGTAATTTAGAGTGGAAGATATAGTATGTAAAAATATTTTGTTTTGGGCATGAAATTGAGTCCCATTTCTAGAGGAAGAGTGTTTTCACATTATAGGTTGCAGCTTTTAGGGCCCGTTGTTCGTTCCTTATGGCAGGTGGATGCATCGTACCTGTTCATTTCTTTAACAGTTATCGATCGTTTATCAATTATAGTCAACTGTAATTGATTCATCAATAGCCACAGTGGTTCAAACTAACTGTCACGCACTGCTGTGAGCATACAAAGTGCAAAGTGCCCATCAAATGCCTTTGCACATGTACATGCAACGTGTGCGCGCGCATAGGAGGAGCCTCCTTTCCTTTTTTTCTTTGAATACAGCAGAAGAGAGTTTTTCATATTTAAGGATGATTTTCGCTTTTTTATTCTTCGATATGGGATAAATAATCTACTACTTCTTTCTCTACAACAATATATTTGAAATACTATAGTTTGAAAGGATATAATTTTGAAATAACGCCTTGTATTATTCAAAACAAAAATGCGAACATAAACGAGAGCTTGAGAGATTATTTTCTTGTTAAGAGTGATCTACAAATGCACTTAAAACTTAAGTTGGGGACGCTCCTAGAAGGATGCACGCCAATATTCCCCTTAAAGAACGAGTAAACATAAGGAAAAACACTTTATATCGAGAAGAAAGTGGGGATGAGAAATAGCTTGAAAGCTCGCTAGATGCCCTATGCTTTTCTGCAAAGAAGAGAATCTTCGCCAGGCGCTTTCCCTAGTTCTCTTCACCTTGCTCTTTTGGTTCTCCAACTTTTCCCCTCGCATCTTTGGTCTTTGCCCCCATGCTCATGCGCAATAAACACAAAAGCAATGAGTTCAGGACTCATGGGCAAATGGGAGGTGCCACTTTCTTCTTTTGCATCAGTGATTATGGAAATAATCATGGTGTGGTTGAGCTTATACCACACACATATGGTAAGGCAAGCCTTAAATCTCAAGGTGTAAAAGCCGCAGCACGTTGATGATCAATCAACCCTGAAAGCATTAGTCCATGGGTGACGGACTGGAAATTTATAAAGTGGTGGCCATTAGTGGAGCTCCTTCTTCTTGGAAGCGAGTCTATAATGTGAAAACAATGAAGAGAGAACTTGTGCCCTTTATTGTTTTTTCTTATTATTGAGGAGGAGCATTTTCTTTCAATAAGCTATGGTAAAGTGATGTGGGTGTTTGATGTGGGAAATGAAGCCTAGTGTAGGTGGTGAGGGGATTTTTTAATGGAGTGTACTGAGTGAGTGCAGTGTCCTTATATGGAGGGTATAATGTAGTTTCCCTACATTTACTTCAAAAACGAGTGTATTTGGATTCCATCTTTTCGATGTAGCAATAGAACTTCTTTATATTTATGCTTAAACTAGTGGTTTGCCAGCTTGGCATGCCGGTTTAACTTTAGGATTGAAACTCCACTTATCAATAAAATGAGATCCATGAGTGGCATTTTATTCTTTTAAATAAGAACAAAAAAATCTTTCATCACTATCCCCAAACATCTGGACATTGTTTGATTCAAATGTAAAGATGGCCTATCTCTGCCTTTAAAAAAAAACCAAACGTAAGGTTTACTTATTGTAACTCAAACATTCAAATGTATGTTAGCATCTTTGTTTTAAAAAATACTAGGTGTTATTTTAAAATAATATTATTTCAAACCATGGTATTTGTAAAGTGTAAGAGAGAGAAGTAGTGGGTTTTTTGTCTCACATTGAAGAATGGATGGGAGAAAGTCATGCTTAAATATGGCAACGTTTTCTTCTATTATGTGCAAAACAAAAGGGACTGTCGGCTCCTTTCATGGAGCGTAGAAAATGTGCAATGCCGGGCACGTGTGTGTGTGATGTTGCAAGGGTACTTGAGGTGTAGTTAGTACTAGTTACTATCGGTTGTAAGCAGTGTTTCAAATATCTCCAATAAATAGTAAATCACAATGCCTAATTTCACTACATCCGTTATTTCTAGCAATCAAAGATAATGTTTTTAGGTGAAACAAGGGACGCTTCCATTTGTTTCTTCGAAGTCACAGACACAACTTTGGAAAATTAGATCATTTCGATGGAACCAACATAAAAAAGTAGAAACAAAAATTTATGTTTTTGATCGCTCAAAGTAGCCTACATAATCATCGATCAAATGCTTGAGTTACCACCACCAAGTGAAGAAGAGACTGTTAAACCAGTCCCAACTACGTCAAAGGTGAAGGGAGGACGATTCTGTGTGCAAAGGAGACATCATCAGTGCTCTCACTGACCGAATTTATGATATATATTCATCAGTTATATCCAATGAACAATTTTTGAAAGCCGCTATAAAAAAGAATCAACCATATGAATTAGGTAACCAGCGATTTTTAATTCAAATTCATTGAAAGTAAGCATATATTCAACCAAGTGTATGGTTGCACCTTGTCATAAGTGAACTTAAAAGGATGTTGAATTGAATTAGATGGGTTTTTTAAGATTGGGCCATCATACACAAGTTACCTTGTCATGGAGAGAGTAGTGAAAGAAAATGACACACCAAAGGTTGATGTGTAAATGGTTCAACTTCAACTATTGCTCCGAATTAAAAAAGAGAGTAGAGTTTGGGAAACGAAAGAAGAATAATTGAAATGCTAGTCAAAGGCAAATGTTGTAAAGAAAGATGAATAATTGAAATATTAGTCGAAGGCAAACCTTGTAAACATCAGTCTAAAGGCATGGCTGATAATATCAAGAATCCTTTCTTTCTTATTCAAAAGGACATATGTAAAGATCAGATGTTTATAGGCAACAAAACAAAAGGTAAAAGAAACTACTTTCTGTGGGAAAACTAGACACTATTGAAAGGAATGTTAGCACTAAAGGAGGCTGCAAAAGTCCCGCAGCCAAGCAAGCATGACCACCAAAATAAAGTTGGTGGCTAGTGGCTACAGTCACCAACATGAATATGGTTAATAAAGAGGATTATTAGTTGGTAAATATTGCAGCTACCATTTATGTATCAAATAACCGAGACATCTTTAAAACATATGAATTGTTGGGTAATGCAAACTTAGTCCCATTGGGAACACATGCCATTGTAAAAATGCTAGATAAATGTGCATTGGAACAAAAAATTTGTTCGTGCAAAGTGTTAACAATGGAAAATGTATTTTATGTACTTGATATGAGAAGAAATTTTGTGGTGGCCACCTATTGATTAAGAGATGTTTCAAGAGTCATGGGGTTTGATAAGATCGTATTGTTCAAGAATGATGTATTTATTAGAAAGAGATTCTCATGTAATGAGATGTTCATGATTGGTTTGATTAATGAAATAAATAGTTCTTTTACTTATGCTGTGAGTTCATATAACTTGTTTCATGTTATATTAAGATATTGAATTTGTGCTTCTATAAAATGCATTGTTAAGTAGGCCTAATCTCAGAATGTGGTGGTTCATTGAACGTAGGCCAATAGGTCGGGTGCCTCCGGCCCAAATTGGCTTGAAAAGACTAAAGCCTAGATTAAAAAGTGTGACCTGAGGGCCAAGCCATCATGGCTTGAGGGCGAAGCCGGGTATGGCCTAGCCAGAGGCTACGACAAGGTTGATTCTGCTTGGCCTATGTTTCCTTAATTTTTTCTTCTTTCTTTGAGTCTATATAAGGCTCGGCTCAGTCCAGCCTAGACTAGGGGTACAATCCAATCCGGCCTGGGCTAGGGCCTCTTTTGGATCAGTTCGAGTGTGTCGGTCCCCCTAGGGGCCTAGGTTAAGCGTGGGCCAAAGTTGCTTAGCCTCTTGTGAGACTAACCAAATGAAAGATATAAGGCACGTATACAAGCCAAAACAATAAGAAAGACTTTTCTTCTGATGGAGAGAAATATAAAATTATTGGGACTTGTCAATAGTGATATTTGTGATTCAAACAATATGCTCACAAGAGGAGGAAAAAGATATTTCATCACATTCATAGATGATTTTTGTCACTACACTTGCATTTGCTGAGACATAAAGTTGTTGTTGTTTTTTTTTTTTGATAAAGTTAACTGTTTCATTGAAGAATGAAAGAAGTAAATACAAGTATTAGGAGTGTCCCTTACAAAAAGTTGGGAGCTACCAGAACCCTGATAGGCAAGGTAATTCCTTTACATGAAAGCAAAAAAACAGTCCAGTACTGTGACAACAATGAGTTAGCTCTAAAGTTGTTGCTTTTGAAAAGTTCAAATTTACAAAGTGGAAGTTGAAAATCAACTTATTAAAAAATA
The DNA here is from genome assembly GCF_000471905.2 of Amborella trichopoda. Next base: position 5,261,255 of record NW_006499897.1, on the reverse strand, counting down.
AAAAATTCTAAAAAGTGGTAGGGGTGGAGAATATTAATAAAACGATTTTAATTATATTTATGAAAATAGTGGGATAATACACCTAGTAAGTGCTCCTTATACCCCCTTAATAAAATGGTTTAACCGAGAGAGATAATGAACATTAGTAGAAATGAGTATGTCAATGTTAATAATTTGTGGCTTGCATTTGAATCTATGGGGTGAAGCTCTATTTTCAATTTGTTTTAAAATTAATAGAGTGCCATATGAGAAAGTAGATAAAACACCATATAAATTGTGGTTTAATAAGGAACCATCTTTAGATTTTCTCTAAGGTTTGGAATCCTTGCGCTTGTAAGGCAGTGTGATTTGAAAAGAAACTCTTGACGTGTTTTTGAGTAGAATGCACAAAATAGTAAAACATGCAGATTTTTAGTATAAAGTTCAATGACAATAATTGAATGTAGGGATGTTTGAGAATCTAACCCATAAAGATGAATTTGAAAATGCTAGTTCTTTACTTATGAATAATGAATAAAATAAAGAATATGATACTTATAATAAATGCATAGAATAAGATTGTAGAACTAAGAAGAAAAAGAGTAAGAAAATGTTAGTTCTTTACTTATGAATAATGAATAAAATAAAGAATATGTTACTTATAATAAATGCATAGCATAAGATTGTAGAACTAAGAAGTAAAAGTGTAAGAAAAGATCCCATGTATAATTTTGGTCTTGATATTTTTGTTAACCTAGTAGTAGCAAATCGAGTGAATGTGTTAGGTTTGATATCTCTAGTCTTGAATGTATAGGAAGACCCTTCCTCATTAAATGCAGCCTTAGCATTACATGTTGTGACATTTTGGAAGAGCCTATTAATAGTGAGAGTACTCCATTCTTGTTTACAAACTTGAAAATTTGTGGATCTACCACCAGGTTCTAAACCCATGGGATATGAATATATATTTAAAGGAGAATATAATGCTAATGAATTCATTTATATGTACAAGGATAGATTAGTAGCCAAAGGGTTCCAACAAACGGGGGGCACAAATTATTTTGACACTGCACGCGGCAAGGGTACCTACAAAGTGATTGTTATTAAAAGTAACCTCCGTTAACAATCTAGTTATGCACCAAATGAATGTAACAATTGCATTCCTTAATAGTGAATTAGATGAAGAATACATATGGAACAAACTAGAAGGGCTTGTGATGCAGGCGTGGAAAAGATAGCGGTGGCAATGGGTGGGTTCGGTGCGGCTTGATCTCGACCCTGACCCGAAGAAAGATTATGGGACCCAATCTGACCTAAAGTCATCGATTTGAACCTACACTCAAAATATTGTGGGACCTAAACTCGTACCCGACTGGACCGGATCGGTCCCGACCCAAACATGAAAATATTTATATATTTAAATATTATTCAAATATATTTCATAAATTTGTTAAATATATATGTGCATTATTTAAATATCATAACTACAAATATACATATATATTTATTTAGATATTACTTAAATATCATATATTAATTATTATTTAAATATTAACACTATTCGGGTCGGGTCTACATGGACTTGGACCCGGACTAAAATTGTGTTCGGGTCCAATGTTTGGATGTTGACCCGATCTGCGAGGTCCAATTTTTGGACCATACACAAACTTGAGATGGGTATACCCATCAGGTTTGGGACCATTGCCGCCCTTGGTAAAAGATAGTATGTAATTTTGTTAAATCTATTTATAGACTAAAAACAAGCATCTAAACAGTGGCATAAGGAATTTGACAATGTGTTAATGTCAAATAATTTTAAGAAAAAATGGGGTTGATAAATGTGTATACAGTGATTAATTCTATAGTTATCACTATGTGTTTGTATGTGGATCACATGATTTTTTTCCCTAATCTAGAAGTTGTGAAGGAAATTGAAGGTTTCACTGCATCTAACTTTGATATGAAGGACGTTGGTGAGTCTGATGAGATACATAGCTACAATCAAGATAGTTGGGAAGGAAAACGTGCTATATTATTAATACATTCTTAACTATATTGAAAAACTGTTCAGTAAGTTTGTGTGTTATGATTATAAGTCAACTCATATGGCAATAGATCCTCATTTAAAGCTAAATAAATATGAAGGGTTATGCATCTATCAAGTAGTATATACAAAGATAAAATAGTCGTATGTATGCAATGAGCAGCACGATGCTTGTCATTGAATATGCAGTAGGGAAATTTAATAGATATATAAGTTGCCGTAATATGAGCAATCTTTCGAATATAAGATACATAAAAGGGACTTTCAATTTTAATATATATCGCAGGCTATCTTGAGATATTAGAAGGATAAAGTGACATGAATAGGAATGCGGAAATGCAAGGTTCACTATTGACCACCAAATGGATATTTACATTAGCCGCTAGAGCGGTGTCTTTTTTTTTGTTTGAGAAATATGTTAACTTTGAATATATAGTATAAATTACAGAATGTGAAAACCTAGAGATGGCATCCCACATGTTGGGTGCTCAGACTACGTAGTTACAGTTGGGGGAAGGTATAGCAAAGAAAAGAGAGAGAGGGGATAGAGAGAGAGTCACCTGAGAAGAGAAAAGCTAAGATTAAGGGAGAGTATACATAATAGAGGACCCAAGATGGGTACTCAAAAAAGGGCAAAACCATCACAAAAAATTTGAGATAGAAGTTGGCAGTGCTGAACAGATACCACTGAATTGAGCACGTCACGAGAGGCTATCGGGGTCTTCTAGTCTTCGAGAACTTCTACCCACTGAAGCAGCAAAATGTCAAACCGAGTTGTTGTGCTGAGAGGAGAAGAGAAGAGGGGGAGAAAAGAGAAAAGGGAGGCTGAGAGAAGAAAGGGGGGCAAGGGAATAAGCTCGGGAACATCTGTCTTGAGCGCGACAGTGTGACTGAAGGGCTCGAAGGGAAAGTCCCCCTTGAAGACCAGTTCAGACATATTGGTAGGCTATACAACAAATTGTTTAGCCATTTTACTTCTGCATGAGCAGAATCTAAGGCTTTACTTTTCTATGGCCCATGAGTGGTTCCTTTTCCCCATCCATTCTTAACACTTACACCAATGGGCCCATAGTAGCAATGGAAAATTTGAATCCTTTCCAAATCTAACATCCAAAATAATATTTGCATTCTCCTTCCCCTTACTAGTTTTGGAGCACTGGCTTTTGGTTCACTCCTCTGAAGCGAACATCTTTCTGAGCCTTACTTTTTGGCTCTGAATAGATTGTAGGCAAAGAAATGCAGTGGCAAATCTTGTAGTCCCTGGCCTCAGCAACTCCCTCTTCTCTGTGTATTTCCTCATGAGGGCCAATACCTATTTTCATAAGCATAAAGAACATTAAGTAACTTACTACTTAGTATTATGGAAAATAACTAGTTGACAAGAATAAAAAAATACAAAAATCGACTTACCTAGGTGTGGCTATATATGAACACCGATACTTTCCTTGCATTGATGAGGTTATTTTGAATTGTGCTCTTCTTTGCAAAGGCCTCAAGCATGAGGTCAATGCAATGTGCTGCTTGTGGCATCCAAAAGCTATGGGGCCTCTTGCTGATGAATAAACGATCTGCAGCCGCGTTCGCTGCGGCCAAATCCGTGACTACTTGAAACCACGTACGCTTCGCTCACCTCATCTATAATCTTATCTACAACTTGAAAGATGAATTCTGTATCATGAATCTTATCAGATGCATTATAGAGCTAAGGAACATCTATCGTTCCATAAATCTGTCATCATTGTAACCCCATATGTCCCCTATGCTTCCTTATTTGTCTTCATGTATGTATTTGTAATTTCCAATTCCTTTTCTAGAAGTGGGCCCTTCAACTCATAAAGAGTTGGGGCCATATTCCTAGGCCCATACTGGCAGATAGGTTCACACATGAGCCGGAAGCTCTTACAAGTGACTGTATTGAATTGAATTCCATTCTTGAAAACCATCGAACCATATGCTGAGACACTCGATCCCTATACTCCTTAAAGTGTCTCTTAGTGGTTGCTTGGCCCTTTTCTCTCACTACAACCTCAGGGTTAGGAGGGTGGAAGAAAGAATCTATAGGCCCCTTGTTTTGGGCCTCTTATGCCCATAACCCCCTCCTTGCCTACTACTAGGGCCTTCAGCAGCTACGTCCTTATCCGGCTTTACTTCAAAAATATCAACCGTCTTGTGGAGATCAGCCTCTTTCTTTGAGGCTTCTTTCTTTTTCCTAGCCCCCTTTATATGGTCTAACATTTCGTACAGATTGGAGTGCTTTTTTTCATGGGGCCACATCCCCTCTAATACTGGCTAAATGTTTCTTCAACCGATTAATACCAGCATTGTAACAAGTCTTGCAAACTTTGCATTGCACTGTATTTTTATCTTTAGGGTCAGGACAAAAACATACTTCTAGCCTGGATCCGAGCTTTTATTTGCAGATCTTGAAGATGACATCTTCACCTAAATACTAGACCACTAGCTCAAAAGTCACAATCCAAACTTGAAATTTCACCCAAAAAAAAAAAGAACATGTAAAAGCTAATCAAAACTCAAAAGTAGAAGAAAAAAAAAAATTGATTGGGTGCAAATGCTTGTTGATTTCGCAAGAAATAAAATTTTTTCGATTTTTGATGAATCTTCGATTTCTCACCTAAAATCTGGATTTGAGAGGTTTTTTTTTTTATCCAAATAAGTTCTACTAGGGGTTTGAGGGTTGAAATTTTACATACGCTCTGATACAATGTAGGAATTTTTGGATAAGAGCTTGATACCATTGTTGGTATCTTTTGAAATATGCGTGGTGGTATTTTAAAAATATTTGGTTACTTTAAAGAAGAAGTACGCAATCCTTTCTAGAGAGATAATCACAAATACACATGGTTTTTTCACGCATATCTCATTTCACATGTTACATAGGTTAATTCACAGATTACATTCATAGATTGCATCCAAAAGTTGCGCTTATCCCATTACATGATGCCCTATATATAGGCGTTTACAACAGTTTTGAAGTTACCCACTGCCTACAGACCTACATAATTAGATAACTACTCACAAAACCTACGTGATTAGATAACTCCCCACAAACCTACGTGATTATATAACTCCCTACAAAATAACCACCCACTAACACCCACTAACATAGAGAGAGAAATACCTATAACTCATAACCACATTTGACACGGACCACATGTCCTTAATTTTTGCATCACACGTCCAAAATTTTTAAATCATTTTCAACATTTCCCCTTGATGCAAAATTTTCTCTTTTTCTTTTAACTTTCATGCACATAATTTTCAATGAAATTACGAAGGTCTCCAGTTTCCTCCTTTAATGTAGAAACCAGAGCTTCAAGCTTTTCAATATGCGTCTTCATTTCACAAATTTTTTTTTCCTTTGCAATCTTCATCGTCTCTTCTTCGTCATCTTTAATTTCAGTGACTTCTTTCATTTTTGCTAATTGCGATAAGGCAAAATATGATGCATTTTGTTCAGCTTCTTTTTTCGTATCCATATAGGATCGTGAAAAGTCTTTTCCTCCGACTTCTACCTCACAGATAAAAATAGGGTTGTGGTCGCGTCCCTCTTGAAAATTTTGTAAATTGGTTTTTCAATTTTTTGCTTTTGACAAAATTCATTCAAACTTGCTTTTTGGAGTAGGAATTGCCGTATTTCTTGATGGCTTTTCTACAAAAACAAATTGCAGCAATTAGTTTTATTTTTAATTCCGTTTTTTTTTTTTGAAACATTTTTCTCCCTTTTTTTTATGCCTTCTCATGAGAAAACACTCTAGGATTGCGGTCCTCCTTTTTTTAAAAAAAAAACAAACACATTTCTATTTTTATGCCTTCTCATGGCATCATCGTGCCGTTTCATGGCATGACAAACTAGGACTGCGGTGTACTGGTTTTTTAACACAATTTCTTTTTTTTTTGCTTTCTCATTAGGCACCCTCATACCTTTTCATGGCTTCATCATGTCTATCCATGACATGACAAGCTAGGACTGCGGTGTCCCATTTTCCTTTTTCAAAAATCATTTTCCTTATTTCAACACTAGGCATGGATTTCCCTTCATGCCTTTCCGTGGCACAACATACCAGGACTGCGATGTCATGTTTTTTCTTTTCTTTCCCAAAAATCATTTTTCCTATGCCTGCATAAGCATGGGTTTCCCATAAGGACTACTCGTATTCCCTTTTTAGAATTTTTTTTTTTTAAATCTTTTTTTTTGAAAACTTTTGAAAAAATACGATGTCAAGAGCTCTCCAATTTTGTTTCCCCCCTTTTTAAAAATCCATCTTCTTTTTTAAAGAACATCACATTTAATTTTTTTTTCTTTCCCTTTTTTTTTTCATTGCAAATCACCTAACATTTTAATCATTTTTGTTTTTTTTGTTTTTCAAAATCACTTTTTTTATTTATCAAGACCCAAACATTGTTTTCCTTTTAATTTTCCAATGCTCATAAAATTCACCTTTGGAAATTGGAATCAGTATTTGAGAAATATTTGAACTACTAGGGTGTGCCATATAGAATAAAGCAAAAGTTAAATAAAGATGTTTAAATTTCTATCACCTTTTCCTTGAGTTTTGTCTCTGACCTGCTGGTCCTAAATTTTCACACCAACAATTGTCGCTTTGGCAACTTGTTATCTCCTTATCTCCTTTTTGGCAACCTGTGATTTCCGACACCTATCTTTTTGGCACTTGGGCTCTCCAATGCCTATATTTTTGATAACTTGCGCTCTTCACGGCAATGCCTACCTTTTTTTTTTTCACAACTTGGGCTCTGATCCCATGTTTGGATTTTTTTGGATAAGGGCTGATACCACTGTTGGTATCTTTTGGAAAGATGCGTGGTGGTATTCTAAAATATTTGGTTATTTCAACAAAGAAGTACGCACTCTTTTCTTGGAGAGATAATCACAAACTCACGAGGTTTTTTCAAGAATATCTCGTTTCACAGGTTACATAGGTTACTTCCACATGTTGCATAGGTTACATCCACAAGTTATATCCATAGGTTGCACTTATCCCATTACATGATGCCTATATATAGGCGTTTACAGCAGTTTTGAAACTGCCCACTACCCACAAACCTACGTGATTAGATAACTACCCGTAAAACCTATGTGATTAGATAACTCCCCACAAACCTACGTGATTAGATAACTCCACAAAAAATAACTACCCACTAACACTCACTAATATAGAGAGAGAAATACCCAAAACTCTTAACTACATTAGACACGGACCACGTGTCCTTAATTTTTGGATCACACGCCCTAACTTTTTGTATCATTTTCAACATTCCACCTTGATGCAAAATTTTCTCATTTCTTTTAAATTTCGTGTACATGATATTCAATAAAATTACAATGGTCTTCATTTTCCTCATTTAATGTAGAAACCAGGGCTTCAAGCTTTTCAATATGCTTATTTATTTCATAAATTTCTTCTTCCCTTGCAATCTTCATCTTCTCTTATCCGTCATCTTTAATTTCAATGTCTTCTTTCATTTTTGCCAATGAAAAAACTAAAAAATTGGAGAGCTCTTGATGTCATATTTTTGCAAAAGTTTTCAGTAAATGAGATTTAAGAAGAAAATATTTTTTTTTAAAAGGGGACATGAGTAGTCCTCATGGGAAATCCATACCTTTGTGGGCACAGGAAAAATGAAAAATGATTTTTGAGAAAGAAAAGAAAAACTGGACACCGTAGTCCTGGTATGTCGTGCCATGGAAATGCATGATGCGAAATCCATGCCTAGTGTAGGCCTAGGAAAAATGATTTTTGAGAAAGGAAAATAGGATACGACGGTCCTAATTTGTCATTCCATGGAAAGGCATGACGATGCTATGAAAAGGCATGAGGATACCTAATGAGAAGGCAAACAAAACGAAAATAAATTGTGTTTAAAACAATAGGACACCACAGTCCTAGTTTGTCATGTCATGAAAAGGCATGATGATGCCATGACAAGGCATAAAACAAGAAATGTGTTTTTTTTAAAAAAAAAGAGGACTGCAGTCCTAGAGTGTTATGTCATGAGAAGGCATAAAAAAATGTGAGGAAAATGTTTCAGAAAAGGGAATTAAAAGGAAAACTAATTGCTGCAATCTGTTTTTGTAGAAAAGACATCAAGAAATCTGGCAATTCCTACTCCAAAAAGCAAGTTGAGTGAATTTTGTCAAAAGCAAAAAATTGATAAACCAATTACAAAATTATCAAGGGGGGATGCGACCATAGTCCTATTTTTATCTATGAGGTAGAAGTTAGAGGCAAAGAATTTTTTAGGATCTTCTATGGATACGAAAAAAGAAACCGAGCACAATGCATCATATTTTACCTTATTGCGATTCACAAAAATGAAAGAAGTCATTGAAATTATAGATGATGAAGAAAAGAAGATGAGGATTGCATGCGAAGAACTTTGTGAAATGAAGAAGCATATTGAAAAGCTTGAAGCCTTGGTTTCTACATTAAAGGAGGGCAATGAACACCTTCATAATTTCATTGAAAATCATGTACATGAAATTTAAAAGAAAAAGAGAAAATTTTGCATGAAGGGGGAGTGTTGAAAATGATGCAAAATAATAGGAGTTGTGGGGTTCGTGTCTTTCTTACCTCTCTTTAAGTAGATGTGAGGGTAGTTATGAGTCATCGGTAGTTATCTCTCTCTCTCTATGTTAATGGGTAGTTATTTTGTAGGGAGTTATCTCATCACGTAGGTTTGTGGGAGTTATCTAATCACGTAGGTTTGTGGGAGTTATCTAATCATGTAGGTTTTGTGTGGAGTTATCTAATCACGTAGGTTTTGTGGGTAGTTATCTAATCACGTAGGTTTGTGGGTAATGGATAGTTCCAAAATTACTGTAAATGCCTATATATTTGCATCGTGTAATGGGATAAGTGTAACCTGTGCAACCAATGGATGTAACTTGTATTAAACCTGTGGATGTAACTTGTGTGTACCTGTGAAATGAGATATGTGAAAAAAACTTGTGAGTTTATGATTATCTCTCCAAGAAAAGAGTGTGTACTTCTTTGTTGAAGTAACCAAATATTTTTTAATACCACCATGCTTCTTTCCAAAAGATACCAACAATGGTATCATCCCTTATCCAAAAAATTCCAACATGGTATCAGAGCATATGTAAAATTTCAACAAAATGAAACCCCACCCCCGAATGTCTTAAAGCTAATCAAAGAGGGGAAAAATGACGGAAATTCCCCTACCCAAGGGGCATTTCTGCCCCTCTTTGGTCATTTTTTGCGGGCGGTGCCGAGATGGGCACTTGGACTTTCCGCCTGGGTACCCGCCTTGTAGCATATTCGCCACGCTTGCTTGGCTAGCCTAGGCCAATGTGCTTAGGGCCTCTGGCTGCATAAGCGCTTGGGGGGGCAACTTCTCCAACATTGGAAACACCTATGTCCTATGAAATGGGATATGTTTCTAGAGCATTAATGAAATCAGGATACAAGCACAAGGCCCAAAATGCGCTAACAATTAGAAGTCACTAGAGATATGCGTTACTTTTATGTTGTGTGATTGGTCTATTGTAACTGGTCTGTTGGATAAGGTCCTTGGTTCAAAGCTATGCGTGACTATGGAACTTGATGGACTTTTAAATATATACATTAAGTGAAGGTTCAAATCAAGAGTTACCTTTCTAATATGCAAATTATATATGGTTGCCCATATTTTCATATTATTTTGAAATAATTGGAGGAATTCTTAATATTTTCTTTATAAAAAATGAGGTACTATTTGAAAATAATATCCTTGCAAATCATAGAATTTGTGAAGTATAGAAAGGTAAGTAATGGGATTTAAACCCAAATTGAAGAATTATAGAAGAGAGTCATGCTTAAATATGGAACACTCTCTTCTATTGTGTTCGTAGAGCAAAGGGGAGAGAGTACACTCCTCTTGTAGGGTGTGGAGTGCACTTGCGTGTGTCATGGCGCTTGAGACGCACTTTGCATGCTTGCATCGGTGCGTGGCAGATATCTTGAACCGTTGTGACTATTGATGTACCAGTTATAATCAGTGGTGATTGATGAACGGTTGATGGCCGTTAAATCAGTGAAGAGGCATGATTAATCTAATCACCCAAAATGAACACAAGGCATTGAAAAGTCACCAACTCATAATACGAAAAGATACTTTCTTTCGTTATAGAAGGGACTCAATTTTGCTCGAAAAAATACGTTCTTTTTATGCAACATATCTTCCTTTCTAAACTACTTCCACTCTCAAAATGTTCGACTTTATGCTTTTTGTGATTCCTATCTTAAATTTTCCCTTATGAACCTTATGTGCAATGATTATGATAAGTAGGGAACAAAACTTGAGATAGGATATTGACATGCCTGAATGCAGTAAGATCTCTTTGAATTTGAGTTCACATACATCCACCAAATGCAATTACAATTCCCGTTTCATTCATATCCCTTATTTCTAACAACGTGGCCTGAAAAACCACAGTCAAATGTGTTTGAGAAAAGAACTAGTGCACCATACAGTTAACAATTTAAAAAAAAAAAAAATGCAACATGTTTCAAAAATCATGAAGAAATGGGTTGTATCTTGTGCCCATTCTCGTCACATACCCATCACATACAATCATGGTCTATGATGTTTATGGAGATTAGATCAAAACATTGTGATATGGTCCAATACTTTTTTCTGATGAAAAAAGTTTATAAGTATTGTGGAAGTAATGCACACGTAAATAACTTGCCGAAATAGGTTATCCTGACAATGAAAAACCCTTTAATTGATCATCTAGACCTCGATATGTATGAGTATAAAAAAAGAGGGATTTCAAGTCCTAAAAATAGTGTATTGTATCACATTATCTTGACCATCCATTTTCAATATTTTCAGTGTTTATAGATTTGTTTGATTTGTACCATTTTTGGAGCGCTTTAAATTAGGAGTAGAAATAGGTTTTGAGGCGATCGTAAGATTTACGACACCAGAACTCAAATCTTCTGGCTCGGTTTGAAGGTGCATCTTATTTTGACTATTTAAGGGGTATATTTTATGTAAATTCCACCCTTTTCGTATTGTTATATATACCACCCATTAGAAACGATATAGTCTTTGAGAGAGAACACGATGTTATATTGATGTTGATCTCACTAAATTCATTTTTATTAGAATTAATACCAACTTTTTGTGAGTTTTTGGAGACATCATGAAGACTTTGATTTATTTATTGATTAATTATTTACTATCCATGTCATGGTGTTATTTTTTTAACCTGCATTTCCCTTTATGCAATAAGATAAAAGGGATTTTAAGAAAGGAGAAAAGTATTGGGCACAACCGAGCAAGAAAATAACCTTCTATCATGAGGAGGGAAGAACTCTCAAGTGGGTTGTAAGCTTGTCTAGTTCAAACAACTCTTAAAGAGACCCTTTCTCTCTCTCTAAGAAACTAAAGAATCTAGCAAGCCAAAAACAATGACTTTCCTTAGCTTACCAAAAAATTGAGAAAAACCGGAACTGACTATTTTATCACCCTCAGAGCCTTTTCCCAACTAATTGGGGTTGGCTACATGAATCCTGATTCGCCCCTTGCTTTATCAAGGGCTCTACCCTCAGTGAGGCCATAAGTCCCCATATCTTTTCTCACTACTCCAACCATGTTCTTTTGGGCCTATCCCTTGCCCTTTGTGAGCCTTCCAGTTGAACTAACTCACACGTCATAACAGTTGTTGTACTGCGTTTGTATGCACATAGACAACCCACCAAGTTTGCTTTCTCTCATCTTATCGACTATTGGTGTCACACTTAATTTCTACCAGATATATTCATTTTGAATTCTATCCCTTCTTGTCTTGTCACTCAACATTCTCATCACAACTATACTCATTTTGTAGGTTTTTTTTTGGACTGCTTAACATTGTGCCCTATAAAGCAAGGCTGGTCTCATTGCTGTCCAGTAGAACTTGTCATTCCGCTTCATTGATATGCGGCGATAAAATAAAATTCTAGTTGCACATCTCCACTTCGTTCACCCAGTTCTAATTCTATATGCGACATCTTTGTCAACCTCTCCATTTTCTTACTTGATCGACCCAAGATATCGAAAGTGCGCTCTTTTTGGTATTTCTTAGCCGTTAAGTTTAACTGCTTATTTGTCTCTACTCCTACAATGACTAAACTTGCAGCCAGAACTGTCTGTTTACAAATAAAATATCCTCTTAAGCGTCATTCATAAGTTCTCCTCTCTCTCTCTCTTCTCTCTCTCTCTCTCTCTCTCTCTCTCTCTCTCTCTCATAGATCCTAGACTTTACCATAAATTGACTTAGCCATTTGCATTTCTCTGTCCTGCCAACTTTCACTTTTTTATCCACCCATTTTTCTGTTTCTCTCTCGAATTGTACAATGATGAAGTTTTTCTAAAATAGATACAAATTGATGGTTCCAAGAACCACATAAGACTTTGATGCATCTTGCACTCCACCGTCGCCTTGAGATTTCATGGTCTCTCTCCCCAAGTACTCACTCAAATTTCTCTTTCAAAAATTCTTTCTCAAGAATTGATGTGGCGTTTGTTTCTTTTCGCATGATCTTTTTTTTCACAGTTTGGAGAAAATCAATCTCTTCATATATGTTCTTTGTTAGTTTCACCTCCAACTCTCTCTTTCTCTCACTCTGTTGATGTGTAGCTCAAGGCTTTTCTTTAATTTTTCTTATTTTTATGCTAGATTATTGTCATCCATCTCTACAATTTTTATCTGATTCAAGATGTCTACAATTTTTGTTTGGTTCATTTTCTCTCCTCTAATTCCAACTGCATAATTTATGGGGAGGGGAGAGCGCATGTTGGGTCTTATAGGGAATAACGTGAGAGAAAGGGCGGAACTTGGGTTTTGAGAGAGAACATGAGAGGTAATGAGAACTAGGTTTTCATACAAGATAGAAGAAACTGGAAATAAAGGTAAGACAAGGAAAAAGAGGTATTGTATTTAAAAGAGAGTTAATCTGTTTCATTTTCTTTCTAAAAATGCTCGACTTCAAATAGGAGAGCCAGGATCAGAGAAAACCTCAATGGGTTCGATTTCGTTGAAACAATATACTAGAAAACAACTTTAGTGAACCTAAAATTACATTCTCAAAAGGCTAAAAATTGTTCTAAAATCTGAAAATATTATTATTTAAAAATATGCTATGAGAATGTAGTGCATGCAGTCATCTTGAGTTCCCTTCGACTGTTTGACATCACCCTTGTTTTTGAAGTCGATGTCAGTTATGTATGTTGTCTCATAAGTTGTAGGAAACTTCAGTTTTCCGCTCGTCACATTGAACCATATGTAATTTTCTATTTGTTTTGTGTCTTTTGCCTTTTCTCACATTAAATTCCATGTATTCTTTTCTCTGGTTTCTTTGATTTTCACCTATATAATAATTATTGCTGAACATTGTGGCTGTTTATGTCTCTTGGCTTAAATGGTTCTTAGCTTTTTGTTACCATCTTAGACAGTGTTTCAAAAGCGCTAGGCAGGTCCTAGGCGGCCTGGGGGGTCCAGGCCGCTCAGCGCCTAGGTGGGCGCTTAGAACTTTGGTGGCCCAGTCGAATCCAAAAAGGATGCCTATTTGAATAAAAAAAGGATATATAGTATAAAACATAAAATTAGGTAGTTAGGGCACTTACTTTGAGTTTGATTGCTCGATCTTTAAACTTCTACCTCAAAGATGCTTCTAAGGACTCAAAATCTTCTAAAAAAGCCCCCAATAGATTATAAAACATCAAAAATTAAATCTAATATCAATGGGTGATGTTTTGATCAATTTTGTTAACTTTGAGAAACTCTTCAATCCTAAAGGCACCAAAAGTAGTTTTTTGGAGGTTTTCTCTCTCTAAAATGGACTTAGGTTTCAAATGAACTTAAAACCATCATTTTAACTCTTATATTTTAAAAAAAAATCAATACAAAAAAAAACTTTTCGCCTCTGGGCGGGGGTGCAAGCCTTGGGCGGCCGCCTTGAGTTGGGCGTTGGGCGTCTGCCTAGGCGGGTTCCGTACCGCCTAGCCGGCCGCCTAGGGACTGCCGTCCAGATTGGCCGCCTAGGCCTAGGTGATGCGCCCAGGCCTTCCGGATCGCCTAGCCGTTGGGCGGTCCGCTTTTTGAATCACTGATCTTAGAGATGGTATAGCGTCCACAATGACTTGAATGGTGCACAAGAACCCTTCAACGATTCAGATTGAACTTAGCCTCATCCAACGGCTACAAAACAATTCCAATTCTTTTTTTGTAATTTATTTAAAACTATATTTGTCTGAAAGTTGGAGGCATAAATTTAGTTTTATATGGCACCCAAATACAAATAATAAGAAATATTTTTAAAAGAATATTGACCAAAGTACATTTATGTATATTTTGGTAATTTTTTATTCAAAATATTTTATTATTGTTTTATTTGATTTTCTTTATAAAAATTAATTGCACCCTAAATTTTAGATAGATATAATATTTAAATAAAAATAAAAAATAAAAAACTAAATTAGATTTTGGTCGTTGGATATGGCCATATTTAATCTGAACCATTGGAAGGGTGTTTGTGCACCCTTCCAACCATGCATGTGATGTGGACGGGAGGCTTTCGCTTTGTACAATTGGAATGTTAAAATTTTGATGTAGGGAAATTTGAGGGAACAATAAAATCAGCAAGAAACAAAGCTAAACACAAGCATAAGTCGAAGAAATCACAGGTTTCTTCTCCAAAACCCAAGCTAGGGTTATAAAAGCTTAAATTTTTTTGTCTTTCAATTTCTAAAAATCATGTGGGATTGATCCTGTCAAGGCCCCCACACAGCTCTTATAATTACAATTCAATATTCAAAGACATTACATGTCTATAAAATGATTAAAATGGCCTACATAAGTTAAAGTTAACTTTAACTTAAATTTTGTAATGATAGTTTTACCCCTAAGAATAGTACCTGTGAATAGTATTTATGAAGTAAATAAAAATAAATAAAGACCCTAGAATCTCTAAAAAACTAAAAATCCCTAGAAATAAGCCCTAAAGTTAAAACTATAACATACATCCTTTAAAATTCATTCTCAAAAAAAAGAAGAAAAACATACATTTTTTAAAATTGAATAAAAATTAAAAATAAGTATAATTTTACCCTCCATCACTTCTAAGCTTATTTTGTTAGCTAAGCCTAGCTTAGCCCGCTTTCTTACATAACAGAGCTGGCTACATATAAGTCTCAAGTACTCAAGGAGATGCAGCTACGTCATGGTTCCGAGGCGCCATGATCCTTCTCTTTGGAACAGACACTGACTGACTGTATCAATTGTTAGCTCAGTGAGCTATTGCGGCCAATAGCGCTTGCATGCAATGCGGCTAAGCTAAGCCAGGTAGAGCTATTGCACGCTGGCGAATGAGATGCATATGTGGTACTGGTGGTATTGGATAAACTCTCAGGGAATAATTCTTTTCTTATTTCTTCCTTTTTTTTCCATGACGACTAGGAATGGGTAAATAAAAAGGTTTAATTTGAATTTCGGACCTCAACATCTTGTTGTCCATGGTGTTTCACAAACAATATTGGAAATGAATAGAGAAGTGATGGAATGTGCGGAATTGCATATTGGATCACTCCAATGCGGCACAATGCCGCTGATGCCGAATTGGCTCCTATGGCTCTAGCTATGCCTTGCTTGGTCCCCCCCGGCACGGTGAAGGTTCTGTAATCCGTCATGAGCACCAGGCAAAAAAGATGGGGCGGTTTTACAGCTCAAGCAAACCGCTCGACCTTACCACTCAATAAATAGGGACGGAAGGAGAAGGTTGTGAAGGTGCCCTATTATCCACACCTCCAGTCGGATGAATGGAGACCAACCGGCCCGGGTTTGAACGAGCGTTGGAGTGCTCGTCAAGGGTGCTAGCTCATATCCTGGGGGTGATCATCACCCCTGGTTAAGAACATGACCTTCAGTGCTCAATGCAGCATTTGAAGCTACCGATGAAATAGGAATTTCCATGATATTACGACCCATGTGAGAAAGAATAGGGTACCGAACTATAAAACTTGTTTGAATTCCAAAGCCCTTTGAAGCATGGAATGGTGAATTCCATCTGGTTAGGACATCAAGATAGAGACCTTTCAAGCTACTAACCCTCATTTGTTTTGCACAATGTTCGAAATTTTTTTAAAACGCCTAGGCACTTGCTAGGCAGAACATTATGTGGCTTGCTTCTGAGCGCCTGCCTAGGCGCTACAGTTTGGGTGCTCGTGACAGGTTGAAAAAAGGCAGAAAATGAGTTTTGTTGATGGTTAAAAAAAGTCATTTTCCCCCTAAAAAAGGGGGGAAAAAGGTTTTGGGGGGTATTCTAAACCCCTAAAACCAAAACCGTGGCATTTATGGTGAGAAAAACTTCTCCCCAAAACCATTTTGCGAGATTTATCGAAAGATCGATAACTTTTTGATTTTTTCTATTTCTTCTCAAAACAAAGGCAATAGTTTGTGAGTGGATTTGGAGTTTCTAGTAGTTGATTTTGAGGACTTTTGGCTACCCAATAGATGAGGTTTGGACCGACATCGATTTGATTTTGCTATTTTTAAAGTATTATCGTATTTGAAAGAGAGTTTTGATTTGGTTTTGCTACAATCTATTATGTTATGAATTGTTTGTTTTCTTTTACTTTTTTTCTTTTATGATATATTTACATGTTTATCGTTAAAAGATTGATTTTTTTGTGATTAATTGAATTTCTTCTCATTTGGATGATGAAATTGAGCATGTATCGTATTCTTTTATGAATAGTTGATTCATTTTTTGTACAATGTGCCATGTTTTGATATTCTGTTATTATTGTTATACTTTATTTGATAAATAATTGATTATGTGATATCTTAATGAATTAAGTCTATGTGAAAGTGAGAGTAAGATCTTATATACTCATTTAAGTCTTATTATAATTTGTAAAGTAATAGTAAAGGACTTAATTCTTTAATCTTACGTATACAAATCTTATGTATTTTGCAATCTCTTTGAGACTTGTATCCGTAAATCTGCTATGTGATTGTACTAAAAGCTCTTTGAGATTTGTATCCATAATCTCTTTGAGACTGGTATCCGTAAATCTGTCTTGGGCTCAAAAATTGCCCTAAAAACTCCATAAGGCTTAATTAAAACCATGCCCTAAAAACTCCTTTTTTTTTGTTTCTTTTTTTTTTTGGTGGCGGGGGGGGGGGGTGGGTTTGTGGTTTCAATTTTGGTGAGGGCACCTTGTCTTTGGGCGGGCGGCTAGGCACCCAAAACGCCTAAGCAGCCGAATCCGCATTTTTGATGCGCAAGCTCTAAAAACTTTTATGAGAAACTGAGCCCCTCGCTTATTTAATACTCTCCCTAACCTTCAAAAGGCATTCATCAATCCCTTTTAAGCCATATTGAAATTATTGAACAATTAAGTTTAAGATGTGATAACACCACCGTATATGGAAGAATTAGTCAATCAGAGGGAGGATTTGATTTTCATGTAATTAACTCCCCTAGGGACTCTGCAGTGACATCATTAGCTGAAAAATTATCCAAGGTTATAGTGAGAAGCCTTATTTTCAATATTCTATTTTATCAAGAACATTGAAATAGCAGCAACTATATTCAATCCACTATGATGAGTCGACATATGAGAAAATTTCAAAATTCTCTTTTGCAATTCCTATTCAAAATCCACAAAATGAGTACCCAAGCTGACATAACCGATTGTCTAGACGAAGTTCCATAAATCAGAAACTAAACAAATTCTATGAGGCAAGCTTTGCAACATCTCAAGTAGCTTACTGTTCTCTTTATTGTGAAGTGATAATATATGTGAGTTTCTCGCGATCCTTGTGAACGGCTTAAACCATAGGTTTAAAGTTGCTAGAAAGGCTATGGAGTTAGAATGCTCAACCATGCAAAAGGGCTATACACTATCACTATCATTTTTGTAAGTGCAGGTCAGTTTATCTCTTGACCAAATTTAAAATTTTTTGACCCTGAGCTTTGTTTTATATCCACCTTTGGTTTTTTCATAATTCTTTAAATGTCTTGACAAATGACCTGTGCCCCCACATGTATACAGGCTCTTGCAGTGATTACATCTAGCTCGTTTTCCATCGGCTCCATTAATCTTGGTAAAATCATTTCAGGCACTTGATACTTTCCTTTTATTACTAGAGGATTAAGTGGTACTATTATCAATGCTTTCATTAGCTTGAATATGTCATTTTGACTTAAATGTCTGCATTTACATAACAAAAATAAAAAAGCATGACATAACAAAAATAGACATTGAAAGAAATAACTCATAGAGAGGTACGTACCCTTTCTCCTGCAGCTGAGCACTGCAGTCGTAGGAGAGTCCAACACAGCAGTCGCCATCAAATGCAGCTCTTTCTCTTTCACAGACTGATGTGTACGTACTGATGTGTTAGGTTTATGGATTTACAGGAAAGAAATGTGTATACATTGCAGTATAAAAAATTACTTTAAAATGCAGATGATGTGTTATGTATGTGGATATACAAAGTTTTTATTGCAGATTTTATCATTAAAAAAAATTTATTACTGATTTACAGAGTAAACTTTAATTTTTACAATAAAAAAATTACTCTTGATAAAGGTTAACATTCTCAAAAACATTACTCTTGATAATTATGGTGCTCTAGAAATGTTATTTTTGGATGCTTTATTTCAAATAAAGAAACCAATAATCTTGCTTCTTTCATAGTGCCTAAGCTCTTTATATGGTACATTCTTTGGATGATCCAAAACCCTTGCTCACGATTTCTCTAGCATTTCTATACTTAATGCCTTGTGAATATCTTTTTCAAAAACAAACGAGGGTAACTTATGGCTAGAAAACCAATACATGCATTACATCTACAACAGAACAAAGTGTGTAGTGAGTTTCTCTCTCCCATTGCCCAATTAGGGAGACTTCAATCAGTGTAAGTTGTATAACATAATCATGCAACTGTTGGGGCTGTCCGAGAAGCATCTCCTTTATGCTTGCAGTTGTTTGAAATGGATCGTGAGGCTAGTCTTCATTACAGTTCCGTTGGGGATTATCCTATTTTGGCCAACTTATATTATCTTATTATCAGTTCTTATTCTTTTAATTTTGGTTGCTGTGATTTGGACTGAGATGAATATCATAATTGTCATTTATCTTGGGTGTTTGATATAGACACGTCATCCATTTGGTTTGCCATGATTTGGACCTGCAGAGATGAGTAATCATAATGGTCATTTGTTTATTTTATATACTTTATTGCTTTGGTTATTCATGTACTTTATTGCTGTTCATTTCTAAATATCTTTATGTTGAAGTGTTTTGGATGTATCAGCAGTTATACACTGGGTTCCGTTATTTTGGTGGTTTAGGTGCCATGCT
Source organism: Amborella trichopoda (assembly GCF_000471905.2). The sequence continues at coordinate 5,241,832 of NW_006499897.1, read as the reverse complement.
TGAAGTTGCCACACCATGGTGCAAGCAACCAAGTTGTAAGCTTGTTTGCATTTCAGATTTTTGTTGCAATTTGACCGGGTGATGGCTGGCAGTTTTTCTTAAGCATTAGGTTTGTTACATGCCTTCGACAATTGTTTTCATTTTTGGATGAAATTGTTATAGAAATTATTTTGATCATCAGCATAAATGCTGTTATCTTTGCTGCAGAGAACAACAGTAGAGATGCTGTTTTTGATCAAGTTTATTGATTTAAACTTTATGGTCTGAGAGCATAAGATCTTGCATATTTTGATTGATGAATGTGACAGAATTCCTGCGGCTTGATCTAGTTTTATTAGTCACGAACTGATAATTTCTCAGTTGCCTTACGGCTGTGACAGCTGCAGTGCCAGTTGCAATGATGCTACTGTTTGAGATCAATTGGATTAGTTTTTATTTGAGATAGGTGCTTGTTTTAGCGATGTAAATGCATCCTTAGCTTGTGAAACTGATCTTGAACACTAGATTTCTTTTTTTTTCTTTAATGAAATTGATGATCAAATTGCATTGATCATCATTGTGCATACTGCTGTTTTCCATTACCAACAATAGCCCAACATTTTGACTAAACTATTTGACTTTATCATGATCTAATTAATCCATACTCAGTAATATTAAGGGATTATTTCATGATAATTATGGCATAGATCAGTGGCCTAATCTACTGCAGTCAACATAACTGAACTTCGACAGTATATGATTGTGTCATAAATTGACATTTTGATGAGACATTTTGAGCTAGTTTGAGATTTAAGTTGATCTCATAGTTTGTCCATGATCTTGCATCAGTTAAAACACTATTAGTCCAGTGAAGAAAGGAATAATATGATAGGATAGCTAGAGAAGTGAATGAGATGAGTTGATTGATTTCAGATTGTTTTATGATAAGCTAATTCCATAGGAGGTTTTCGCTTCCAAGTAGATTACCATTTGTACTTGTAGAGACTTTTCTGTTCTTGTTTCTGAGCAATTTTTCCATTCAAGAAATTTTCATGAGATATATGACACATTCCATTATAAGTTTACCATTGGATGTACAAAGTCTCATATGGGTTTCCAATTCTCATGACTACCGAATTATGATGATTGACTTCTTGTTATGAGTATTATGTTCCTTTTAAAGAATGTTTCACATTGTAGATTATGAAGATGCCAAAGCACAAATACTGTTGTGAAAGCACTGAAAGAAAATGAAGTTAGCCTAAGATTGAGGTGGATGGTAGTGTTATGTGAACTGAAGGAAGAGTTGTCTGCTTTCCAGCAGTTTGTGGGTGTGGAACATAGATTTGGACTTGAATACCTTTTGTTGAGGAAAAAGAGAGGAGCCAGAGAGGAAGAAACTCGAAGATTTACAAAGTCAGATGGAATATGAGAAGATGAAACTTGAAAAATCAAACTGTATATAAAAGATGTGTGGTTTTTTGGGTCTTTGTTTTGTCATCGATTTCTTCTTATTGATCAATACGTACCTGGTTTACTAGGTCCTATTCATTTACACATCCATCATTCTATTGGATGTAAGCATCCATTGTAATATTGTTTTGTATTAAGTGAATTATATTTTGCATCTGTGTTAATGTTGGCTTATATATTGGAAGATAAAAAGTTTTCCCACATAAAAGAAAGAACATTTTCTTTGGAAAGTTTTTCCATCGTCTTATTGTACATTTATTCAAGAGACTTTAGTAAGGGCTTGCAATGTATTGAATAAAAGAAATTTGTAAATATAACTCAACTTTAAACATTAGTAAAGGCGTCTTTGTTTGGGGGAGAGCATATTGAACTCTCTGATCTGAACCTTTTATTTTGTTAGACCTCTTGAAGAATAGGATTGTCTCAAATATCTCCTTCATGCAAGACACGTCGGCTGCATATCACTAAAAAATGAACGGCATGCTTAAATTGTCTTATTTGTATCTCTCTAGAAGTCAAATTTCTAGGGTTAATCAAACACATGTACCCATAACTTCTTTAATAGTTGAGCTGGTTATCAAACATAGGTACCCAAGCCTTCCTTAACATTTTAGAAAGATAGCATTCCACTTTCCAGCAAAGAACTTTTAGCTTTCAGGGAATATTTACCTCCTAGCGCCCCTAAGGGAAAATAGATTTTAGGGAAACAGAGGGAAATTTTGTAGTTTGGACATTTTAACTCTTATAGATGGGAGTGTTATTATTTATTTTAATCAATAAATAAAAAATTATAGTTCTTAATTACATTTTAAGAAATGAAAACAAAATACTTTCATATTATTTAGTTTTTACTTATATTACAATTCCACAATTTATTGCAATTTTATAATTTATTCTTTAATTTTGCCATTCTTTTACAATTTATAAAAATGATCAAGAGGAATTCTGAAGCAATTTATTACATAATACTATTAAATTCCATCTTTAAGACCAATTTTAGAATTTAAATTATATTTAATTAAACACAATTTAAATTAAAGCAGCTATGGTTTAGCAATTCCACATCAAGTTCGATTTGTCCACTGAATTAACCCAAAAATATAAATGTGCATTATCTCCAAAAAAACCTTATAACCTATACATACATATAATGAATTTCTTAGGATTTATTCATATATCTAGGATTTTATTATATAACCAATCACTTCCCCCTCAATCTTCATTATATAAAGGAAAAGTATCTAATATGTATATCTATTAGAATGAAGTCAGATATTCTCGCTATCCCGCATCATATTCTTTGAATTTCTTGAGTTAACCTTAAAAACAATATATGTATGACATACATATGTTTTGAAGCTGCTATCAAGTTTTCATAATAAAAAAAAATAGAAGTGTGCATGTCAGTCGCTATGTTGAACTATATCAAGTCTATATAAAATATAATATATGATCTATAAATAAGGGGCATATAGAAATAGAATGACATATATGCAACTGCATTTTAAAACATTGCTGGGAAGCTAAAAATCTTTGCTGGAAAGTGAAATGTTATCTTTCTGGTAAGGAAAGTGTGGGTACTTAAGTTTAATAACCTGCTGTAATGTTAAAAGAGGTTTTGGGTACTTGCGATCTTAGAAGTTTGACTTCTAGAGAGCTTTAAGCCAGTTTAAGCCCGTGGTCAAAGTTTGTCCATTTTTTTAGTGACATGCAGCCGACATATCTTGTATGAAGGAATGAGAGAGAGAAGGGAAGTGATCTTTGGGGAGAAAGGAGAGTGAGGGGATGGGAAGAGCAATAGAGACATGATCTTTGAGGGGAAGGAGCATAGTTAGCGAGTCGGGAACTTTCAATAAATCGACTTACCTTAAAATAGGGAAAAAATCGTTTTATTATAAAAAATAGGATAAAAAATACGGATTGGTAAAAATACTTCATGTAAAGGTATCGCTAATATATCGGACTAGGCTCAAAAAATCGGATAATTTAAAATGTTAGAAATTCTCAAAAATAAAAATTATGTTAAAGCCATCAATAACTAATCCATCCATAAAAAATAAAATGATAAGTTCATGATAAATATACTATATAAATTTTTTTATTAAATGTTTTAACAAACATCACCTACTTAGTACATATAAAAAAAACATATTTAAAAAAAAATATAAATATAATCTTCCAGTACATTTCAGTTATGTGTAGTGCACCCCATCACCTACTTAGTGATGTTGCACCCCACACTTAATATACAAATTACAGGACCCATGCCTATCATTGCACCCCACATGCCCAATCTTCTCTAAGTTATATGCTTCTTTTAGGGAACAAGGTCACCAAAATGCTTTTCATTCTATGCTTGCTTGGTGTTATGAACTCAAGCAGTGCAGATTCATTGAATATCTTTGTAGAAAAAAAAAGGGGTATTACCTTTAACTGTGGTTAGGTGTCCGAACTATCCTTTCAATTACATATGGGCGCTAGTGGAACGGTGGGTAATGAGTGGCAAAAAACACGATATGTGTGGGCGAGAGAGAGAGTGAGTGCTACCTTAACCACTATGAGAAGATGGGTTTCATTAGTGATGTTGCAGCAGCAAAAGGCGTACCAAGAGAGAGAGCTACCTTAACCACTGTGAGAAGATGGGTTTTCATTAGTGATGCTGCAACAGCAAAAGGCGTACCCTACGTCCATCTTTTCTGTGCTCTCCCAGTCCTACACTCCTTCACCCTAAATCACTCTTCCCAGTTCCATAGACCTTCACTAACATAGCCACCAACCCCTTCCTTTCCCCAGCCAATCCCCTAAAGTCCATATCCCCCTAACCCTCCTCCTTATCTCTTTTCCAATTGGGGACCCTACAAACCCAGAAAATCTTTCGATCAAATCCCCATATTCTTGCTGGAACTAGTCTTTGTTCTCATAGGCCCCTCTCACTCTCGTTGGCTTCCATTACTCATCACTCACAGGGCTAAGGCAGAAGAAACACTCAAAAACAAAATTTGAAAGGGCAGACGAAATCCTTAGTTATCCAATGGCTTCCACAAGAACATCTACTCACAGAAATCTAGTTTTTGCGTTTATATGATTTTTTTTGCTCTATATCTATATGATTTTTTTTACACAATAATTTCCTTTACACGATAATTTGCATGTAAATAGTATTTTCTTTGCACAATAACTACTGAAATATGCGTCATGTTGAAGTTAAAAAGAAAAAAAAAAAAAAATCATACGTCAATCTGAAAATCTGGCTGTGAAGAAGAAGAACAACACAACATAAACCCTAAGATAATAAACCCTAAATCCTAACAATACACAAATCCAATGGGGATAAAAATTTTCATTTTCAGATTTTTTTTTTTTGAAATAATAGGTTCTTTTAGAAATTACACATTTGGAAAAACGTTGTTTCTCTTTCTAAAAAAAATTACAAGTAAAAAAAAAAACCTTTTTTTGGTCCCTTTTTTTCGTTCCTCAAAAAAATGTGTTTTTAACGGTATTATGAAAAAAACATGTTTTTTTGACAAACTTTTAAAAAAACCGACATTTAAAACGTTTTCCAAAAATTCGGTGAATTTTAAAATTTCGGCGATTAGTCGTCGAATTGCTAACTATGGAAAAGAGAGAGACGTGATATTTGAGGAAGATGGGAAGAGAGATTATATTTGAAGGGGGAAGGGGGAGAGAAAGTGAGAGGTATTTGAAGGGGAAGGATTGAAAAGGTGCAAATCCCCTAAAATTTATAGTTGATTATCATGGGAATCCTAAAATCTTAGAGAGACTCATATGACTTCCTCCCTCCTTAAAAACCATCCCTAAGCAGGGAATGAAAAGGTGGATATCCCCACCTTAAAAACCACCTCGGGTTGAAAAAATGTGTCCCTTCACAACTATTTTCAAAGTTTAAACCCTTAATACTAATCGTTTTCAGACACTAAAACGATTATCCTCTCTATTATCCCTCATTTTCTCTATTTTTTGAACATTAAAAAAACTTATATAAAATCGCAAGAAATTCATTTTTTCTCTTTTCTCATCCACTCTCTACCATCACTCATACTCTCTCTACCCTCCCTATCATCCTCTCTTTCTACTCTCTTTTTATTTCTCATCCTCTCTCTCTGCAAAGTTCTTAGCGTGCAAAAACCAGTGAGAATGATGAATGCTCAAATAAACAACCAATAGAAACCACTCAAATAGCTTTTATAAAAGTATTGTAATTTAAAATTTAATTTATAAAATACCCACTTTCCTTTATATGTTTTTAAGTATTTTTACGTTTTTTTTTGTTTTTGTTTTTGGATTTTCTTTGTTGCATGCTCCCATTTTCTTTTTTTTCCTTCTCATTTTTGCGAAAACTGCATATTCTCCTAAAATTCATGCATGGAAATCCATTACGGTTATCTTATATTTTTGTTCCTAATCCCTAAAAAACAGTGCATAAATTTAAAAAATACAAAAAAAAATCATCATAGGTTACGCATGACAGATTTCATGCCAAAAAAAAAAAAGAGTACCTTTGTGAAAAATATTAAAAAAAATATCTTTATGAAAAAATATATCAAGACTATAATCCATATTTTTATATCATTTTTCTTTATATCTTTTGTCCACTTCTAGAATATGAACTTCCATATGTCTAAAACTTTTTATTGAAATTTTAATTGATTTATAATTCTTATTTAGTACTTTCTACATAAAAAGACACCAATTTTTAAGAACTCAATAATTTTAGTTACAAAGTTTTATGCCTTAAAAAGCTTTGTATGACTAATTTTTAGATTTTCAACATATAAATTTTGAAATATTCTAAAAACGACTTTTATTTCAATAAAAGTTGGACATTAGCATTATTAATTGTCTTAGTATTTTAAGTTATAATAAATTTTAAATATAAAATTTTATTAAAACACATAAGAAGAACGTTATATACACTAATTACAAATTTCTAATTATTATAGAAAGGTGATATCCTATTTTTCAAAAAACACCGGATATCATCTTTATATGTTTTTGAAATTTTGTGAACCAAATATAAATGTTTACAATTTACAAATGTTTTCTTTATTTTTAATAATTATTAGCATATATAATAATTTCATATTGCCAATAACTAATTTTCTAAATAATTTAATTTACTGCCTAGATGAATTATATTGGTTCCAAACACCCTAATATGGAAATTTTCTTTCAATTTAATTTATATGTTATGGTAATTTTTTTATTTTTAACATTTTTGGAATAAAATTTTTATTTTTATTTATTCATTAGTGGCTGGGTTAAATATAATAAAAAATAGAAAATTGTTCCATGATTTGGGATACACATTTCTTCTTCTTTTTTTTTTTTTGAGTAAGCGCGAGCTTTGTTAAGATAATGAAAGAAAATACAAACAAGAAACAACAAAAAAGGAGAAAAGGAAAAGAAAAAAAAGGAAAAAAGAACAACAACAGCAACAAACTTATGAGGTTGCCAATTTAGCCAAAGAATCTGCCTGCGAGTTAAAACCTTTGACAACATGGACGAATTCGACATGAAAATCCCTCAAAATGATTAGGATTTCATCCATAAGACCACTTAGGTGCCACGGGGTGGAGTCTGGGTTTAGGCACCAATTGATGACATCAGCTGAATCACCTTCAATGGGAACTTTCTGGTTGGATTGATCAAGATCTAAAATTCCCATCTTCAAGGCCCATAGTTTAGCTTCATTGATTTCACAAGAAGGAAGTCTTCCAGAAATAGTCTAGATCGTGGTCACAAGGTGATCATGGAGTAAGCCCCCGTACCTAGCAATTAGACCTCTCACACTGCCATCAAAGTTGAGCTTAACCCAACCCGCTGGGGGAGGCTTCCACACAAATCGCAGAGACCTACGAATAGGCTTGAATAACATAAAGTTCTTGAAGTGGGTCAAGAAGAACTCTTTGGGAATGGAATTAATTGGTAAGAAGCTGTAAGCCTAGGTCATAATGGATCGTTGGACAGCCATGAGGAAAATAGGGGGGCCACAACTCCGGCTTTCAAAAGTTCTTAGGTTCTGTTCCTTCCACAAATTCCATAATAATGTTGCGATAAAGATTCTCCATAACTTGATGCCCAAGGGCAAAAAAAGAGGAGCCCAAAGCTGCTGAAGAAGAGCATAAATATTGTCCAGTTAGCGATGAGAGCCAACTAATCCCATAAGGCAGCCACAAAAGGGTTGTGGATAAAAAGGTGACATTAGTTAGGATCATTCCCATAAGGCAGCCACAGATGGTTTCCTCCTCTGATTTACAAAGGGTGCAGACATTATTTAAGATCATTCCCCTTCATCTCTGTCGGTCGATGGTAAGGAGTCTCCTGAGGCCAAGGAGCCAAAGAAAGGTCTTAACTCTGTGAAGCACCTTGCAGTTCCAAAATTTAGCTATTGAATGATAATATTCAATATATCGGTCTCTAGTAACAATTTGGTAGAGAGAACACACCGAGAACACTCCACAAGGTTCCATACTCCAAATAACCCTATATGGCTTCCGAGGGCTGATAGCATAAATCATATAGTCTAGCCAGTAAGGCATGATATTGATATGCCACAATCCCGTCCACCCTTATGATATTGAGGCTAACATTCCACACCACTTGCCCCCCCCAGAGAAAACGACCATGTTGACTACCAGCTCTTGCTTTTGGGTAGACCTATTAAATAGGTCAGGGAACAAAAGTTTCAGAGGGTAGTCATCCAACTACTTGGCATGCCAAAAGCGGGTACATTGTCCATTGCCCAGAAGGATCCTTAAGTAGCTAAGGAATATAGATCTCACACTTTGAATCCCCTTCCAAATTAGAGATAGACAGTCCAACCTGGTGCTTCTCTTGGCGATGAAACCATTGGGATCCATCCCATACTTCAAAACCGTGTGAAGTCTGTTTGCTAAGACCTTAACAAGGATTTTTTATAGGGCCGACAACAAACTGATTGACCTAATATCTTAAAGAGACTGAATAGAAGTCTTCTTGGAGATGAGAGAGATCAAAGTCAAATTAATGGCATTGCTCACAAAGCCATTCAAAAATACTTGATGAAGCCAAGCCATAACATCCGTCTTGACAACTTTCCAAAATTCTTGAAAGAAGATGAGAGGGAAGCCGTTAGGGTCAGGAGCTTTGTCCCTAGGCACGTCGAATACAACTTCCCGAACTTCATCAGTAGAGAAACCACATTCAAGACTTTCAGCAAAGGAAGCGGAGAGCTTTTTAAAAGGCACATATTGAATTTCAAAATGCATGTGTCTTTCCGAAGAGAAAGCTGCGTGGAAATGATTGACAATGGCATTCTTAACTTGCACTGGCCTTTCCATGTCAATCCTAGGAATTCATAAATCGTTAATGCAGTTAAAGCGATGCCTGCAATTGGCAATGAAATGAAAGAATTTTGTATTCAAATCTCCAATATTTAACCCATTTGGATCTAGAACTTTGAAACCAAAAAATTTCTTCCATGCTAAGAACGTTTTCTTGGTCACCTTTTTTCATTTCCCTCTTATGGCACTGGTTTCGGCTCAACCTAGCATCAGACTGTTCCAATGCATTAAGGGACAAGATTTCCCTTTCGATCAAACTGATATTATGAGCAATATTACCATAGTTGCTTCTCCCCCATTCCTTAAGCTTAATTTTGAGGCCCTTAAGCTTCATTGAGAGCACGAAACCCGAGTCAACCTAACACCCAGATCGACTCTCAGGAATTTTTAACCACATCAGAGAAGGTTTTATCCTCCAGCCACATTAACTCAAAACCGAATGGAGATGGTCCATTCCCCAATAACTGGAGGGCCATAAATATTAGATAAGCAAAAAACAAATGATAAGCGTCAATAAAAGATACAACAATTTGATGAAATATAAACAAACCAAAAGCCTCGTTAATACAAAGGAGTCCCAAATACTTAAAAGGCCTCCAGAGACACTATTAGAAGCAGAAAAACATAGTCCACAGGGCGAGAGCACTAAAAAGATCTAAGCAAAGATAAGTTAAAGGAAGTGAGCTTGGTTTCCTGCAAAACCAAAATGTTAGGTCTACATCTTTGAACAAGCTGACGTAGCATCCACCTCCTTCTAGCACTTCCAAGCCCATGCATATTCCATGAGAGAATAATCGTTGAAGACAGAAGCCTTTCCCCCTCCTCGTGGCACCTGTGGCATGAGAGGTTAACCTCAGACCTGCAGCCAGCTCTGCAGCCTCCTTCTCAAGGAGGCTACTTCAGGAGCCTAATCTCACCTTTAAAATTGGCTTAGCAGCGTGATCCCTACCCATCCCCCTCTTGTACTCCTTGATCAACCAGGTAGCAGCATCTTTTGGCAATCCTCTTCAAAGGAAGCAGGAGATTTAGTAAGTAGAAGAGGGGGAACCCTAAGAATATAAGGATACGTTGCCAAGATAAGGGCTTTGTCTAAAATAATCCTCCCAAATAAAAAGAGTTGGCCAAAGCATTGTCAAGGGCATTGGCACGATCAGAGAAACAAGGTCTCTTTTTTCTACAATGTCCATGATGGTCATAAGGGGAGCCCTCAGAATGGCTGAGGCAAAGATGATACTTCTTCTAAGGAAGAGAGCCCATAGAAGCAGCAATGGCTGAAACTCGAGGAGAGAGATACGAGGGGAAGGAGGGGGGTACGGGATGAGCTGCATAAACTTGCTTAAAACCGAATGAAGAGAAAAAGAAGGTGCATTTTCGAGGCTACACGCTTTTTCATCAGGTGACTAACCACCCTCAGGTCTTCAACAGATGTCACTCGGCGTAGGATATCAGGAGAATCCAGTTGTCCGATGGGATTTGGATCCAGGTTGATCAACCAAGGCATCTCTTTAGATTGATGATTTGCCATACTCTGCTCAGAAGAGAAGAGACGGGGACCCACATTCGAGACCATGTAGTCGTTGGACGGTAGGGCAAGCATTGACTACCTCTGGATGAGAAACCTCAATGGTTGGATCTTCCGTGAGGGGCGGCACCTGTTCAAAAAGGGTACCCAAGGGCACTGTTACAGAGGAGGCATGAGAAAAGGCTGGCGGCGATTGGATTTTCGAGGAATCCAGGAGTTTCCTTTTTTATGACACACCAACTGCAAAAGAGGAACATGGATACAATGAGCATGGATACAATGACTTATTATGTATGGGCCGTTGTGGTCTATGAACTTTTTTGTTCCTAGATGAATTGAATTTGAACTTTGTAATAAATGCGTGTGCTCCTTCATGCCAACCGACTTCATAGGACCAGAATCAACAGTTTTCCTTCTTCATTCTATACGGTATGTCAATGGTTGACTTTAGGAGAGACCCTCCTTCTTTTAATAACCAGCTTCCATTGATGGTCCCCGATGGCTACGTCATCTTTCCGACTGCCGAAAACCCAAGGGAAAACTCCAATCATCCCTAGAAGAGGACAAGGATAAGGAAGCCAAAGACGAACGGAGAGGGAGCCTGTTCAATTTGAATAGAAATACTAAAGAATTCATCATCTAATTTCAGCACCAGATTATCTGGCACCCTTTTCCCCATGATAGGTTGGATTTTCATACGCAGAGTGCCCAAGCTTGGGCCAGCAGAAGTGAACCAGTTGATTTCTAGGAGCTACCACAGACTTGAGCGACAAGGCGGAAGACTTCTGTAGTCCAAGCATGAATCGGAATACCAAGGACCTTCACCTACACCGCAGGGGAATGGATCAAAGAAAGGTTAGCCTCCACCGACCAGCACTCCGCAGTCATAAAAAGACCTTTGAACCTCCAAAAATGTTGCTTGAGGACACGAGACATATCTGTGTGATTATAAAAAATAATCAAAGCTCTCTTATTAGGGATGATCCTACAAGTCAGGGAGCAGCCCCAAGCACGCAGTGCCTAGTCTTGAAGCATGCTAATATCATCCACAAGGGGGCTAAAAGAACTAATGAGGGCCTTGATAAGTTGAGACTCCCATTTTTCGCAGACACCCACCTTAATCAACTACAGTTTGGATAGTAGTTAACCAAAAGGGAGACAGGTGGGAGACCAGAGCCAAAACAGACCTCTTTCCAGTCAGAAGAAGTGGAGGAAGAGCTGAAGCCACCATGGCCATGGGCATTTGTAAACGTAGTGGCACCACGATGAGCTCTAGAGGCCCTAGACGAACCAGAGTTCTATGATCCATCGAGACCACTAACCTTATGATGCGCACAAGACCCATGACGCACCCTAGTAGAGTCATGACGCACCCTATCATAGTCATGAGAATATCTAGACAAAGAGTTAGAGGAAGAGCGAGTACAACATCAGCCAAACTTTTCCATTAAAGCAAGAGACACAAGGAAAGGCAGGAAGAAGAAAGATCAGGAAGTCAAAGGCCAGAAGAGAGAAAGGAACGATGAACGTAGCAAAAAGGAAGGAGGGAAGAAGAGAGGAGAGTCAAATAAGCCATCAACGTTAAAAGAGAGAAAAAACTTCAATGCATTGAACATATTGAAAGGGACCATGTAGAGTGATCTTTGCTTTTACCCAGGGTTTGAAAAAACGGCGACTCAAACCGGATTCGCCCGATTCGACTCAGGAATCGGTAGTACCCATGCCGGTTCCACCACAAAATCGGGAATCGCCTGTGTCCAGAGAGAACCAGGCAATTCCCAATAGTGAATCGCTGAGTCACAACATTGACTCGCCCAAGAACACGGGCCGCATAATGTTCTTCATGGATTTCATCTTTTTTTGTCATTTTCTTATCATTTTTCATCTTTTTCAGCCTTATAATCAAATCTTGCAAGCTTTAAACAAATGTTTCAGCCATTTCAGTCAATAAAAGATAGTAAAAATAATCGATTTTGAACAAAAAAATTTGGATCGAAGAGTGAGTTTTAGGGTTTCCGCCATTTCATTGATTTCAAGTGAAAGAGGGCATCATTTTTTGTAAAATTTCAGGGTGATTGATCGTAAAGGTGTTGTTCAGAAGTTTTTGTTCATAATTTGTGATTATTTTGGAGGAATATATATCAATTTTGAATTTGAAGGCACGGGCGCACGAAAAACAGGTAAGAACTGTGTTTTTTTTTTTTCCAGCCATTCTATCAAATTCGCTCAATATTTTACAAATCATGTGTTAAATTTATAGGGTTTTGATTTGTTATCGTGTTGTTTATCATCACATGTATTCAATTTGATTTTATTTATTCAATTCAAGATTGATTTTTTGAAAAAAAAAAGAGTGATGTCTGTGAAGAAAAAATGGACTGCTTGTTTTTTTTTTTTTTTTCCGCCATTCTAACAATTTTACTCAATATTTTGCAAAGAATGTGTTAAATTTATAGGGTTTTGAATCTTTATAGTCTTGTTTATCATCACATGTATACAATTTGATTTGATTTATTCAATTTGAGCTGGATTTTTGAGATTGAATGACTGATGCCTGTGAAGAACTGCGTTTTTTTTTCCCCTCAATTCAATCGATTTTATTTAATTTTTTGATAATAATGTGTTAATATTATAGGGCTTTGATTCCTTATAGTGTTGTTTATCAAAACATGTATTCAATTTGATGTAATTTATATGATTTGAGGCGGATTTTTGAGTTGGAATGACTAATGTTAGGTGGGTATGTGAAGAACTGCCTTTTTTTTTTTTAATTCATGGTCAATTTTTTTGAAAAATCGTGATTTTCCAAAAAATTGTGAAAATCGTGACCAGGTTTTGATTATCATGAGGAATTAAACAATATTTTTAATTTTTATTCTTAAATTTTTAGTTCAAAAAATTGCACGTTGATAGATTATTTATGCAAAAAAATACATATTATTATATTTTTAATGCAAAACTGTATTTTTAATTTGTTGTTAATGCAAAAAAATACATCAACAAGTACATGTTGTTAAACTGTGTTATATTTTTAATGCAGTTTTACATTAAAAATGTATTTTTAAATTTTTAATGCAAAAAATACATGTTGTTAAATTGTATTATCATGAGGAATTAACGTGAATATCATTGTAAAAAAATCGTGGCATGTATGATAATTATATTATCTTGTATTTTCCAATTTTATTATTAAATTTTTAATGCAAAAAATATATGTTCTTGATAATTGAGTTGTAGCCAAGTTTGGAGCTTACATTTTTTATTATATTATCTTGCATATTTGTAATTGAGATGTACGACTATTTGTGATCATTTCAATTGAGTTGTGATTGTGCCCACTATATCATTGTAAATTTTATTTGTGGCATTGTGAATGACTGTATCATTGTAAATGTTTTTTGTGTCAAATATACATGTAGTGGCATTACAGATGACTATATTAATGTCATTTTTTTCTTGATTCTAAGTGTGACTTATACAGACTTTCTTTTATCTATAATATTGCATAAATATTTTTTTTTTCTCAATAGGAAGTAATTCATGTTTGTTGAAATGAAGATTTGTGACAAGTCCATATGTATTGGCATTGTGAATTACTATACCATTGTAAATAAATTTTTTATTGATACTATATCAATGTAAATTTTTTGTTCTATATGTAGTGGCTGATATAGGCTATTTTTATCTATAATGTTGCATAAATAAATTATTTTTCCCAGTAAGAACTAAAATATTTTTGTTAATAGATGTAATTTGTATTAACAACAAATATAACTTCATGAACTACCCCTACATATTATCACTACACATGGTGATTATTTTTCATGTTGAACTGTCAGGTTAATTTTTAGCCTTTTACATATTAAAGTTGAACCATGGCAAGATTTGCAGAAGACCCTGCACAACAACATGGGGTCAGACTTGATCCCAAAAAAAAAGGCAATTATTTGTAATTAGTGTCAAGGAGTGATAAGTAGTGGGGTCCATAGGTTCAAGCAACAATTGATAGGGGTTAAATGATATGTTTATGCGTGCAATAATGTCCCTAATAATGTAAGAAAGCAGATGACGGCATTTCTCAAGGCTACCAAATATAAAAAAAGTGCAAAGCAGATGATGGATGAGGAGATAGCTAGTTTATATACGCCATCAAGCGGGAATGATCCAGAAGAGCAATATAATAATGACTTGGAGATGGCCACAAGAATGAGTTTACAAGAAACATACCAGAGGGAACGTGGGTTTATAATGCCTGGTGGTTATGACATGGGCATACATGGTGGGCCTAGCTCAAACATGCATGGTGGGCCCATCTCGAGCATGTGTGGCAAGCCCAGCTCAAATATGTATGGAGGGGTTGGTGGCAATATGTATCAAGAGGAATCAGACGTTGAAGAAATTGTTTTTAGCTTATCTAGGAGTGTCAGTATTGTAGGTCATGGTTGTATAGACCTATTTCTTTCAAAGCCTAAGTCAGAACAGATGACCCTCAAAGGCATGGTGAAAGGTACGAGAAACATGTTGGGCAGATATGTTGGTAAATAGTTCTACGATAAAGGGATCCCCTTTGATACAGCCAATAGCCCATATTTTTCACCTATGGTCAACGCAATCCAAAGAGCCGGGCCCGAGGTAAAACCCCCTACGGCATATGAGCTCAATGGGCCAATATTAGATGAAGAGGTGGAGGAAGTTAGAAAGTGGATTGAAGAATATAAACAGAGTTGGCCAAGAACATGCATTACTCTTATGAGCGATGGTTGGTTGAATAAAGTTAGCAAAAATGAGTTTATAAACTTCTTAGCCTATTCTCTAAAAGGTACAACTTTTTTGTCTAGCAAAGACGTATCAGGAACGAAAAAGGATGCAAACTTTTACGTACGACTATATAATCAGATAGTGGAGGAGGTGGGAGATAAGCATGTAGTCTAGTTTATTACGGACAATGTGTGTGCATGTGTTTCTGCGGGCAGCAAGTTGATGGATAAGAAGAAGCATCTAGTATGGATCCCGTGTGCTGTACACAGCATCAATCTTATGTTAGAGGAGATCGGTGAGATCAAAATTGTGAAGGAGACTTTACAAGAAGCGAAGTTGGTGTCAAGATTTATATATAACCATTCTAAAATTTTATTTTTGTTCATAGAACAATTTAAGAAAAAAGAGATAATCAGGCCTGCCATAACCCACTTTGCGACAGATTACTTGGCTGTGGACTCCATTCGGGAATTTGAAGGTGCAATAAAGAGATTATTTACCAGTGAAGAGTGGTTAAATGATCGCCTCTCAAAGTCCAGTACCGGGCTAAAAGTGGACTGCATAGTCTCAAAGAAAAGGTTCTGGTCTCGATATTCCAGTATCGTAGAGGCCACTGCCCCTTTGGTCACAGTGTTAAGAATGGTGGATGCTAACAAGAAAGCTACCATGAGCATCCTTTATGAAGGTATCGAGAGGGCCAAATCAACTATTGGGGAGAAGTGTAGTTTTGCTAGTAAAATGATCGAGATTATAGAAAGAATGTGGAATACTAAATTTGGACGTCTAATTCATTACGCAAGTAAATATATAGTTATATCATTAGAATGTTTCATTCTAAATTATTTTTTATGAAATTTTAAATGACATTTCTCTATCAATATATTTTCTAGGTTACTATTTCAACCCAAAATTTTTCTATTTGACATATGAACATCCCCACAAGATTATGGAAGGGGTCAGATACATTATTGCCAGGTTGGAGAGAAGCCATCGAAACCAGATAGCAGCAATACAAGATGTATTAATTAATATTTGGGTAAGAACTTGATTGAGTTGTTATATTTGTGAGGAATAATGCACTAAAACAAAATATTTTGTTTTAGCTTGCTATGTATAGCTATAGGATCCTTCGAAACTAGACTTGCCAGGAATTCTCGAACTATGATGGATCCAGGTTATCCTCTAACTAATATTTTGTTCATTCATATATTTAATCTTATGAATTGTTTTTGCCTTTACAATGCTTTTTGCATTTTAATCCAGCTGAATGGTAGGAGATATATGGTAGCGATGCACCTCACCTAAAGAGAATAGCAATCAAGGTGCTCTCCCAAACATGTTCTGCTACTGGCTGTGAGCGAAACTGGAGTACGTTCCAATAGTTGTATACTATTAGGAGGAATCGACTCGCTTCGGAAAAACTTCGTAAACTAGTCTACGTTCATTACAACTTAAACCTCCGAGAGCGACAAATAAGAAGGAAGCTTGAAGACTATGGGCCGATAGACTTGGATACAATATTTGTCACCGACATAACAGAATAATGAGTAGTAGAAGAAGAGGAGTCAGTGTTGCACAAGAGAGTGTTCCTTGAGGCTATCGGTGCGAAAGATCTTGAAAAAGGTGATGAGCAGTATGAAAGAGGAAGCAACCCGCCAACATATTTACAATTCGTCGGAGATGTCGGCGATATTGCACCTAATAAGGGAGAGTGGAAAGGGGGTCTAATAGAAAATGAGAGAGATGATGATTCTGAGGCCACCCAATCCCAGCGAATTATTCACATATCGAGTCCTAACAACAAGAGGGTAGGGATGAATACGATAGTGTATGTGAGCATGAAGGATGGACAAGTTTCGGGGATTTTGGATTAGGACCACAACAAAACACTAATACTCAGGGATTTGGGTAAAGTCAGGTGCCCACTAATTTGGATGATTCGTTTTTAGATCGAGTCAATGAATTGTCACGCGAATTCAATCAATGGCACCAGCGTGACCAAGATGACGAATGACGTCGTCTGTCATCTTATTTTTAGATCGTATGTTACGAATTGTAAGCTTTATTGTAGTCCATGTATAATGATAGACTTAATCTATGATAATTTTATGTTTATCCTTTTGTGTGATGTAAATTAAATGGTAAATAGTAGTTCATACGGGGAAAGAACATATCAATATTCGCATATTCATAAAGAAATGAAATTTTTTAATGGAGTACCCTCATTTCTTATTGAATTCCTAAAAAAAAACATTTATAATGAATTTTAAGAATTTTTTCGGATTTTGTTTAAGGTTTAATCCGACCGATTTAGCCGATTCCCTATTCAGATCGCCAATTCGCTGATCCAGATAAGTTTTTGAGATACCCCATCCATACTCGATCTGGATCACCGATCCGCTTTTTAAACCATACTTTTACCACATAGATCACTGCCCTTACCACAATGGGTGGAGAGAGACTTCCAATTCCAACTATTTAATGTTGTTTAGTCAGAGAAAGAAGAGAGAGGACACGTTTCTTCATTTGTGTCCCCAAAGGAATAAGGCATCTATCTTAAAGATAGATACAAATTAGTCATCCATCTAACAAATTATTTTATGGGAAATTATATGATGAAATCATTTACCTTTGGTATAAAGGGGTTACAATAAATCTTGACCATTCGATATAAAATTGGGTGGCTGTATTTATTTTATTGACTATGCTCAAAGTTCAAAAGATTTTTTTTTCGAACTTTGTGACACACTCAAGTTATCAGGTATAACATCAAATAATTGTAAGTAATTTTGACTTCCTTAATCCAAAAGTAAATTGTCTTATTATATATAATCTCTTATTTTCTTTATAAAATCATTATTTTTAATTTTAAAATGTACTTATTTTTTCATATTCATCATTCACATGTTAGAGATTATATATCTTTAAAAATTAAGTCTAAAATTCATTTCAAAAATATATTTTTGAGAGGGGACTCATTTCTGATTTTTACGTGGACTCGTAGAAACCGTTTACTAAAAAATGCTCTCAACCCTTGCCAATTAACGAGATGGTCCAAGATGGACTGGTCGGGCTCACGAGCCCCCGCCGGGTCACAACTCTCCGTTAAGTTCTTTGGGTGAAAAAGAGAAAAAGGGTACCTGCCTTGAAATAGAGAGAGAGAGAGCGAGAGCGAGAGAGATAGAGAGAGCTTTGAAATCAATCTAGAGAGAAAGAGAGAGCTTTGAAATCAATTTAGATAGAGAAAGCTTTGGAATCAATCTAGAAGCTCTGTTGTCTCGTCAAATCGATCTACATCAAGGAGGTATTCAATTGTTCATTTGTGCAAAATTGATGATCTTGTGCGTCAGAACTGTTCAATTTTCGTTTAAAATCCAATATGCTCAGACCATTTTCGTCTTCAATTCCATCTTCTCTAGAACACCATGCTTGTAGGTTCTGAGAAAATTTGTTGTTATTATTGGAGTGCGTGTGAGAAGAGGAGATTTCCTTCTCATCAAATCCCAAGGGATTTGTTAACTTTTCTTCTTCTCTGTTTACCAGAGAAAAGAAAATTGCTGATTATTGAGAGGGTATATATAAGAAAAAAGAGGTGTTTTGCAATTTTGGATAAGAGTCATCAAATTGCTTGAGTGAGTCTGCAACTTCCTTCACTCTTTATTGCAGAATAGATTGCATTATGGATCCCCATATGGATCAGATTTCTATTTTTGGTGTATGAATCAATTGATTCTTTGCACCCTGATAAATAAAATGCTTAGTAAGTGAGCTCAAAGGATGAATGTCGATGTAAACTGTGACCAAAGAATGAAGTTTGCACAAATTGAAATATTTGTAACTTACGAGTGAAACCATCCATCTTAACTGCACTGCTTTGTTTAATTCCTTCTTTGTGAATCCTAAAAGCGGCTTGTATGTGTCATCTTTCCATATAATTTGCATCTGTTTTGGTGATCCTTTTCAGGAAACGTAAAGCTATTTTCCTATTGTCTTTCATAGTTTTCTTGTACATTTATGTTTACATATGGATCCTTTTTTATGGTTATAATGTTATGTGGTTCCTTGTGTGTGTTTTACTGTTTCTAGCAGTGTTAGCGAAATAAAATGGCTCTGAAAGTTTTTGTTTTTTGTTCTCTGTTCTTGAGGGAAGTAGATTTTAATTTCTTCCCTCTTAGATGTGCAGTTGAGGTGCAAAGTTTCTAACACGTCGTAAATGTGTTTAGATAGAGAAACAAAATGCGAGCAAGAAGTTTATAGCCACTAAGATAGCGATTTGGCTTCTTGTTTAAGTTGTTGTCATGGAAACATCTATGTACAAAATTTGAATCCTATCAGTGAAATAAAACAAGTAATTTATATCCACTAATACTGACGTTGAATTGCCATTCTCCATTTCTAGTCTCCGGAGATGTTATTCTTGTGTCAAATTCCTCACTAATCAGCAAATGTCCGCTGAAATGATCCACAAAAATTTATTGGTACATGGCATTTAAGATGAGTAAGACATCGTGAAAACAAAAACATGACACCAAAATGAAACCCTACTTTTTTTTCCCATAGAAAATATACTTGATTGAATGCCTCTTTTGGGCGGTATTGTACTTTGAAGGTCCTTAGTGCCATGTAAATTCCCACATCCCACCACCTCTAAATAATGTATGGAGTAGTCATTTCTGAAAAACCAGTATGGGTTTGGTGTTTTTGGGCACATATCCACGTTAGATGCTAACACTTCGTAACGGTTTCCTTGTAACATACCTTGAGATTTAACTGAGCTTTTAAAAGATAGAGCAAGTTTTATGCTGAGTCTTGCCAAGTCCATGACTTTTTTTAAAAGCTCCATGGAAACCCTGCAAAGCGAACTTGTGATCAGTTTTAAGTCTTTCTCCGTGTTTTGAAATATTGTGTGTTTTATAAGGGCTTGTGTCCTAAGACTTTAACTTGCATGTTAAAGCAATGGAACTATGGTTTAACAAAATCAATTCGATTAATATGCAGACCCATTTTTTGAACTGGTATTTGTGACGCATTAGCCTTCTCAGAAAGTTGCCATGTAACCAATTGTTCAACTTTAATGGTTTATCTTATGCTAGCATGCCTTTAACATGCAAGGTTCATAAAACACATGGGGACATCTCTCATCATCATCATCATTTTCATCATCATCGGAGCCTTATCCCAACTATTTGGGGTTGGTTGCACGAACCTGTTCTGCTGGCCATACACTCAGTCTGACCATAAGTCACCATATCTCTTTTCACTACTTCCATCCATGTCCTCATCTCAAGTACACTCATCCTATGGATATGTTATTTCTTGACCGCCAAGAATTCTATTTTATAAAGCACGGTTGGTCTTGCAATCATTCTATAAAACTTCCCCTTCAGTTTCATTGGTAATGCGACAACATAATCCAGATACACATCTCCACTTTGCCCACCCAACTCTCATTCTATGAGCGACATCTTCCTCAATTTCTATATTCACCTGGATTATTGACCCAAGATATCCAAAATTATCACTTTTAGGTATTTCTTGGCCATCAATCTTAACTACTTCCTCGTTTTTACTCCTATTATTACTAAACTTGCATTCTATATTTTATGTTTTAATCCGTCTAATTTTGAAACCTCTAGATTTTAGAGCATCCCTCCAAAGTTCTAATATGGGGACATCTCTCAGGCTCTTAAATCACCATCCCCCTTCCAAACTCTGCTAATGAAAATCTCTAGTTATATAGCTTCTTAGGTGTTTCATGCTTACTTATATAGCTAGTCGTCTAAGATCTCGCAATGTAAGTGCCCAACTTTCCATGTATTCACCTCTTTTTATTCATAACTATGTACATTAATTGAATCGGCCAGTCTCCATAGCTTCCAGCAATTTTAGAAATTGATCACTATATAGCTCCAAGCCTTGCCTCAAATGGTCAACATTGACCATATGAGATGAGGAAAATGTTTCAGAAGTTCACTGAACAGAAAACTTGTCAGCAACCTCTATGAAGAGACCACAGGGGCTAAATCAACTGTGGAATTCTTTAATAGTCTACCAATGTACCTTCAGAGATGCTTTTTAACTTGAAGCTAATAAGTTGTAAAATGGCTTTGCAAATTCAGTTGTGGTTGCAAGTGGATGGCATCATTGGCAGCACCTTTTTTCAGTGAGCCTCTGAAGTCCCTTTAGTTATTGTGTACCTCAAATGGACTTCTAAAATGGTTTTATCAATTTATCCATGATGCTGTACTTCAATGATAAACCAGATATGGAAAAATTGGAAACTGATTTCAGCATTTAAAGCAAGATTGTGGAGAATAAACCCATGTGAATCTTAAAGAAGTTTTCTCTACTTGGAATTCCTTGTTCTTCTGCATGTACTTCCAAATTAGTTTTGCTATCATTTGTTCAAAGAAATATTTATGCATTCTGTTAGTTTTTCCTGATTTTGTTAATAGTTAAATTCTAGCCTTTTTGACCACTTTATATAGTTATCCCAGTGGTAATTAATTCCATCCAAACTTTGTCAGAGGTAACAAGGATAAACCTATATTTATTTCCTATTTTTTATTTTTTATTTTTTATTTTTTATTTTTATTTTTTTTGGCATTTAAGAGTGCTAAACCTTATCAATTCTTCAAGCTCTCATGAGCTTTAATCCAAATTCTGGCATCCAGTTGAACTTGCTCTTCATCAGTCGCCTAATACATCTGAAGTTTGAAGTATTCTTTTTTTTGGGTGAGTAATTTTGAAGTATTCTTGCCAAATTAACTACTCTGAACTCTTCTTGCACTAGTTATTATTTTAGATGGTGCATTGATTCTGCAGCTGTTTTGCATCGCTTATATTAAACAATAACCAGTGGCTGAAATCCATATCTACTATGTCATCGTTTCCTACTTGCTCTGTCTGTGCATTCATAAGTGACTTATGTGATGCATACTGGACTAGTTATTAATAATTTTCATCCTGAGGACTTGAGTTGAACTTCTGTCTTTTTCCTTGTTATTAATCACATTTATATCAAATTATTCGAAGATAGATATTTAGATCTTGTTTCCCCTTGAATCTACTGATTATTTGGTGCCATGACTAATATATGGTATGCAAACATATGATATTTAGATAGATCGAGTTTTTTTTCTTTCTTTTCTTTTCCTTCCCCCCCCCTTTTCTCTTGTTACATCATGATGGCACAACTACCCTATTCTGGGGTTGTGAATTTATGAGATGTACTTTTGTCTTATTACTAATGAAAATCGGGTAGGGGGCCTTCTCCCCCCACTGACTTAACAAAAAAAAAAAAACTTTATGGAATTCTAAACCATCCCTTTCTTTTCTTCTTGACAGATATTTCCTTTGAAGGTCCAGAAATGGGTTTTGCCTCTTCCAGTTCAAAAAATGTGCCTATTGCCGAAGCAGTATTGTTGGGTGCTTTAGCTCCTGGTGTTAATGTGCGTATAGTTTCTATCATTTTTCATAATTGATTTCTGGGAAATTTTCATGAGTTACTTGAGTTCATCTAATCTGAATTTCAAAACCATTTGCCATCTGTTAATGACATTGAAATACCTAATAAGTTTTCACTTTTCTATTGCAGAGACCTACGTGGTTGGTGCTTAACTTTACTTTTCTGGCTCTAGGCTTTTGCCTTGCTGCCATGCTCTTTGCAGCATTCTTCTCTCAAAATTCTTTGTTGATATTACACATCCTGGTGCTCATTTTTCTGAGTGGAATGCTTTTTGCACTCCTTAATTGGTAATCCTCTGCCATATATTCAATGCTAGAATAGGAAGTGCTGATGACAATTTTCTATAATCATTTGGCTAATTCCTTTGCCTGTCCTCTTTAATATTGTATAGATTTATCCGTAGTAAACCTTAAACTTCTTTTAGGTATTTGTTTGTCAATGCTCTGGCACCACTTTTTTGGGTGCATTAGTCACCTTGTCTGTTTTGGCTTCATTGCTGGACTCTGGTCTTCATTCAATATGATCAAAGTTTTTATGCATTAGTTAATTTATGATGTATGGATGCCCTTTGTGCATCGTGGGTCTCATTTTATTAACCAACCCACAGAAAAAATCCCAATTCTTTCTATAGATAAAAGAAATATCTCTTTTATTGGTGTTTATCTTTTCATCTCTTATTTTTCTATAGGCAGATCTACATGGGTTCCAAACCTGCAAGCATTTTTTATGGGTAGATCAGTAGGGTAAGGATCTACTACCTATGATAGGAATGGTCCTCAAGATGTTATGTTATAGCACCCACTACCCTGACTACCAGTTCCCTAAGTCTAATTCTGCCAAACCTGCAACCTAAAGGTTGAGATAAGGAGCTCTCCCCAAATGGGCACTCAACCTATGATGTGGATAGATTTGGGATCCTGTTTCTTTTTTGGTTTTTCCTTTTAGCAACTTTATTTATTATCAAAGTCATATATGAACAATATTTTTCTTTTTTTTTCCCGAAACATGAGCATCAGGTTACACAATATACTCGTCTTGCAAGTCACAGTAAGAATTTATATGTACTCATATAGTGTAGCTAAGAGTCCAAAGGTTGGTTTCTCACAAGCTTTACTATACTTGCTGGGGAGTCTTATCTTTGTTGTAAAAGGAAATGGCCACAAAATTTTTTATCTCATAATTCTCCTCTAACAAGTATGCTGGTTGCTTTGTTGAGGCAACTAGACATGTAAGTTATGACTTATCTATGACGAAGACGAAGGAAGAAATGGGAATGCATGGTTTTGCTTGTATTTGTTCTAGTACAAAAAGGAAAGGGAAAAAAAAAGACTAGTGGACCTTGACATATTCCATGGGTTACAATGAAATAGTTATCTTTTTCTCAGATATTGGTCCTTGGCATATTCTGTAGAGTTACATTGAAATAGTTACCTTTTTTTTTCAGATAGTGGTCCTTAGCATATTCTGTAGATTATAATATAGTTTTTTATAATTAACCATAGCCTATTTGTTCTTAGTGTTCTGACTTTATCTGAAATGATAACTTATGCTTCATGTTAGTTCTAGAAAAAGGGGGAAACTGACGAATTAGATTATATGATGACAAAATAAATGACTGAATTATGACAAATAGATAGATCTGCCAACTCACTTTTGAGATGAGCACAATATGCATTGAAAGTTCACGAAATGCACTTTCTAATATTCTAACTGGAAATACCCTACTGTACATTGGTTGTAGGGTAAGGTTTTGGCGCAACTGCAGTTGCATGCATCTTTGGGATGGATTAAGGACCCAAAACTCTGCAAATCCATCTGCTAGACATCCACGATCATGGAATTGAAAAAACCAAAGAATGGGTCAATCGAGGATCTGGAACCCAAAAATTGATCTATCTTACAACTTTTCCTGGACCATGGATTTCAATTTTTTCTGGATTCATGGATCTGCACCATTTCGGTAGCTCCAAATTCAACATTTGGGGGAGGACATGGATTCACTGGTGACTGGCAGGTGTTTTGGATCCTCAATCCATCTCCAAGACGGAGTTCTGGGATGCAGTTGCATGCAACTGCAGTCCCGCCAAAACATTTCCCTTGGTTGAATGATCTGCTAATTGATACTTTTAACACCTTGGAGCACCTTGAATCGTTTATTAATTTTTAGCCACCTTGTCTCAAATCACTTTTAAGGTATTGTTGAGGTACTTAATATTCCTTGCTCTTTTATGCCCCGTCATCTATACTCTTGACCTTGAGTTTCAAGCATTCATCTGTCATCCTCAGATGCCTGTGAAATAGCTTTAAGTTATTTGTCAAGTTGCTGCATATTGAAGCTCACAAACTGTTGAGATTCTTCTTTAATACATCCATATACATATACTAATATGTTCTGAAAGAAGGCAGTCACAGCATATTCTTTTCTGGAATATGTGAAAATAGTGCATGATAGAACTGCAGAATTCATGCAGGTGCTTATGAAACTTGGAGTTTCAGAACATTGACTGGGTTGAAGAGATTTTTTCAAAATGCTTATTTACCCTGTTTCATTTTGCACATTTGTACTAATTGCCTCATTTGTTTGGTATTTGAAGTACTAGTGCGGGAGTAGCATTGTCATTTAGAATGAGACTGGTATAGGTACTGTTTTGATCTTGCAATTTCTCCGCCTTAGTGAATTCATGCAAGTGTTTCATACTCTATTTTAATGTTTCCCTTT
Source organism: Amborella trichopoda (assembly GCF_000471905.2). The sequence continues at coordinate 5,216,570 of NW_006499897.1, read as the reverse complement.
CTTTTGTGTTATTTTTGCTCAGTTACCGAATATCATGGTACCTTGCAATGTTATGCTAATCCTAAAACTTCCATATCAGTGATTGCATTCCCCAAATGATAACTGGAAATTTTGTTTCTTTTCTCCATTTATTTGCTTCTGCCATTAACATGCCTACGAGTCCTCAAGTCACTGATGCTTTCTTGGAATTGGGCCTCATTTCATCAGCTAACCTGTGGTTAGTTATTAGTTCTATAAGTAGTTTAGCAATGCAAACACGTATTACCAAAAATGGAACACCTTTGATCCTATTTAATTTTACAGAGAAATTGCTACACAAACAACTTTAAATGGCAGAAGTTTCTCGTGGCTCACTTGTGAAAAAAAGAACAGCATCCTTGAAATAATTGTTGGGCAAAATTTTATGTGGAATCTGTGGATGCGATTTACAAAACCCCAGTTTTTAATGTATCTCAAGCGTTGCAAAGTTGGATTGTCTACCTAACCTTTAATTCATTTCAATATGTTGCAGGTTTCTTGCACAAACGGGTCTGGTGTCCATCGAACAACAAATGGAGGAGATGGGTTTAGCCAAGAACAAAGAACCTGAGCAGAGAAAAGATGAATAAAAGCCTTCCATGCACCATCCACCATCAAAAAGGCTTTTCATGCATCACTAAAATTGAGGATCACACATTCAAAGGTGGCCTTCAGGCCGTTACATAAACACTAACAAGAAAATTACATACTTGAAAGGGTTTTTTGGTTGGTACCAGAGGCTCCGCTGGTAAAATGTGCAATGGCATGATCTCCATGGAACTGCAATGGTTATTCAGATTTCGCGGCCTCCTTCACCTTGGACTTCCCTTTCTTGCCCTTCATGAAGCAGAAACAAGAGCAGCATGGGAACTGGAAAAGGAACTTCATTTCTCCTTCTGAGCCTGACCACTCAAAACCACAGGGCCTTGGGGTCTTTGTAATCCTGTGTTTTACCATTAAACATTATGGTGCACAGCCCATTGGATTCTATTTCAGTCACCTTTTTGAAAAGTTGATGGCCAGCTGTCTGTGGGGGATTAGGATCAACCAATCTAAGGCATGGGGTCCAGCCATGAGGGCCTCATAAATTGTTTCACCATGACTTTTGGGTGGGAACCAGTTGGATATTTATGGTAGTTTATTTACCTGGTTTATTACCACTTGATGGACTCTATTCTCATAAACAAACAAATTTGGAGCCCTCATTAATTCACCTTTTCCATGTACTTATCTCAGTAAATAGTGGGTGTTGTTTTCTAGATGAACTTTGGCAAAGGCCCATCAAACACGTGTGAGCGCTCATTCGCGCACACGCATGCATGCATGCACATGCATACAAATTTGGAAGAGGCAGAGGATATACTAGACAGGTGAGAATTCTAGGACATGGCTAACGTACAAATAAAAGGTCAGTTTGGCTCCCTTGAAAATGATTCACTAAAAATGATTTCAGTTTTGCTATAAATTGATGAAATATTCAAATTTTTTATTTGAATATGCTCTGTTTGATTAGCATCTTGATGAAACCGGAAAATATGTTTTCATTATTTGGGTCAAAGGGTAAAAGGAAATTTGTTTTGGTACAAGGTCACAACTTATCATCGTTAAAAGTTTTTTTTCAATTAATTGGGGTCGGTTATATGAATTTTTATTGGCTATTCTCATCTATTAAGAGTCATACTTTTTAGTGAGGTTATGAATCTTTATGTTTTTCTTTACTATTTTCAACCATGTTTTTTTGGGATTATTTTTCGTCTTTTTTTAGCCTTTCATTTGAATTAACTTATACTTCTTAATAGATGTTGTATTGGGTTTTTACCGTACACGGTCAGTCAATCTAAGTCTATTCTCTTTCATCATATCACCTATTGGTTGCTTACTTAAAGTTTTTCAAATGTATTCATTTAGAATTCTATCTTTCTTGACTTGTCACTCATCTATTTCAACATCTTGATCTCCGCTACACTCATTTTATAGGTATATTGTTTTTTGACCGCACAACATTCTGCTCCATAAAGCGTAACTAGTCTCACAATTGTCTATAAAATTTGGCCTTTAATTTCATTGGTATGCGACAATTATAGAAAATTATGGTTGCACATCTCCACTTCTCCCATCCAACTCTAATTTTATATGCGATATCTTCTTCAATCTCTCAATTTTTTTGGATTATCGACTTAAAATATCGAAAGTGCATTCTTTTTCTCTATTTTTTTGCTGTCAATAATAGCTACTTCCTTACTGATATTAAACATAAATAATTTCATAGTATTTAATCAGAAAAAAAAGAAGCTCATAAGAAAATACTATGGAAAACGAAGGCGTGAGGAAAGCAATGACGTGGAGATAGGAGTAAACCTAGAAAAATTTATAGGAAAATACTATGGAAAGGAAGGCGTGTGGAAAGCAATGACGTGGAGATAGGAGTAACCTAGAAAAATTTGGGGAATAAGCACCAAAAGGCGATAAAGGAAGAAAGGATGGAGGGTGAAATTTTAAGTGGGAGGCGACTATTGGAGGAAGGTGTGGAGATGTTTTAAGATAGAACCATAAGTTGGAAAAAGATTCATGTAAACGTCTTTTATCTAAAAAGGTTGGTAGGGAAATTTATCAACAAAGTCATGATCACGTATCATTTGATGGCCTTTTTAAATTAAACAAAGATATGGGTAAAAAAACAGTTCATATCTAATGGGTATTTGGATAGATTTCCCTAACCCATATTGTATGAATTAAGCTACCAGCCATCGATGAGGGGCACTAGTCTGGTCAGATTTAATCCCTTGTTAGATTTTAAAAAATATAAAAACAGATAAATAAAAATGTGAGTAACTAGTCAATATTTTGTCTAAACACGTAAGATCGATAGGTTCAACCGGACGATCCGGCTGGTCCGTTCCAGCTTAGGCCTTTCTTTTTCTTTTTTTGAGATGTTGCTTTGGCCTCTCTTTTGTCTGGAATGGTCATTGATGATGGACATTTTTAACCTCATTTGTTAAATAAAGAATACCTAAATGCTCATATACTAAAAAAGAATTATATACTATGAGACCATTTACCTTTGGAAAAAATTTATATAAGGTTACAACCTTAAAATGTAGAATCATATATGCACCTCAAAATTATATCAGAAAGGTGACTTTAATGTTGAAAAACTCTCTAATTAATCATCTAGATATCACGATGTATGAATATGTAAACAAAAAAAAAAAAGTTTTTGAGTCCCAAAAATGGTGCATCTTGCAACACATCATCTAGACCGTCAATTTTCATGATTTTCATATATTTATAGATCTACTTGATTTTAACCTTTTTTTAAAATTAAAATTTTCTAATTAGATATGACAATAGGTTTTAAGATAATCCTAGAAATTTTTTTGAACAAAATTATATGTTATGATAAAATTTAGAGGTGCGCCTTAATTGGATTGTTTAAGGTTGCAACACCATATAGAAACCGTACCCTTTACCTTTATTACAAGGAGGTTACAAATATCTCTAGCCATCCAGTTTTAAATTAGATAGCTTGCGGTGTCTGTAATGAAGTTTGAAATAAAAACTTAAACTTTGAACCTAATCAATGACAAGCTCACAACTACCTAATTTAAAATCCGACAGAATAGATTAATTGTGATCTCCTCATGCCAAAAATAAATGATCTCTTTATATACTTTTCCTATTAAAAAAAACACTTTCCCTTAGTTGATTAAGGGCTCTTGAGAAAAAATTATGAGTTGCTCAACCATCCATATCCATGGTCCAAGGAAAGAGCTATGCCCCCCACCAATGTCGACTTCTTTGCCTTTTCAAGAGGAAGAATGTAAAATATTGCCTCTCTTAAAACTGAAAAACAAATACAAAAAATGAAAGGGACTACTTTGTTGGTATTTAAAAAAGGAAAAAGTTTATATAAGGTTGCAATCTTATCTCTACAACTATGGATGGACCTCAAAAATCCATTGGAAAAGATTATTTTAATATTGAAAAACCCTTTGATTCTTTGAGATGTATGATCATGAAAAATAAAAAGATTTTAAGTCGCAGAAATAGTGTATTTTATAACATATTATCTACACCGTCAATTTTCAATATTTTCATATGTTTATAGATTTACTTGATTTTAACCATTTTTAAAATTTAAAATTTTATGATTAGGCATAAAAATAGATTTTGAGATAATCTTAAGAACATTTTACATCAAAAATTTATACCATGATAAAATTTGAAGGTGCACCTTACGTCTACGACTACGGATCCATCCGTATGCCAACTGCACCTTTTAAAAAATGAGCTTTGTATTTTATATTCTGTGCCCATATCTTTGTTTGCTAATTTTTTATTTTATAAATATATAAATGTCTGTGGATAGGGATTTGGACTTCCGACCTAGTGGTTTTTTTTTTTGACAAGCTTTCTATACTTCTCTTACAGCATAGAAGTTCTATCCTCCCTTTATCTAACCGTTCATATTGAATGGAGGGTTAAGATTGCGCCAATCACAATGTCACGTCTCTACACTATTTTATTTTTAACTTTTTTTTTCTATAAACTATTTTGACACCAAATGATGTTCATTTCTCTATTAAACTTGCACTAGCAAAAAATATAAAAAAAAATATTTTCAATAAAATAAAATGACCAAAATACCCCTGAAATTTCAAGGGGTATTTTGGTCATTATATTTTATCAAAAATTTATTTTTAATATTTTTAATAGGTGCGGCAATGAGAAGATGGCATGTACCAAATTTAATATTTATACAATTTGTATAAAAAAACTAAAAATAAAATACTTTGATATGTCGGATCTATGATCAAACTGTGAGTGGCTCTCTTGATCAAAATTGGATGGTTGAATGGTAGGGGAGGATAGAACTTCTATGCTGTAAGAGAAACATAGAAACCTTTCCCTGTTTTTGTTGCCCCCAAGTTTGAGGTGCAACTTGAAATTCCAACTTGGAATTTTTGTAAACAAATCCAGTTGGAACATGGAATTGCCATCCAATTTTATAATTCCAAATTTATAATTTCTTTTGAACGATTAGATCGGATCTCCAACTTCTAACACGATCTTTATGTAAAAACAGCAGGGCTGGATATGATGTTCATATTAGTTCAAAATACTTTTGCGTTTTTTTTTTTTTCCTTAATGACGAACTAATGCAAGCTCCAACCCAATTCTCTCTTTTCTTTTTTTTTCTTTTCTTTTCTTTTTCTTTTTTTTTTTTTTTTTTTTTTCTTTTTACTTTTTTGTTTTTCTTTTTTTCTTTTTACTTTTTTTAACATTAACACAAACTTTTCATTAAATCAAAAATCAATGTACAAGGTATACATGAACAAATCAAAAAAGAAGCATTAGAAGAAAATGATTACCAAAGAAGGGGAATAAACTCCTTTAGCCAAGCCAATTCCAACCTAATTCTCTACACTTTTTTTTTTTTAAGAATCAGCGAGAACATGAACTTTCGATCCAGTCTTAAAAATTGGAAGAAGTTTTAAGACCGGATCGGTTAGAACATCAAGTTCAGAATTAGAACAATATAAAAAAACAACCTAGTCAGACCTTGGATTTTTGACCTAGAGGCGTTATGGAAAAAATAGAAATATTTTAGAAAAATAAGGCATCGACATGTATTTGGAAATTAGATTGTATTACATACCTTTCTCTCGAAGGTAGAATATCAACATCCTATGTTAACCTCAGTCTTCATTCTTGCAAAAAATACCACAATTATGTGACACGTGATACTTTTGAGTACCATGTTGTAATTTGAATCCAACGCAAGTTCATGTGCCATGTGGTCTACCACTACGTCGAAGTTCAAAATAAGCTTTTCAAATGTTGTGACATTTATATCTATACAAAATTTAAAACAAGAAAAAACCTCACCTCATAACTCATCCAAAATAGCAAATCAAGAGTTGGGAAACATTTAAATTAATAATCAACATTATGATTGTGAAAAAAAATTAAGATTTCAAGTGTGTATTGTAACAAATCATCTTGATTGTCCATATCGCCCTAAAAATAAGTGTTTAGGGCTATGAAAGATTTGTACCATTTTTTAGATTCAACTTTTATTGTTGGTGTCGGAAATTGATTTTAGAACCATCGTAGAGATTTTCGATGTCACAAATGCTTTTGGGATGAGGATTTGAGGTGAGGCATTATTTTGTTTTCATAAAGCTTCATCTTTTATCTATTTGATTTTACATTCCAATTTTTTTTTAAAGTAATTTTTATTTTATTCATATTAATTTGCTGAAATTACATGTTTTTGGCAAAGACAAATACCTAAAATTTGTTGAAATTATTAATTAACTAAATAATATTATGTAGGATACAAGATACACACCAGAGAGCTAACAAGACAATACGTATATTAGTTTGAGATAAGATAGTTTATTTCATATAAAATTATTTGGCATCTAAGTCCTAAAATTTTATGATTCTATTATAAAATAATAATAGTATTGGCATTAGTTGCATAGTAATCATTCATGCCATTTTATTTATTTTTATTATTAATTTGTTGAATTCTTTCGTCGTCGACAAAATACATATATAATCAGGTCATACAAAAGTAAGATAAATGCACAGTAACATCCAGCAAAAGAAACTGGGCTGCTATGATCTGCTGATCAACCTTTCAAGCCAAATATCGACTCGATCTTTTTTCTCCTGACATCCAACAAAAAATTGAAATTGTGGTGCATCAAAGCTAACACCAAACGCGTAAACGCATCAAATTCATGCATCAATTGACGCCTCAATTCGCCACTAAAGTCACTAAAAAATATTTTGCCTTAGTTATTTAAAGTAAGCAAGAAAGATAATCAGTCCATCCAAACTGGACGTTACTGATTCTTTTTTATTTTTTTTGGTAGTTCAATAATAGGAATCGAACTTGAGATTGAGCGCTGCTAAATGTCAGCTGCTAACGACTCAAGCCCAAGCCCAAGCCCAAGCCCCATTCCCTTCTTATTGGTTATGTTTCCTTGTAGCCTTGGAATGGATTTCGTAAAAAAAATATTTGTGTGCAAGCTGAACAATGAAAAATTGTATGCTATCCCAACCAAGTGTAGGGGATTTACTAACTCTAACTAGGATGTTTCTTGTGCATTTGCTCCCTCGGGGTAAAACCCTTGAATATTTTTTTCGACCCCGAAAAGGATGTAACTTCTAAAACCTTACAATAAGCCTCAAAGGGAAAAAAAGAAATTTAATTAGAACTCCCTATGTGCCTCAAAAGAATTAACATCCCAAGATTGAACCAGAGCTATTCAATTTTCAAAGGGCATGATCTAGTGTTCAAGAACTTAAAATCCAAACTTGTTTTCTTGGAAACTATCAGTTGATGATACTCACTCAAGTTGATCTCAATATTTTGGATTAAGAAAAAGGTGTGGTTTATATAAAGCTGATGCTCTAAACAATCAAAGTAAAAAGCACATTCAAAATGTGATTTCAATACAAGAAATCTTTGTGATAGACTTAAAATATATTTTCATTCTTAATTATAAAATTTAAAGCTTCAAAAATAGTGTATATCGAACAAATTTTTGAGAACTTGAAAATCTTGAAAATTTTGAAAATTGATGGTCCAAAAATACGTTTACAATTTGTACTATTTCTAATACTTTAAATCTATTTTTTCTCATGTTCATTCATCTTTATGTCGAGATGATCAATTTGAGGATATTTGGGTTTCAAAACAACATCTTCTAGTGGAATTTTCGAGGTGAGCTCAAATTTGATTGTTTAGAGCCTCGACTTTTCCTTAAAAAAATTCCCCAAGTTATATTTTTGCCTAAGGGAGTTGTTTTATAGCATCCTCCCAAGGGAGCATGCTACCATAAAATCTCTTATGAGGTTTATTTGTTGTTCAATAAAAGGTTCATTAGTTCTCTAATGATGATATGTTCATGCACATAGCTTATAGCTAACAAACCCAAGGAAGAAATTGATTATACGATAATAAACTGTGACACTTATGCCACAAACAAATTTTGGATGTGACAAAAAGGGAGGAGCCCAAATATGTACTATATTATTGCAATAGCATCATAATTCAAGTTCTCTAGTTAATCTTCTACCCCTCAGCCTCTGAAGAACCTTTCGTACAACACATAATATTTTTACAAAAACAAACAGAAAATTTGACGTTCTTATTCAACAAATTAAATGATTTCACTTGATTATGTTATTAGAAAATATAAAAATATATTTTATATCATAAAATTTCGAAGTTAACGATAAGAATTGTTAAATTTTTTCCATCAAATAATTTATTGAATATGAATAAAAATTAGACCATCAAATCGATAACTCACCCTTCGCTAGTGCTCTCTAACCAATTGGGTTATCCACTCTTGGTGGGTATTTGGAATCGGGAATTTTTTTCTTATATTGATGGAAAGATAAATCTATTTTTCTCACATATATAAAAAAACTAAAAAAGTGTGTGGGGACCTGGCCAAGTCACCAGGCCTCGCCCGAGTTGTGTGTATAACTCATGACACTATATCTTTGTTATATTTAATGTTATTACGGAATTACTTTCAAGTTTTCATATTATATCTATACTCATTTTTCAACTTCATAAAAAATAAAAAAATAAAAGATGGAACTGCCTTCAAAAATCATAATGTTTAAAATTTACGATGTTTGAAAAACCGAAAAGTAATAACTTTTGGATTTTGAAGGTCCAAACTTATATATTTTTCAATTTTGAAAAATCAAAAAATTTTACGCTAAATTCTCACTCTGTCTCTCTCCACAACACCACTGCAGTTGATTTAGGGTATAAGAGACGAGTGGAAGACTTGGTTTAAAAGGTAAGGGAGAGGAGAGAGAGAGAACCTGCAGTTAGGGAGAGAAGAGAGAGAGAAGGGGGTAGACATGTGTTTCCACACTGCTGCTGGTTTTGGAGTTTTACGAGAGTGGCATGTCTAATTAGGGTGCCAAGGTCAGGATGAGAAGAAAGAGAGAGCCTATGGTTGCCTGAGCAAACCCTTTCTCTTAAACGATTTAGCAAAACACCTCTATTGGAGAAGCTCCATTAAAACCCTACTTACTGTATTTTGGTTTTTGAAAAGTAGAAATCATCAAATTTTTTTAAAAGAAAGTATTATAAAGTTGAAAATGGAAATAGATGTAATATTATAAACTTAAAGGTAATTCTGTAATAACACTAAATATAATGGATGTATACGTTATTTTTTCAAATAAAAATTATAAAAAAACAAAAATATGTTATACAAGTTTTTCTTACATGATTTGAATATATTTCGTAAAGATTGTTGAGTATTTTTTTCCATCGTCACTATTTATATTTTTTTAAAGATTTGTTTTTAAAATGTCCCCGACTATAAAGTGGGTTCTTCTAAATCTAGTTTTTCTCTACTTTTTAGGATTGTTTTAATTTTTTGAGGTGGTTTTAGGTTTGATTTTACTTTTTAAGCATATTTTTATTTTTCCAAAAAATTTCTTAGTTTTAAAAAAATAATTTTAGGGCCTTGTGGCATTGTTTTCGACTCAGCCAGTCCTAAGTAACTTGCCTCGGGTAGGGGAGAGCCCCTGGCCGATGCGGAAAATAATTTTAGGGCCTTGTGGCATTGTTTTCGACTCAGCCAGTCATGAGTAACTTGCCTCGGCTAGGGGAGAACCCCTGGCCGAGGCGAGTCTTGACACGCTGATATTTAGGAAATTTGATAATCACAACACCAACGAATCTAGCTGGAAAGTTGATAAAGACAACACCATGGAATCTAGCTGGCCATGTTGCATTGCCATGGTAGGTTTCATGCATTGAAAGCAACTAAATTTTTAATCATATCTTTAAAACCTTGCATAAACTATAGTGAAATGTCAAAAGTTTTTATTACTCAACCATGATGAACATAACATAATAGTGTTTTGGTACCTACACATTGACAATGGAATCTATTTTCAGATGAGTAAATGAGCTTGATGATGCGAAGAGCTTGACCTGCTTTGATTTCTTTTTCATTGCTCAATGACTCTTCTGTATTTTGAAAAGTTTTAATTTTTTAAGGATTTTATTTTTTATTTTTTGTGTATTTTCTTTACATCTACGATGTCAATGTTGCTGTGAATCATTCTAGACCAAACAAGTTTTTCCCTATTCTTATGTAATGTCAGAATGAATGTTTGCTATAAGTCCTCTTGATGAACAATTTTCTCATGGTGCTTCTTATTATGAAATACAACAAATTTTCTATGTATACTTCGATTTCTTAATAAATTTTTATTAATTTATATATTTTAATAAAGCATAATGGTGGACCAAGACTCGTGTATCCGATTCTAAATGGTTGAAAAAAAGCTATGATGATGATATTTTACCTATAGTGGTGAACGTTGGACTTATGTGATCTAGCCCGGAGTATGTATTTTTTTTTTTTCTTATTTTTTTCTTTTTCTTTTTGGCTAAATCACTTACAAATAGTCCATTATAATAAATTAACTAGAAACAAAATAAAGAAAAATAAAACTCGATCTAATGCTTTGCCAATAAAATCATTTTTTTCATTAATCAATCAAAACCACAATACTAATTTAGGGAATAACAAAAGATAAAAGCTATATATATGGCAAGAAACAAGAAATAGGATGTCTGAAAATACCTCAACGGAGCTTAATACACCCCCACCTCCAAATAACATGTCACCACCTCCAAATAGCATGTGATCAATGGTCAACCTTAACTAAGTTTTTTTTAACCCCTTAAACACCTAAACTATGTTTTTAACCCCTTAAACACCTAAATAAGCGAGATGAGCTTCTCTTATGCTTAAACCCTTAAGCCATAGGCCATGATATATAAAAGATGGGAGAGAATAACCAAGGCTAGCTGGGGCGTGTCCCTTTGTTATGAGAGAGAGAGAGAGCTTTACTATAGGATGAGAGAGAGAGAGAGCAACTCTAGGTGGGATGTGCCCCTTTATGAAAGATGTGAGAGTGAGAAGAGAGAGGTGTCTTCAAAAGGGTGTAGGGACCCCTTATTTCTAGTGTTCTAATATGACTAGGGTTTTCATGTAGTTTGTCAAAGATTGAATTTGCACGATTGATCATGGGTGATTTTTAAAGTGAGAGATATGAGCCGCACATTCCATAAATTAGCCATTAAAATCTTATAGAATGTGCTAGAACATTTATCCTCTATTTTCTAAACCAATTTTCTATCAATAAAATAAATATAAAAATATTCAATAATAATAATACTATTTCTATTTTCATGCCTCTTCATGCTTTATTTATTTTATTTCAAAATCTCCATAAAATCAAACATTTCCAAAAACTCAATTCTTGAGCCTCAAGCCATCGTGCTCGACGATAATAAAATAGAAAGTTTACAAGGGTGGTGGGCTCCCATGGGCCCCACCAACTTGCTATGGCGTGTCTATGTGTACTAATTGGCCCCCATGCAACAATAAATTATTTTAAAATTAAACTATGATTTTACAAATTCTATTTGAATATTTAAAATAATGAAAACTTAATATATTTGATTTTATAAATTCAAATTTCACACTCAACTGGATTTACGCTGGAATCAATATGTATTATTAACATTGGACAATACAGTGAACTCCTGTAAATTTGAGATATGCTGGGAAAACTTAATATATCTGATTTTATAAATTCAAATTTCACACTCCACTGGATTTACGCTGGGATCAATATGAATTGTTAACATTGGACAATACAGTGAACTCCTGTAAATTTGAGATCTGCTGGGATAAATTTGTATTGTTGTACCAGTTTTTTTTATTGCTGTCTTGTTGGTATTTTCTTTTCCTTTTTTTGTGTTTTTTGGTTATGGAAATTTGTACAACATGATCTATTGGGAGCCTATGCAATTATTCTATCAAAATGGATAAGTATTTTTGAAATCTAATATTTAGAAATCCATCTTTAATCCCAAATAAATACTTTCAATTCAAAAAATTAAAATTCTCATTTTCTAAAAAGCATATATATGTTTTTCAATTGCAATGGAATATTCGTGAGGGAACACAAATAGTTCTATATGATAGATACCGTCATAGATTTGTTACGATCTTGTAAATGACTATGTAGACTAATAGTAAACCTTCTTTCTGTAAATAAAGGTGCAATCTCATGCAAACCGCACCCATTTATTATAGTGTAGTTTTTTAATTTATAAAATACCAAAATTAGAATATTTTAGAACTTTTAGTTTAGAACTTTAATTAAAATAAAACTAGTAGTCTGGAAATATTGGAATTTGTGTCAAAGAAGTGGTCTTGGGACATACAAATCTGAACCAATGGCATTTTGGGGAAAAAAAAAACTAGGATGTGATCCAAGCATAAAATTAGAAAATGTTAAGCATATTATTTAAATATTATTAAAACCAAAACTTAAATAATATTAAAATAAAAACATAACATTAACATTAATTTCCTAAAATTATATATATTATAAGAGTAATGATTCTATGAGACCCTCCCACATTCATGTGTATAGGACCCCAAATGATCATCATTAAATTTGGTACAGATTTCTATAAAAGTCAAGTCCTACACCCATGTAATAACTTTTCTAAAGATCCGTGCCAAATTTAATGGTGATCATTTGGGTCATACACACATGGGTGTAAGAGGGTCTCATAGGATCATTATTCATATTATAAATAAGTTAGTTTATTACATATTTAAATTTATACTTAATGGTAAACTAAGTTTGCTGTTTTAATTAAATATTTAAGTATCGCAAGTACAAAAAGGCACATTTTTTTACAAAAAATGTTTACAACATATTATCTACATCGTCAATTTTCAAGATTTTCATATGTTTATATATCTACTTGATTTTAACCATTTTTTAAATTTAAAATTTTATAATTAGATATAAAAATAGATTTTCAGATAACTAAAAATATTTTATATACCCTGATAAATTTAAAGGTGCCCCTTACCTCTACAGCTACGGATGCATCCGTTTGCCAACCGCACCCTTAAATAAAATATTGATGCATTTAAAAATAGATGATGCTTCGTTGTCCAATTAAAATATCTATTTTATAATGTGTTTATTTTAAATAATTTATGAAATTAAAATTATTGAAATATAATAATAAGGGTTTTGTTAGGCTACACAACTTGGTGGTGTAGACCATTAAAGTGCTCAATATTTTTTGACACTAAAGTACCCTTGAATTGTAATACAAAATTTTTTCAAGTAGGAGCATTTTTTGTCATTTAGAAAGGTAAAATGGATATTTTTATAAGAAAATAGTGACATTTTGTTAGTCGTTAAAAACAATTAATGCATCATGTGGGTGATGTCACACACTACATTAATGATGTCATTGTTCACTATTATTAATAAATACTTTTATTTTTTTTAAGAATTTCCAATTTATTTTTTACTAATTACTTAAAATACCCCTAAACAAAAAGTTAAACAAAAAATTACTATACTATAGGATAAAGATATCTAAATATCTAAAAATGTTGAGCACTTTAAAAATCGTTATATAGCCTAACAAAACCTTAATAATAATAATAATATAAACTATTTCATAGGTTCATACGACTATATGTTATTTTAGGTAAAATATAGGGATGGGTTGGAATCGAAAAGAAAAAAGTTTCGTTGTACTTGGATGACATCATCCATATTTAATGCATGCCAGTTTACTTTGTAATGTGGTTATTAGAGATCATATTGTATATTTATGCCTTGAGGTCAAAGAGTTGTTTAGTTGTATTTTTAATCTAAAATTGATAGAACTCTAATTAAAATGAATATTTAAAAATAAAAAATTATAATTTAAATTCTTAATAAAATTTTGTAGATGATGGATCATATAGCTGGACCATAAAAATGGTATACTTTTGTTTACATTGTCTAGATTCTAGAATTTACATTAAAAAGTTCCAAACCTTATCCTTGCCCCCACTTTATCCAAGCCTGTGATGAATTGGCTACTAAATGCTAAGTCCAAGCGTGTGATGAATTTATTGAATGACACCTTGCCACAAACCTGCTCCGCGTTATATATATATATATATATATATATATAAAGTATAAGATGGTTACTATGTATTCAAAATCAACTTACTAAATTACGCAATGTATGGACTTTTATACTTTGCGTATCCAACACCTCTCCCTTCTCCTCCCTCCCCCAACATTGGACTAATCTTTTGAAATTTGTGAAATGTTTGAGAAATTTCACAAAAATATAAGACCTTTCCCACAAAGGTTGTTCAACATTATCGACTACCAGTCAAATGTAAGTACTTTGCATAGATAGAGTAAATTGATGATATCGCAAATTAATCTTTTAAAAAAATTTCATCTAATCACATTCACAAAAGAATTATTAAAACAAAAATTTTCAAAGCTATAAAATATGACTATGTAAAGTAATATCTGAAAAAAGACAGTGAATCTCTGCAAGTGGGATTCGCGCCTACATCTTCGGAAAAGGTCATGATGAAGGTGGGTAACGTGGCCGCCTTCGTTCATGGGAAAGAGAGCCATCTCTTTCCAAAGCTTTTCACCGCTTCAAAACTTCAGGTATTCCCTGTGAAGACAGTGGATGCTATTGCGGTTGAACTCTGCTGGGCTCTGGTGGTGCCGCTTTGCAGTTGGTGCTAGCAGTAGTGGGGAAGATGTATCCCTTGCTTCATAGGTGTGCTGCTACTTTGCAGGCTTGCTCGACATCCTTCGTTTGACCCCTTGATTATCAACCCGCTGGCGTTGGTGGTGGTGGATGAGGATGTTGAGCAGGGTCAACTAGAAGAAGAGGTTTTGGCCCCGGTGCTGTTAGAAAATGTGCCTTCTCTGGAATCGTCGTTTCAAGGTTTTGACTTCGCAATGGTGGAGATGGATGACTCTTTTCCTCTTCACGTCATTCCTGCGGAGAAGGAACATTTTAGCTTGGATGTTGAGCAACCGGTAGGGAGGGAGCCTTTGGTGGTTCTGCCGGTTTCTGAAAAGTCTTCGCACGAGCCATAGGTAGATCAAGAAAGGGCTAAGGTTGCTATAATCGTCGCTGATAGCGGAATGGACTTTGATGAACCCATAGGTGTGGTCTTTAATTGGATTCTAGAGCAGAAGAAGTCTGGAAAACCAAAGCCTCAAGATACAGGGAAAGATTGCCAATCCCCTGGTCTGAATGAGGATAAAAATAGGAACAACAAAGGAAAGTGCCCCTTGAAGGGTATGAGGTCTTCAACGAGGTTGCAGGCTCGTGGCCGTTGGACTGCTGCAACAGGTGCATAATTCGGGATGATCGGGTTCTGGAACATAGCTCCTCCTCCTCCTCGTTGGCTCCTGATGCTTTGGATGAAGCTAGGAAGCATTATTGTGGAAAGAATCATTTTTCGGTAAGTGCAAGGATGGCTCTTCCTCCTCTAAACCCTTCTAATGTTTATTCTATCATGGAATGTTCGAGGTCTAGGTGACATCAAAAGGAAAAAAGACATCATTTTTCTTGTATCTAAATATAAGCCTTCTATCCTTATCCTCCAGGAAACCAAATTGCCTTGTCCTACTTTAGCAGTGGTCAGGGAAATTTGGGGTTCTGGAGCAATAAACTTTGCTGGGAATGACTCTTTTGGAGCTTCTGGAGGTTTTATGGGTACCGTGGGACCCAACTATTTTGCGTTCTTTTTGTCTTGTTAAGAAAGATAATTTCATGGTGGGTGGTTATGTTGAGCCGGACTCTGCCTTTCAATGGGATCTGATGAACGTTTATGGTTCCCATTCTTCTGCTCTGAAATAACTTTTTGTTTGTGAAATGTCTGACTTCATCTTTAATTTTGGCAATCCTGTTTGCTTGGGGGGTGATTTTAATTTCATTAGATGGCCTGATGAGAGTACTCATGGAAGATCTATTACGAAACCGATGCACAATTTTAACAGTTTAATTGAGTCCCATGCTCTTTTAGATCTGCCTATTTGTGGGGCGACTTTTACTTGGACCAATGGTAGTACTTCGAATCTGTCAATGTAAAAAATTGACAAATTTTTGGTGCCTGGGGAATAGTCTGAGTTTTTTCTTTTGGCCTCTGTCAAAGCTTTGCCAAGATTATCCTCTTATCACACCCCCATCTTGCTTAGCAGTAAAACAGTATCTGGGGGTCCTAGGCCTTTTAGGTTTGAAATGGATTGGTTGCATGAGAAAGCAGTCATTGAGCTTATCAAAAGTACTTGAAAGAACATTGTCTCCTTTGGAACCTTAGATTTCCAATTACATAAGAAGCTTCTCAATATCAAGCATAAACTGACGTCTCTGGTCTGGCGATTCAGGGTGTGAATGTTGAGAATAGTAAAGGTATGTCCAACGTCATTGTCAGCCATTTTCAAAAAGCATTTACCTCTGAGGTGAAACATATTCCCCTGCTAGATAGGGTGGGTTTTAAGGTCCTCCCGACATGTTTCAGCTCTTCCTTGGAAATTAAAGTTTCTATGGAGGAATTAAAAAGTGTAGCCTTTGCTCTGCCAGGTGACAAAGTATCGGGGCCTGATGGCTTTCCTTTAAAATTCTGGGATTTGATTTGTGGGGAGTTATTGGAGATCGTTAGAGGGTGTCTTGGGAGAGGTGAAATATTTAGAAGAATCAACTCTTACCTTTATTGAAAGGATTCCAAAAAAATCTGTCATAACTTCGCTCGGTGACATCATACCCATTAGTTTTTTAATTAGTCTTTACAAGATTGTGGCGAAGGTCTTGGTGGAACGCCTTAAAAGTGTGCTACCAGTTGTTATTTTCGGCCCTCAATCAGCATTTATCAAGGATAGATTGATATCAGACAGTGTAATGGTGCCCCAGGAGTGTATTCATTCCAAGGTTTTGCTTGGAAATCCTAGGGTTGTCATTAAGCTAGACATGGAAAAAGCTTATGATAGGGTTGAATGGGATCTTTTGATAGAGATAATGAAGAATATGGGATTTGGAGAGGTATGGAGAACGTAGATTTTTGGGTGCCTCTTCTCTACGCATTTTTCTATCCTCTACAAAGGCAGCCCTTCTGGTTTCTTCAAGGCTTCTAATAGCTTGCATCAAGGTCATCCTCTTTCCCCGTTTTTATCCACGTTGTATGCATAATGTTTTAGTCTGCCTGTGATGAATGTTGAGAGAAGTAGCCATTTCTCTAGCTTTCTAATGCCAAATGGTGGCCCTCGTATTTCTCACCTGCAATATACGGATGATACTGTACTTTTTTGTGAAGCAAAGGTTGAGCAGGTAAGTAACATTGCCACTTTCTTAAAATGTTGTGAGGTTGCGTTAGGCCTTAAAGTTAATTTCGATAAAACTGCAATGGTGGGTATTAACTGTAGTGACTCCTTAACTTTGGAATTGGCTGGTGTGTTGGGTTATAAAGTGGAGCATTTTCCCATAGTGTATTTGGGAATACCTATTTCGAATGGCCGGCTCTCGGTGGCAGTTTGAGACAAAATCATTCAACAGATCCAAGTTAAGGTGGATCTATGTAAAATTTAAATACCTTTCTTTGGGAGGGGAGGATAACCTCGATTAAAGCTTATCTTTCTAATTTACCCATCTATCAGATGCCTATTCTTCAGATACAATCGTCTGTTGCTAAAAAAATTGAAAGTTTAATGGGAAATTTCCGATGGGGCTCTTTTGCAGAAGCTAGAAAGTTCCATCTTTTGAGATGGGGTAGGGTGTACACTCCCAAGAGTGAAGGGGGATTAGGGATTCAGAGAATTAAGCTGATCAATCAAGCATTGATGTGTAAATGGTGGTGGAGAAGCCTCAAATTTAAAGATCAGCTTTGGTACAAAGTGGTGGCTGCCAAGTATGAAGTGGATAGGTTCGGAATGTGGGTGGGCTCTAAAAACGGTACGAGGAGAATGTCATACGCCAAGAAAGAAATTAACTCATGCAAACCTCTTATTCATCCTGATATCAGTTGGTGCTTAGGTGATGGTCGTAACATATCTTTTTGGCATCACAAATGGTTAGGACCTTCCCCTTTGAAATATATATTCCCCATGTTTTTTTAGAAGATGTCAAATCCAAATGCTCTCATCTCTGATTATTTTGAGAGGAGAGAAAATCAAGTTGTTTGGAACTGATGAGTCTGTTTGGGACATTGACAAGGATGGGGAGTATTCAGTTAGATCGATGTATCATTTATTGTTTCATGATAGATGGCGATGGACTATGTCTGAGGTTGCTATTATATGGAAATGGCATGTAACTCTCAAAGTAAAAGCATTTCTTTGGTCGGCAGTCCAAAATAAGATTTTAACTGTTGATAATCTTATTAACAGGGGAAAGATTCTACCAAATATGTGTTTGTTATGCATGGAGGATAGTGAGATTGGTGCCCATCTATTTCTCCGTTGCTCCTTTGCCTCCCGAAATTTGGAATTGGTTTTTTAATCAGCTTGGGATTGCATTGGTCCTGCCTTCAAAAGTGGAAGGTATTCTTGCTAACTTGTCAATTCCTTTTCTCCCGAAAGTTGGTTCTATTATTTGGCAAATTGCAAGGGGGTAATCTTGTGGGAGGTATGGAAGTAGAGGAGCAGAAGAACTTTTGATGGGGTAGGTTTGCCTTTTGAGAATGTTATTGGGAAAATTTTACACTCAATCTGGCTTTATCTATCCATCACGAAGGCAGGGAGTGATATCTCTGAAGTTGAAGTTCGGAGAAACCTATCTATTCTTTTTTGGTTAGACTTCTTCAAATGGAAGCCCAAAGAAAGATGGACCGCTCCATTGCAGGGGGTATTTAAACTTAACTTTGATGGCAGTTCTCTGGGAAACCCTGGACCAGTTGGTTTCGGAGGAGTGGTCCGTGATTAGAATAGAACGATTATCTTCTCTTATGCAGGCCCCCTAGGTAATAGAACGGCTAATTTCGCAGAACTTCAGGCTCTTCTTCATGGTTTAAAACTCTTGGTGGCCAGAAATATATTGCAGCATTTTATTATCAAAGGGGATTCCCTTAACGTCATTAATTGGTGTAACAAGAAGACTAGGTCATTGTGGGAACTGTGGTCAATGCTGCTACAAATATGGGATATTTCTTGTTGCTTTTTTATCTCTTTTGTGCATGTTTACAAGGATATCAATGGGTTTGCTGATTCCCTTGCTAAAGGGGGTACTTTCTTTATCTGAGACTCTGGTCTCTGATATTGTAATTTCTTTCTAATTTAATATAATAATTGATCTTTGTCAAAAAAAAAAAAAACTAGCGATAGTACATTGAAATTGGCTAATTTCTTTAATTCCTAAAAACCCTAAATTCCCTATACACGTAACCCTATACCCTTGTCACCTACTTAAACCTAAGGCCTAGACTTTAGACTTGCATAATATTATAAACTAGTTACCGTAGATACCTATGAGCCTAATAGATATAGGAGACTAATCCTAATATTTATCCGACACCTATAAACCTAAAACCAATACTTCAAAGTCCTAGTACTGTAGACTCCTCAGAATCCACTCAAATGGGACCAAAAATGATTTTTGAATCATAGAAGAGATCATAAGCTTCACAAGGTCTAAGAATCGCTCAAATCCGATTTATACTTTGAAAGCCATGGCCTGAACAAATTTATTTGACAAAAATTTCAGTTTAGTCCAACAACATGAGTCACATTCCATCAGTTCCGAAAAGTTCTAAAAATCGAGAAATATTATTTTTATTTTTAGACTCTTCCAGAAGGTTCTTGGATGCTGTTTGGTTCCGAATTTAACCCTATCAAAACCTAATCCTACTAAGGATATAGGGTGCGGTTTGTATAGAGCCTAGGCTCTAAACAATCAAATTAGAGCCTACCTTCAAATATTGTCGAGAAATGTGGTTTCAATACTGTAAATTCTTTTTAGAGCATTAAAATATATTTTAATATTTATTTATGAAGCTTAACGCTTCAAAAATAATGTAGATCGAGAGATTTATGAAAACTTAAAAATCTTGAAAATTGACGGTTAAAAAATGCATTACAAAATACACTATTTTCAAAACTTGAAATCCATTTTTTCTCATGTGCATACATCTTAATATTGAGATTGACAATTTGAGGACATTTGGGCATCAAAACAACCTCTTATAGTGAAACTTTTGAGGTAGGCTCTAATTTGAGTGTTTAGAGCCTTAGCTCTATGTAAACTTTTTCCAAGAATATATCCTAGGCGATGACTAGGACCAAACCCCTCGAACACCCATGGAAAAAATCAACCACAAATCATATAAAAATCCTTAAAACATTAGGAAAACATCCAAATAATCATAGAAAAATCTCCTTTAAATTAGGAAGACATCCAAATAATCCTAGAAAAATTTCTTTTAGAAAGCAGGAAGCCTAGAAAATTAGGAAAACAACAAAAACCTAGACACCTTACAATAAATCATAGATCTAGAAAACCTTAGAAAATACTATGCCGGCCTAGAACCTCTAGGTGCATCCAAACCCTAATCTAGACCTAAGAGAAAGCCTAAGTGAAATCTCTAGCAATTATCTTCAAAACTCTAATTTTATATTCGAATTTTATTCAAAATCTAAAACCCTAATATATAAATGCCCTAGGTACTTTCAAATTCAAAGAAAGCTTTAGGGTAGAAGATGAACGTACTTCAACTCCCATCCTAATCCGGGCCACCAACTCTAAGCGCTGGGGCAGAGGGCCTAAATTCAAGTAAGTCTTTCTTTTCTTTAATTTTGTTAAATTTATTGTCCTTTATTTATTTTTCCTGATTTTTTGGGTTTTTTTGTGGATTTTATGTGATTTCAAGCTGGATCTCTTAGCTCAAAGAATCCTGATCTTTTGAAATCAAGATTGTTACTGAATTGTAGTTTGAAGGACCTCATGAATCTCTATCGAATTTAATTTTAACAATTTTGAGCGTAAATTGGGGAGTTTTTATCTGATATCTCTTCATATTTGTGATGCAAATAGTGATTATTCTTTAAATAAAGATCCTAACCAACTATAAATTCGCAGAGACATCGTGGAAAAGAAATGGAATGACATTCAATGATAAATAATATAATATAATCAAAATAAAAAATAACACAAGATAAACACAAAAAAATATACATGATAAACACAATATAATGCTAATAAAAGACTTAAAATTAATATACCTTTTTATTCTCCTACAATGCCCTAACATATTTTGTCCTCCAATGTAGTTATGAAGCTTTCAAGTTCGTAAAACAAGATGCTCCTATTTTTCTCTAGTTTTCGAATTTATGCTAAAAAAATTAGTTGAAAATCCTGTAGAGAGATATGCTTAAAAGGCTTTTATAGAATAAGAAAATGAAAAAATAAAAACTTATCACAATACAAGTATGATATTCCAAAGTCTTGTCATATTAAAAGCATGTGATTCCAAATTAAGAGTCAAAGATGTGAAAATGTTTGTCAAGTTCATATGCTCTATGCACTAATAAATTTAAGTTGTGTGTTAGTATGATTGCTATTTGCATCATATTTTGCTAAAGTAAAAAATGTAAGTGCAGGGTGAAAACAAGGGAAAATATCTCCATGGACTCGATTTTCAACTTTCATTTCTCTATGGACCTAAAGTTGCAAAATCTATCTTACTACATAGAAGTTCACACTATTATATCTCCTAACCCCTCTAATCATATTTTATTAATTTTTTTGAACCAAACAAACCTAAAAAATATGTGGTTTCTAAACCCCTCTCTCTCTTAACGTGATTTCCTTTCTCTCTCCCCCATCAACCTCCCAAACCCCTCTCTCTCTCCATCTCCTTCCTCACCTGCTTGCCGAAAAACTTCACCTCCCCCAGTACCTACTCACCGGAAAACTATACCCTCCCTTGCTACTCTATCCCAAATTTTGGTCGGAAAACTCCTTGGTACTCTACCCCAAAAGAAAACTATACCCTCCCCTGCTTCCTCTCTCCTATACACTACTCTCTCTCTCTCTCTCTCTCTCTCTCTCTCGATTGGAGAGCCGCACGTCTGAAGCATCTTGCTCTTGCTCTGTTCCACAGGCCCTTCATCCCTTTAAATCTCTACCCCAAACTTCATCCCTTCAAATCGCTACCCCAAACTTCACCGGAAGCATTTTGGTCTGAATCTTGACCGGAATCGTGAATACCCACTGTTTTTTATAACTTTAGTGCGAATGTTGTTGTGGATGGGAACACTGTGAACCTTGGATTGTTGGATACGACTGGTCAGGAGGATTACAACAGGTTAAGACCTTTGAGCTATCGAGGAGCATATGTGTTTCTTATCAGCAAAGCTAGCTACTAAAATGTTGCAAAGAAGTGGATTCCTGAACTTAAGCATTATGCTCTTGATGTTCCGATAATTCTGGTTGGGACAAAGCTTGATCTTCGAGATGACAAGCAGTTCTTTATAGATCACCCAAGTACAGTGCCCAAAGAGTGGTGTTCCAAGACGCAACATAATATGATTGGAGCTCCTGCACACATAGAGTGCAGTTCCAAGACGCAACATAATGTGAAGGTAGTTTTCGATGCATCCATCAAGGTGGTTCTCCAGCCGCCAAAGCAGAAGAAGAAAAAGAAGAGCAAGGCACAAAAGGGTTGTTCCATCTTGTGATTCTGGCGAGAGAAAAGGGCCACCGATCCACAAAAAAAAAAAGAGTTTGAACCACGTAAGGTGAGAGAGTTAAAAAAAGATGTCTTTTATAATTTGTTTGGGCTAAACGTTGGGATAAAAATAAATAAAGTTATTTGGGGGTTAGAAGATAGGTTTTGAAATTTTGGATTTAAGAAGAAATGAAAGTTGAAAATGGGATCCATAGAGATATTTTTCCTAAAAACAATAGTCAAAATTAACAAGCCCTAACATTTTTTTTTAGGGTAGACGTTCCGCCACACTGATCCAACTTTTAAAACATTGGTTACTAATATTCATCACTATGAAACTTATGATTTATTGCTACTGTAACCATGTCCTGTACAGCCTGCAACAACATTACATAACAATACCAAAAGATGCGAAACATTCAACTTCTGCACTATGTTACTACACTATAAACAATTGAAAATGATTGGATGTTACTATGTAATTGTAATATAGTGAAATCATATATAAGGTTAATTTGGTCTAAACCAAAATACACATTCTACATAAAACCTATTAGGTCAACCAAATGTGTCCTCTCATTCCTCTCTCTCTACATCTCTCTATACCATATCAAAGGAGATCCAACTCTTCTCCATCTCCAAGTCTACCTCTTGGAACTACGAATCATCAATTATCCTTTCTATGATTGTAGAGATTCATAGAAATTTGAAGGATTTTTTTTTTTTCGTTATCAACTTGATCTTGGGGCCCCTAGCAACACACATGCATGAACCATCTCGTAGAGTAAGTGTCTGGATAGCCCAAAGTCTTGATAGTTAGCTCTAGGTCTTCCGGTCGAAAAACATCGATGAAGACATATAGGTGCACTATTACATGGTGGAGATTGTAATTTTTCATAAATTTTCAATTTGTCACTCAATGATGGAATTTTGCTTATTTCTTTTTTTTAAAGATCGATGAATCAAATGAATATACAAATTATTGACGCGCACAATGAAAAGGAGACAAGATAGTGATATCCAATATTAAGAAGTTGTACTAAGTTTGATCGCACTTAGGAAAGAAGATATAATTTCTTTGAATATTTGATGGACGGTGAAAGGGCATGGAGAAAATAGAGATCCATTAATAAGAAATTTCATTATTATTTTCTAATATGTTGATTCATGCATACGTTATTAATAATGCTCACCAACACATGTCATGTGATTAGGGGACACCTTCCACTCATATGGAGATAAGAAGAAAGGAAGACGAAGACCTAGCCGACCCCATTGTAATTAGAAAGGTTTTCTACTCCTGCGGGAGTGGAATGTCCATTTATTCCTTCGGGTGAAATCTCATCTAGAAGTAGTATTAGGATGTTAATTTTTTGGGATATAATCTCTTCAATCAATAGATTAGCCTCAATAAAACAATTTCTAATTGTATCCTCTATGTACTTAAAAATAAGAATATTTCAAAATAGAACAGAGACCATTCAATTTTTAGATTGTGAGATCTGTGTTAAAAAACTTAAATTTCAAACTTCTTGTTTTTTTTTAGAATAGTCATCTAGCAACTCTTAAGTTGATCCCAAAATTTCAAATTATGAAAATACTCTTAAGTAGGTGTTCTGAACGAAGGAGTAGAAGTAAACTATGATGCTAAGGGAGCATAGTAGAAGTGCTCAAAGACGTATATTCTCCTCTATGTAATTATGGTATCAAATAAACTCCTAGGTTCATGAAAAGTCCATGAACCCCATCTAAGTTAAAAAAAAAAGGACATGTAGCCCTATTTATACTGTTTTTATTGTTCAAGTTATAGCATTTATCATTTTCATTTTTAATGATGCCCTCATGCAAACACCTAGAAAATCTCCCCCATGTTTCTTTCTCTTCCTTAGTTGTTAACCTTGTCAATAGGACATCCCAACCACCTAATTCTAGATCTAATGGCTACCTTCATTATTAATTTCTTGCACAAAGTAAACCGTTCATTGTAATACAATGACATTCATTTGGCATGCATCATCACATGATAAGGAGAATAATTTCATGTTATTGTGTCCTTGTAAATATGTCGATAGTAGGCAAGTATATTAGTTTAGGGATTCGGGTTACCCTTTTACCGTCTCTAGTTTTAGGGTGTGTTTGATTGGTGGAAGATGTGACTTCCAAAACCGCATCTTCTGCCAATTTTTGGTGTGGCAGCTTCTTTGGGGGCCAATGAGAACGACCACATCCGGGATATAACACTTCTTGCAGCTTGAAAAATTGCATAGCGCCTCCCATTTTCAAACACAAGTGGTACAGTTGGTGGAAGGCACAGCTTCCCAATCAAACACGCCCTTAATTACCGATGAAAGTTCCACTCCAGCGCCCCTCTTGGAGTGAATGTTTCCCTGTTGTCCCCTCAACTTAGTGTTTGAATTGTGAACTCGAGCCGAGCACACAGCCCAGTACCTCAGCTCTAGTCTGAGGAACTCGGCCAAGTGGGGCTAAGTTCTAGCCAAGCCAAGAAGTGCTATAAAAAAAAATCTAAAACAATGGAAAAAATATGTTTAAAGAAAAATTAAACAAAACACAGCTAAATGTGGTTTAAAAAGTTGTGAAAAAATCAATTTGTGACAAGCGATATTTTAGAAATAATTCAAAAAAAAAGGAAAAATGTAAAAATAAGTAGTCATTGCCAAATCACTTTCCAATCCAACACTACATCAAATTCTCTCTCACGCACATTTGATTGCAGGGATCCCAATTTCCCCTAGACTCATCTGGAATATTTCTTTTACAAGTTCTTGGCCATGAACTTTTGTCACCTTGAAGGCATATTGTAACAATTAGTAATGGCGATAGAGACAAATTTGTAGCAGGTGTGCATTTGATTTGACAGTAGGAGAGCGAGAGAGACAACAAAGGCATCAATTCTAACTCTGTGACAGTTTTGTGCTTGTGTGTAAAAAGATTGGAAGGGGATTTGTGTGTGGGAATCTTGTGCTAGTGTGTAGAGACTTAAATAAGCCAGTTTAGAGAGAGATAGGGGTGTTACAAAGAGAATCTTTTGCAAAGAAACTTAAATTTTGAGAACCCAAAAATTTATAGGCTCTAAAAAGGGCAACATGCACATTTGATCTATCAATGATTTTATGCAACTGTTGTATAGTAATATGATGTAATAATTTTAAAAAAAACATGTTATGACTATTTGTTTGATCCAAATTTTGAAATATACACTCTTTTCATCCTAATGAACAATCATAAAAAAAGAAAAAAATCGAAAACAAAACCTAAAAAGTATTTTTTTAGCCCAATTAACATAAGCTGTTCATTTTGATGAGATGTTTAGATCTAGGCCTTAGAAGGATTTTTTCATTTTCAATTTTTTTGGATGGCTTTATTACCAAAACAATGTTAAAAAAGAAAAAAAAGATTTTGAGTTTATAAAGGCTAAGATCTTAAAATTCACAAAATGAATGGTCTATATTCGTTTTTGGAAGGGACTCATTTTGACCATATCTAGAGTTTAAATTGAACTTTTTTTTTTTTTGAGATTGATTATTGAGATGAAGAGTGTGTGTGAAAACTTTGGGATCATACAAATCCCAGTTTTTTAGAAATGTCGTTGCAATATACTATAATACAATCATTGCATTGGATCATTGCTGCTAAGTAAAACCCTAGCTAAGAGTACTTTAGGACCCTAAATTTTAAATATGTGACGTACTCGTCCTAACAACTAACCTAAAAGAGAAAGGAAAAATATTATTTTCGGTCCGTTATATGTCTTCAAGAATTATTGAAGGGGGGGTTTAAAAGGAATCCCAATCCTAGATTAGAGGGTTTACATTGTAATTTTTCATTTTTGCTTAAGTACTTATTCAAAAAAAATATTTAGAAATAATCAAATATACTCTGCATAGAGTTTGGAACCCTCAACAAAAATGCGAATTTCATTAATTTTACTCACCCTGAACAAGCACAGGTACTCCCATAATTTAATTGAGGCTTCTTAGGTGGGTAAAATTATTAAAATGCCCTTTGTTTATTTGAGAGCTCACAACCTTGAATGGGGTATTTGGGCATTCATAAACTTTTAAGGAGGTACATGAGGGAGATGAAAATTTAAAAATAAATCATTCAATGAATGTTTTGACCCCCAATGATTTTATATGTAGTTTTGACCCTTTAGATGTATTTATTTTTTCAAAGATATAAAAATATCAATAAAAAAGTAAAACCGATAAAAAGATTAATGAGGTTGTTAAATCAAGTGTTTCCCAAGGGGGTTATTTTACAAAAGTATTCCCACTTAAATGCATCCTCAGCCATTTTGTCAAAAATATCCAAAATACCTTATTTGATATTCAAAACCTAGAAGCAAGAGTATTTTTATCATTTGGCTTTACGACAACCAAACACTCCAGGTCGATATAGAACATGTTTTTCACATTGAGATTAATTATTTCGGATTTGAATGCAAAACAAGAGGCCATTTGGATCATTTAAGTTGAGTCAAATAACAACACTATTCTTACTTGTTTTAGGTTTCAAACCCAACCATATGATTTTTATCAAAATTTATTGTTTGGGCAGTGGAAGGTTCCCACTTGAGTGAAAGGATATTCATAACCAACTACTACCCATGTTAATTTAACTACCTCAATAAATTTTTTTTGGGGGGTACATTATTGATCTTTTCCAAAAAATATATTAAATGCACACTTTAAATATAACTGGAAAAAAAAATCATGCCTCAAAAACAAAATTCTTACCACTTTAATTTAAAGTGGAACCTGAAATACCCCCTCAACTCTGAATGTGACAAGGTGGAGAGAGACAGCACTATAGGATGCACTTATGAAGAGAATCTTTAGCCAATTAAATTCAAATCTAGAATTGACTAGTAAAGATAATATATTGTCTCATTGCTTTAATTAGGGTGGTCCATAAAGGAGGCTCAACTTTGAAAGTAGGTCACAAAAAGTATTACCATTAAATGAAATCAATGCAGCAGCCTATCCCCTAATCCAAACCTAGTTTGTACAAATTGAGATTCCACTAACAAAGACGGGTGAAGTTTTTGCTTTGGGACTTAGCTTTATGACTTTGGAAACAAAAAATGGTAGTCTATTGTACGCAATCTTAGAAAGATCAAATCCCTTTCTTGAGGGCGTCCACATTCCAAAATAATATGGTGTTTGAGAGGGCTTCCAAATTGACCGCTCGAGTTGTGTTGGTAGCACCCAAACATCCTAATCACTGTAATGTAGTATTCATTAAAAAAAAAAACCGTTTTTTTCTCTAAATTAAAAAAAAAAAAATGAAATTTAAAGGGAAAAAAATGGATCACTAACACTTTGAAAAAATAAAAATTCTCACTAAATTACAAAAAAAAACCTGTTTTTCTCACTAAATTACAAAAAAAAAAAATGAAATTTAAAGGGAAAAAATAGATCACTGACACTTTGAAAAAATAAAAAAAAGGGTTGGGACCTGTTTTTCCCACTAAATTACACAAAAAAAAAAATGAAATTTAAAGGGAAAAAATGGATCATTGACCCTTTGAAAAAATAAAAAAACGAGTGGGGGTTTGTTTTTCCCACTAAATTACACACACAAAAAAAAAAAAAAAAATTAAAGGGAAAAAATGGATTCCGGACTAAAAAACCTTCGAAGTCCATTTTTTCCTTGAAAAAATGATTTGATCTAAGGACGGATCTAAGGCCGGTTAGTCCATATCAGATATTTTGATAGCACTCAAGATAGAGCATGAGCTTAAGATGAGAAATTTGATTTCTCAAATATCCATATTTTTTTTTAATATATATTTTGAGGAAAGCAAGAAATTAAGCTATGGCCAGGCCACACCAAACACTTATCCAAAAATAGATTTAGTGGTCAAGGTACATTTGACACCCGAACCAAAACACCATGTACGAGGGTTTATGGACAATCTCATTTAGGGTTTCAAGATATTAAAATCAATTTGTTTTTTATTTAAGAAATATCACAAGGCGAATCAAAGATGAGCTGAAAATTTTTAGATATAAAAGTCTCATTAAGGTATTTTGGGCAAGACCAAATATATAATTTGGTCCTGCTGAACCACTATATCAAACATCCCAGCAACATTTTTGTTGTTCTTTGGTGTCAAACTATTTTAGAGTACAGCTTATAGTAGGAAAAAATTTATGTGAGGTTGAAACCTTAAAATGTAGAATTAAGATCGCTCCTCAAAAATCCATCAAAAAAGGTTGTTTTGATGTATGAATATGAAAAAGAAAAGATTTCGAGATCCAAAAATAATGCATCTTGCAATACTTTATTTGAACCATCCATTTTCAAGATTTCCATATGTTTATGACCTACTTGATTTGAATTATTTTTTAAGCTTAAAATTCTATAATTAGTGTTAAAAATAGATTTTCATGCCATTTTTAAAAATAATTATACCAAAATTCCATCTAATGATATAATTTGGAGGTACGCCTTACTTTGATCCTTTAAAGTTGCAAACTTATGCAAACCACACCTTGTTTTTTTTTTTTTGAACATCAACTGCGAACCACTCAATCCCAAGCCCGATTATTTGTCATGAAGACATATGGCCCATGCTCGGTATACCTTATACTAATGGTGGCATACTTAAACTTTCAAAAACAAAAAAGCAGACACTACTGGTTGCATACTGTACAATTTAATTTTTTGAAAAAATTGTTATTATCATCATAGTTTTTTTTCAACTATTTGGAATCAAGTTACACAAATCTTAATCGGCCATTATGTATTATCAAAAGCCATACAGGCACCATATCTTTTCTCTTTACTTCCAACCAATTTAATTTTTGAAAAAAAAAAGTCGACATAGAATACGGTCGGAGTCTTAGGGGCAATCCTGCTCCACTTATAAACTTACGCACGCCACATGCAACTCGTGAAGACGAGCAAGAAATAAGTTTTTTTTTTTTTCTCTCTCGAACATGAAAAATAACACTTGAAAGGAACAGGACTCCTATGTAAACTGACGTGGATAAAAATAATGAAAAGGCATACTAATGTTGCTGATTAGACAGAATGAGAGACTCTTCCTCTTCATTGGAGTAAAATATACATCAGCCTGTCTTCAATGAAGGAAAAAGCATCTCTTTTAAGAAAACAAAGCCTCTTGTACATATGAGTCGGCCTATCGTTTCGGTCTAATATTTTGAGTTCCACTTTAGAATAATATTTTGAGATCCACTTTAGAATAATTAGACCTGTTTTTCAAAAATATCTGTATTTTAAAAATAATTAAATTTTAAAATTTCAAGTAATTAGACCTAATTCTCTATAAATCAAATTAATTATAGAGAAAGTATATAATGAGACCATTTACAAGGTGATCACAAATAATCTTGATCATTGAATGTGAAATTGAGTGGCTTTATTTATTTCATTGACCCAGCTCAAATTTCAAAAAAAATTGTTTCAAATTTTGTGACACACCCAAGCTATCAGATTTCATATCAGGTAGTTATAAGTAATGGTGACCTCCCTATACCAAGGTAAATGTTCTTATCGTATTCAATCCCTTATATATTCAATCTTATGGTGTTATTTTTTCTACAAACACATAAATTACGCATGAGATTCTTTGTCCTTTCTAAAATACTTCTAAATAGGCTTTTACCTAAGAGAGGAGCATATAATATTTCATGCTCGTTACTTATTTATTTGCACCCATATTAGTGAGTCCAAAACTCCCCTATCTTTTTGTCTCACTTGTGATCCCCTTTCACAAGAAGGACAAGGAGCTAAGAAATACGTCACTTTGTGATCCCCATCTCCTTTTCAATATCTTTTTTTTGGTTTTTTTACAAAGAGTACTCCTTTTCAATGTCTCTGTCACTGTAAACTACTCCCATTGCCATCGTCTATACGTGTTTCTATATCATGGTCCAGTGGTTCAAATCTGCTCTAAAATTTTCTTTTTTTAAAAAAAAATTATATACGGTTGCAACCTGTAGAAAAAAGATACACCTAAAAAAATCCGTCGCAAAAAGTTGTCCCGATGATAAAAAAAGGGTACAATTTATATGCTTTCCTTACCTTAAGGTATAGAAGTTCTATCTTCTTTTTACTATCCAGCTGTTCAATTTTGATCAAGAGAGCCACTCATCGTTTGATTTTAGATTCGACGTCTCAAAGTATTTTATTTTTAATTTTGTTTATAGAAATTGTATGAATATAAAATTTGGTACTTCTCATTGGGATGTATCTATAAAAAATATTAAAAATAATTTTTCGATAAAATATAATAACCAAAATACCCATTGAAACTTTTAGGGGTATTTTGATCATTTTATTTTATTGAAAATATTTTTTTATATTTTTCGCTGGTGTGAGTTTAATAGAGGAATAGACGTACAAAATGGTGTCAAAATAGTTTATAGAAAAATAAATAAAAATAAAATAGTGTAGAGATGTGATTTTATGATTGGGGCAATCATAGCCCTCCATTCAGAATAGACGGTTGGATAAGGGGGAGAATAGAACTTCTATACTATAGGGGAAGTATAGAAAGCTTTCCCTAAAAAAAACCCTCTAATTAGTTATCTAGATCTTGAGATGTAGAGATATGAAAAAGAATATTTTAAAGTAAAAAAAAAGTACATCTTGTAATGCATTATCCAAACCGTCAATTTTTAGTATTTGAATCTATCTGCATATCTTCTCAATCTGAATCATTTTTTTAGTTTTAAATTTCATAACTAAACATGTAGTAGTTTTTTAAGTTATAATTGAACTTTTTGACACCCAAATTACATTTTTTTATGAGCTTTGAGGGTGAGTGTTACTTAAATTGTTAATTGTTTAAGGTTGGCACCTACTTAGGGGTGACAATGGATCCGAGGGGTAGACTCAATCCAGGCCCCGGATATAGGTCCAATTTGGATTGGGTCCCGGTTGGTAATATTTTTTGGGTCTCAATATATAAAATATATTTAAATACTGTTAAACACATAGATATTTTAATTTTTAGGTCGAATCTGATTCAGCCTGGGTTTGAGTTATCATTTTTTGGGGTCCTAAGGCGGACCCGGACCCACCCGATCCGACTGGTTGCCACCCCTACTCCTACTATGTACCACACCCATTTCAAAAAGAATCTTTCTATTTTTCTTTTCATTATTTACTTTACTAGTAACATCTACATTTCTCCCACTCAAATTTCTCAAAACTCCTTTCGAAAATATTATATGGGAAAAGTTTATATAGAGACGATGCTCTAAACAATAAACTTGGAGCCTACCTCAAAATTTTCATCATAAGATGTTGTTTTGATGCCCAAATATCCTCAAATTGATTATCTCGACATCAAGATGCATGGACATGATAAAAAAAATGGATTTCAAGTTTTGAAAATAGTGTATTGTAATACGTTTTTGGACCGTCAATTTTCAAGATTTTTAAGTTTCATAGATATGTCAATCTATATCATTTTTATAACTTTAAACTTTATAAATAAAGATGGAAATATATTTGAAAGTTCATAAAGATTTCCGGTATTGAAACCGCATTTCTCGACATCATTTGAAAGTAGGCTCTAATTTGATTGTTTAGAGCGAGCCTAGGCTCTATACAAACCGCATCCTATGCAATATATGTTATTACTTGCCCAAATTGAAGCGGTGGCGCAAGGGCATCCAAGTTTCACCGAAAATATGGACCGAAATTTGGGAATTTTGCCGAAACTTTGAAAACATTGGAAACGATTTAATGATGAGCGATGATGAGAATGCCGATAGCCTTTGTCTTCACTTCGACATGACGATTCACAATGGCCGCGTAAAAATCAATAGGCGGCAGTTCCTACTAAAATACCCCAAACTCATGAGGTAATAACGAAAATACCCTTACTTATGTGGCATTTCTTGTCAACAAAATACGACCAACATCCCAACCATTTTGACATTTCCCAACTTTGTCCACTTTTGGCCCCATTCTTTTTCATTGTTTTTTAAGAGGGACAAATGACAGGTGGTGTAAAGTACTAACATACACAACCTTTCCCAACATAGTGTAAAGGCATGAACTACACATTTTGTGTTTGATGCATTTCCCCTATGGCACGAATGTGAAGTTTCACATGTGCAAACGCTTTAAAGAAACATGCCTTCTACATATCTTGGGTCATGAGCTCATTGCATTTTTTTTTGTTGGTAGTTTCTATAATCGAGATATTGTGTTTTAATCGTAGTTTTTATTATTGAGATATTCAATGAGACTGTTTACTTTTTATATATATGTAAAAAAAAATAAAAAATCAAAGTCGTCAACTGAGAAGCACGAAATCTTGTCCTCTGCATAAAGTCAGAAGAAAATTTCTCCTCAAATTTGAATGTAGTCAATGATAGGCCCTCCACTAGGGACAGATATTATATGAGATGATTTGGAGTGCATTTCAACTTATTATACGAGGGATAAACAATCTTGTTGCATACTTTTCTATAAATGTTTTGATTTTTCCAAATATTTGGCTTTCACAAAATCCAAAATACTTTTTGAAATCTATCAAAATGTTTGATTTTTAGCTACATACTAATGAAATTTCCCAAACATCTTAAGTTGTATTCAAGTAAAAAAAGCGTTTATACAAGCTATAGCTTTATTTCACTATTTTTTTAGTTAGACAATGCAGATTTCACATAGCTTTTAAGACAATATCAAATATGCATTGTCCAACTTAATAGACTTTAAAGAAGTCAAAATGACTTCTACATATAAATTTACCACTTTATATAAACGACACCCAAAAAATTTATTTGTCAACCTTCTTCAATGATGATTGTGTCAAAAGGTTATTTAAATTTCAAAAATTGCTCAAGCTTTTTCTACACAAAAAAAAACTTGCTAAATGCATACTGCATGGTATACACACACTGTGGGAGCATCCATGATTGTTCTTACAACGATGAGTTCATACGTACATAAATAAATGGAAGCTCGGGCCATATAGGACTTAACTGCCATTTAAGAAAAGTTTAAAATTTTTGATTGACCCTCCCCATTCGAGGGGCCTGTGGTAATTTTCCTATGAGTAAGATATTTCTGAATTTTAGAGAGAGAGAGACGATATTTCTAAAAATTTAGAGAGAGAGGCCATTTCTAAAATTTAGAGAGAGAAATTGAGAGTTCTGGCCTCAAGTCGTGCCTCATAAAGAGAGAGAGAGAGAGAGAGAGAGAGGTGTCTTCTTTTTGTTCAAGAAACCATAGAAGCGTGGTATTGTTTGAGAAGGAGGTAGACTAAGTTTAAAAGGTAAGTAAGGTAAGGTAAAGTTAGTAGTTCTTCGTTGGTACGGTAGTTGTTTTTCGTT
>NW_006499897.1:5153402-5181930 GCF_000471905.2 Amborella trichopoda | reverse complement strand
TCTATGTGATTTATGCCATTTCTCTTGATGGAATCTTCGGTTTTCTTCTATGTTTACTAGTTCTAGTGGATGTTGTCTGTAATAAATTAGTCCAATTACTCTCTATCTCTCTCTCTCTCTCTCTCTCTCTCTCTCTCTTTTGGGTTGTTTCTCTTATTAGAGGTTGTTTTAGAATCAATATATGAAGGAGCTTAAATTACACAACTGTTTTAGTCCTGTTGTATTTGTGCCTCTGGATCCAGAACTATGCTTGATTTAGGAAATTCACATTCACCAGGTTTTCTATTGGCTTCCGTGATTATGAAAACCAGCATAGGAAATTCACATTCACCAGGTTTTCTATTGGTTTCTGTGATTATGAAACCACTTGTTAAAGTAGACATTACACACTTGTTGATAGGTTCTCTAAGTTCTAAGAGGCTGAATCCACCAAAGTTGTTCTTGTTAGGGTTTATGGACCACATTATGGCCATCAACTTAGTATAACTTGTGCATACTATTAAGGAGGTTGACACAAGTCTCAGTTCCTTAACTGCTTGTTGTTAAGTGTATCAGTTTTTTGTATTAGAATAAGCTTCATTTCTTTTCGATGTTTTCGTTGCTGATTGGAATCTTTTGTCGATATTAGCCTGGAATATGGCATTCATTTTCAAGCTTCCTTTGCTATGGTTATCATCTTTAAGTGCGTGTTTGTTTTGTGGAAAGGGGGCTGCCAAAGACTCCTCTTCCACACACTTTGGAAGCTCAGTGGCTTCCACAAAATACTTCAGATTGACGATGTTTCAGAAGCAGCTGGAAGCAGTGGCTTCGAAAAGAACTTTGTGGGAAGTGCTACAGGACGCTTCCACAAAACAAACACACCTTAAATGTTGTGGTTTAAGGCTCTGACATGTAAAACTGTGAGAATTTCTTGTCAGTCATGAACTCTTTTCATATGAAATCGAGCATATACCAAATGACTGAAAACTGTTCTAGCTTAAATTTGTGGGCTCAGCTAACAGATCTACATGACTACATCTTGTTTTAATTTTACTTATAGTTACAAAATCATTATTATTTTAGAAGCTTGAGCTTGCTTACGCCGACAGGCGAGAGCCTGCTAGCGCTTGGTAAATCGTTACTTCGCTATTGGTCACCCGGTGATAGCTAGCTTATGCCAAGCCGCCTTGCCTATAGGCGCAAGCAAGCTAACATAGATAGGCTAGCTACCTAATAGGATAGAAAGCATGCTGAGCCCCTCATCAAAAAGAAGGATGGAAAGATTGTGGTCTCCTTATCACTCTTCCGTCATTGATCCCAACCCTGTCGTGGAAGACTCTAGGGGCTTCTGTGTTCAATAGGTATACCCCTTCCTTCGGCTGCTGAAGCGGGAGTTTGGATTGGGTCGACTCGGAATGTGGGCACTGTAGGTGCTGCATGACTGGGATCTCTTGCGAGCTACTGATATTGGAACGGCAGTGACTCTGTGCCAGTCGCTCCGAATCCGGGTTCAACCAAGGAAGGAATGAGGCCATAATGACGACGTGGTACAGGAAGCGCTCCGAGCAAGTAATGGAAGGATCAAGACCCGGCAAATATTTTCAACTCTTCCTCTGACAAGAACCGCTTATGTGTTCCTCCCTCACAAGGCACGGGGAAAGTGTGAACCACAAGTCGATTCCTCTCCTTCCTTATACACCCGCTCCTTTATTCGTTTCCCCCAATCCAAAGAAGGCATGAGCAAAATTCACGGTCAAGACGAGCCATATCAAAGACAAGTTCTACCAAGGCCATCTCCCGCATGAACCCAAGCTTGAAAAGCTCCTAATGCTCTGTTTGCATTAGCTCCTCCCTTCTTGCTTATTCCATATCACTACTGCCTGCCCTTGAATCAACCAGGAAGAAAAGCCTCGTTATAAAAGCCCATACCATAAGTAGTACAGAAGTACCAAACAAAACAACTGAAGCCTGCATCCCTGGTTCCCAGTTCCTATCTTCAGGTTGAGGGTCTAACCTTGAGTCAATAGGGTCAACTACACAAAAGTCTCAGTGAACTCTATAGAAAGAAGGTGGAACGGGCATTTTGTTCAACAACTAAACCTCCTACAACAACTACACCAAAGACAAGGCCTTTAGTGAACAACAGTGGGCGGGGCCGCTTTCAATGAACTATAGAAGCTATCAATCAGTGGGCTGGTAGTTCATAAACTCCAACCACACCAAAGGCTTTAAGTGAACTATAGAAGCGAACAATGGGCCCATTCAAGTACCAAAGGCGACCAAGTGAACATGCTGTTTGCCTAACTAAGTAGCGCATACTGTTATACTGTGCCCGGCTGTTCAGCGAACATATAGGCGCCCTCCTTCTCTGTACGTTTCTTTGATTGACTAATCACGACCCGTAGTTCGATTTATACGATACGAACTCTTTGGTTGGATCGGACTGGAAACCTCCTAGAGTTCTGGGAAATATATTTTTCTCCATGGTATTGGATTTTGTAATTTTTAGAAAATTAAGATTATGCTTGAGTGGTACAACTTACAATAAAAATATAAGTTAATAAATTATAAAAAGGTGACTTATAGAAAATAAGCTATTTAGAGCTGTAAATTCGGAAAATTAAGGTTTTTTTGTTCTTTTTTTTTCTTGCTTATCTGGATTTCTCTTTCTTTTAATTTTTTATTTTTTAAAAGCAATTCCTAAGAATTTCCTTATTAATAATAACTATGAAAAATTCTTGATAGATTACTTTCTCAAGATTCAAGAATTCACATATGATATTCCTCAATAATAAACTGACAGATGTAAAACTAATAATTTTATGGAAAATTGTTTCATGGGGGCTGGATTGCATTCTACATATGCGGTCCAGAAAGTGTAAAGCATCCATCTTAAAGATGGATGCAAGTAGGTGTTCCATCTTAAAAACAATGGAAACTAACGGTCCAAATGTTTTCTTAGTAGAAATATTATTTCTAGTTTTTAAAATTTATTTATTTATTTTTCATATTCATGATCTCCATTTTAGAGATTACATGTCCTTAAAAATTAAGTATTAAAATCCATCTCGAAAATAGATTTATTCAGACGCCCGCATTTCTACATATGCAGGCTTGGCCGCATAGAAACTAGGTCCTAATTTTATGCACTAGCACAATTTCTTATAACATATTGGCAATCCACCTAATCTCGCTGGAACATGTGAGACATTTCTAGTGATATCATAAACTTGCAATTTTTCATGATGCATGTTGGTCTTCTAAATTAATAATGTCTAGTTTTGTGGTGGTCAAAGTTAGATTCTTTGCTAGAAAGTGTACATGTTTTGTCAAATTGGAGATGTGCTCCGCTATCGAAAAAAATGCATACGAGCTTACCATCTCCAGTAGAATGCTTCATATTTGAAACAAGAGTCGTATCAATTATCGATTGTCTTGAAAAGTGCCCCCACGAGTTGAATCCTCGTGGTGGTGCTGGAGACAAAGGTGAATCTCCTATTGAAATTTGGAAATGGTGTAATTGTAGGATTTTCAGCAACAAGTTTGTCTAGTTCTGAGTAGGTTACGAAATTGTTTAGATATTATGTGATTTAAAAATTTTCATGGTCTTCAATGGAACTAGGATGGATGATCTTATCATGCTATCAGATATCAGGGGATTTTAATAAGGCCTTTAGAGCCCCACGTTGTTCAACTATGGAATAAGCCATGAACTAGGTCTATCAAGCTCTTCTCGGAAAGAAATTGTTTCAGTAATGAAGGTCCAGCTGGTATATGAGATATTTGCAGTTTCAAGTTCAAGCTAGATGACATCCTAGGTGCCTTGAAACCTATTTAGAGTGTTACTCCGGTAGTGGAAGTTGGGCGTTATCTGTTAGGCTCAGGTGATTTTTAGATCTTGGGTTACTCCTTGATGCTTCTGGGGATCAATAGTGGCTGAAGGAGGCTCATTTAATAGTATTTGTTGGGCATTACGTGCTTGGAGGATTGCTTTTTTTTGCATTAGATCACTGAGATTTGTGAGTGTTTGGTGATTTCTTTCTTCAATGTCACTCATGAGTCCAATCATGAGGGGACTCTCGAACCAAGAATGGAGTTTCCCATGAAGATTTGATGTTGGCGAACTCCTCTCTCCTGTCTTTTTTTTTTTTTGGGGTTTGTTAGCAGTGTTTCAAAAAGCGGACCGCCCAGCGCTTGGGCGGCTGCTAGGCAAATCTAGGGGCTTGGGTACATTGCCCAGGCCTAGCCGCTCAAAAAAAGCGGAGGTTCTTGGGCGCCCCGTCTAGGCGCCCAGGAAATCGCCTAGGCGGCCGCCCAAAGGCGGAAAATGCTTTTGGTGGGGGCTATTGTTTTCCATTTTTTTTATACTAAGGGACCGAAAATGGGGGTTTGGGGTTCATTTGAAACCTAAAACTCGTTAGAGTCCATTTTAGAGAGAGAAATCCCCCATAAAACTAGTTTTGGTGATTTCTTTAGGATCGAAGGGTTTCTCAAAGTTATGAGAAATTGATCAAAACATCACCCATTGATATTAGATTTAATTTTTTATGTTTTATAAATCTGTTGAAGGGTTTTTTAGAAGATTTTGATTCTTTAGAAGCATCTATAAGGTGGAAGTTTGGAGAATGAGCAATCAAAGTAAGTGATTTTTTTTTTGCTTGTATAAGTTGTATTATTTTGAGATACTTTCTTTGGGATCTAATAGGAGTGGTGATCCCGTTTGGAAATATGGCTACAACCCAGATCCTAATGATAAAAATTGTGTAAGATGCAAGTTTCGTGAGATGGATACAAAAAGGGACATAAATCGATTCAAGAAACATCTTACCGGTATTGGGGGGGATGTTGTTCCATGTAAAAAGATTCCTGATATTGTTAAAGAGGAAATAACCAATTTTTTTAGTATGGTAAAAATGAAAAAAGATGAGAGATTTGCCTCCATATCAGAGATTAGGTCTGGGGTTCGGGTCAATTATGATGATGATGATAGTGATGAGGATGGGATTGGGGAGGGATGTCAAGAGGTAGAACAATCCATTATTAGGTGGAAGGAAGAGAGAGTTGTAATTGCTTCTGGTTCTGGGAGTAAGAAGCCTCGGGGCAGAGGCCGTATGGATAGTTTTTTGCCTTGGCCTGACCCTGAGGTTGCAGGAGAGAAAACAAAGAAGCAAACTGCCATTGAAAATAGAATGAAGAAGGAAGAGAGAGATAGAACTGCCTATTATGTTGCTACATGATTTTATGAGGCGGGCATTCCTTTCAATACCGCTTGCCTAAGCAGCTTCTATGTTGTGAGAGGCAATTGGCCAATTTGGGCCTGGCATGAAACCCCCAACCCCATATGAGCTTTCAGAGCCTCTTTTGAAAAAAGCGGTGAGTGTCACGAAGGAAGCTATAGAAGTTAAGAAGGATGCATGGGTTCAGTATGGGGTTTCTATTATGACTGATGCTTGGAGTGATAGGAAGAGAAGAAGTCAGATGAATTTGTTTGTGAATTGTCCTTTAGGGACTGTTTTTTTGAGGTCTATTGATGCTTCTGATCATATTCATGGTGCCCATTACATATTTCAAGTTATAGAGAAGGGAATCAAGGGGGTTGAGGAGCATCTTGTTATACTGGTTATCACAAACAATGTTACTCCTAATGTTGCTGTAGCTAATTTGTTGTGCATATCTTATCCTAGAATATTTTGGACACCATATGCACTACATTGTATAGACCTCATGCTTGAGGCTCTTGGTGGTTTGACTGAGATATCATGTGCAGTGAAGAAGGCAAAGTCAGTTACAAATTTCATTTATGGCCACCATCTCGCCCTCAGCATGATGCGTAAATTACAAAGAAGAAAGAGATTGTAAGGTCTGGGGTCACGAGATTTGTGACCTGGTACTTATGCCTAGATATATACATTCGAGGAGAGTGCAATTGAGGCAGATGTTTACCTCGGATAACTGAAGAGCATGCAAGTGGTCCAAGGATCAGGTTGGGAAGAAGGTGAGAGATATTATCCTTTTTAAGGCTTTTTGAAGAGGGGTGAAGGGCGCTCTTTAGGTATTTTTTCTTCTCGTCAAAGTCCTTCGGATGGTTGATAGTGACAAGGTTTCTATGGGCTACATATATGAGGCAATGGTGAAATGCAAAAGAGAGAGAGCTCAAAATTTTGATGATGATGAGAACCGCTACAAGCCTGTTTGGGAGATTATTGATGAGAAGTGGGATAGGTAGCTACATCGGCCATTGCATGCAGCTGGTTATTATTTGAACCCAATTTTTTTTAATGTTGACAAGGATATACACACAAATGACACAATTATGACTGGATTTAATAAGTGTGTAGATGTTCTAGTCCCTAATCCTGATATCCAGGATATTAAATACGCTTATGAGCTGATAAATTACAAGTACTTATTAAAGCCTTTTGGGAGTCCAATGGCGACGAGGCAAAGGAACAAAATTGATCCCGATAGTAATAATATTCTTAAGTTCATCAAGTTCAAGTAATCAAGTTTCATTTTTATAATTCTATTACTCATTTATGATTTTATTCTATATCTTTGCAGCCAATTGGTGGAGCCAACATGGGTGTAGTTCTCCAAATTTACAAAAGTTGGCCATTTGGATCTTAAACCTAACCACTTCCTCATCCGGTTGTGAGCGCAATTCGAGTACTTTTGAAGGGGTAAGGCCATAAGGGTAATTTGTATAATTATATTAATAATACATGAACCATAGATTTTAATTAGTTTTATTTGAATTTTGTTAGATTCATACAAAGAGAAAGAACATGCTTGAATCAAAGAGGCTCAATGATCTAGTCTATGTCAAGTATAATCAATTCTTGAAGGACATGTTTGCTAAGAGAGATAAGAGAGACCCGATCAGATAAAAAAATATGGACAATGCTATGGAGTGGTTAGTTGATGATGATAAGGTCGAGGGGCATGAAAGATTGAAATGGGACATGGTCATGGATGCTTCAGGGACATCATCTAACCCTCTTAGGGCCACTAGATCTTCTGCATAGAGGACGAGGGTGGAGGAAGAAGAGGCAGATTCAGAAGAGGCAGAGGAGGATGACCAATATGTCGAGGAGGGTGACGACTCCGATGGCGATGAATATGATGCAAATGCAACTGACCCTACTTTTTCTGATGATGAATGATGAATGTTGAATAATGATTAAACTTTGAACATTGATTGAACTATTGAAGATTCTTTTGCTTCTTCAAGTATTAATTTCGTTTTTGTTTTCTTCCTCTTGGTTGTGTATTGTGGTCTTGTGGATAGTGGATTTGTAGTTTCACTGTTCTGGTATTTGGTAACTTTGGTTTGGTAATTTGGTTGGTAAATTTTAAGTTTTAGTTGGATATGGACGGACTTCTGGTTATGCTTATGGAGTGTGTGCTAATATGTAGTATACTTTGAATTCTGATGTGCCTTAAATACTTAATGTTTATATTTTATACAATATATAATTGTAGAATCTTTTTTGTATTCAACTGGGCCGCCCAGGTTTTGGGTGCCCACTTAGGCATTAGGCGGCCTAAACCCCCCAGGCCGCCTAGGACCCACCTAGCAATTCTGAAACTATGTTTGTTAGTTTTTTTGATAATTAAGGTTAATGATTGTTTCTCTAAAAACTTATACAAGCATCATCATCATCGTCAAAGCCTTTTCCCAAGCTACACGATTCTTGATCCGCCATTCTGCTCTACTAAGGGCCATAAGTCCCCATGTCTTTTCTCACTACTTCTAATCATATATCTTTTTGGGCCTACCTCATGTCCTTTTCTAGCCTTTCACTTGAACTAACTCGCATCTCCTAACAGGCGCTGTAATGAGTCTGTGCCACACTTGGCCAGCCCACCTAAGTCTACTTTTTCTCATCTTATCGCCTACTAGTGCCAGACCTAAATTTTTCCGAGTGTATTCATTTTGATTTCTATCCCTTCTTGTCTTGCCACTCATCCATCTCAACATCCTCATCTCCGCTACACTTATTTTATTAGTATATTGTTTTTTGACCGCCCAATATTCCACTCCATAAAGCAAAGTGGGCCTCACAACTGTCATATAAAACTTTCCCTTCAGCTTTATTAGTATGCGGCGATCAAATAAAATTTTGGTTGCACATCTCCACTTTGCCCACCTAGCTCTAATTCTATGTGTGATATCTTCCCCAATCTCTCCATTTTCCTAGATTATCGACCCAAAATATTGAAAGTACGCTCTTTTTAGTATTTTCTAACTGCCAATATTAACTACTTCCTCATCTCTACTCCTATTATTATTAAACTTACATCCTATATACCTTTCTCTTAGTTCGACTAATTTTAAAACCTTTAGACTCTAGAGCATCCCTTCAAAGTCTTAACTTTATGTTGACACCATTTGAGTCTCTTCGATCAAAACCATGTCAGCTGCGAACAACATGCACCACGGTACCTCATCTTGTAGGTGCTTAATTAAGTCGTTCATAACTAAGACAAAGAGCTGTGGGCTCAATCCTAACCCCTAATATAAACCTATTGTCACTAAAAACTCACTCGTCTCTCCAGTAGTTGTTCATATACTAGTTTGCGCTCCATCGTACTTATCTCTCACCAAGTCGATGTTTCCAACACCCATCAAATCAAATATCGAGGTACTCTATTATAAGCTTTCTCTAGATCAATAAAGACCATGTTGAGGTCTTTTCCCTTCGCCCTAAACTTCTTAATCAGATGCCTAAGTAGGAAAATAACCTCGCTTGTGGGCCTCTTTAGTATAAAACTGAATTTGTTTTTTGATAAACTCGTTTCATGCCTTAGTCTTTTACTCAATCACTCTCTCCCCGAGCTGCATAATGTGGCTCATAAGTTTGATCCCTCGATAGTTTGCACATTTCTGTTTGCCTCTTTTGTTTTTGCAAAAAGGTACCACAATACTTTTCATTCGTTCATCTGGCATTTTCTTTGTTCTCAACACCTTGTTGAACAGCTTGGTTAGCCAGTCATTGTCAATCTCCCCCATACACTTCCGAACCTCTATCGGGATAGCATCTGGTCCTAAAGCCTTTCCTATCTTCATCATTTGCAAAGCTTCTTTCACTTCCGATATCTTAATCTTACGAATGTATCTATGACATCCGCTCTCATTTATGCTAATGGTTCTTCTATTGCTACGTTCCCATTGTGTTTGCCATTTAATAATTTTTGAAAATAAACTCTCCACCTTTTGTTGACATCTTCATCCTTCACCTTGACCTTTTGATCCTCACTCTTAATTCATTTAATATGATCTAGATCGCTACATTTTTTCTCTCATTTTTTGCTAATTTGAAGACATTTTTTTTACCTTTTTTTGTTACTAGTTTACTTTATAGATTATCATATGCTTTAAATTTAGCTTTACTTACTATTTGTTTAGCTTTTTTCTTAGCATTTTTATATTTTTCTAAGTTTTGATCATTTCTATTACACTGCCAAGTTTTATAACATGATCGCTTTTTTGCTAATGGCCTTTTAAACCTCATTATTCCACGACCAAGTTTTCTTTTCAGAATTTCTTTTTCCTAGAGTCTCTTAAAACTTCTTTTGCCACTTTCTTAATACAATCAGCAATCTCATTCCACATAACATTGACCTCATGATCAGAGTTCCATGTTCCTTTTTTAATTAATTTATCCCTAAATAAGTCTATTTTTTCATTTTTTAAATTCCACCACCTAGTTCTTGGACACCTATTTATTTCATATGTTCTCTTCCATGTTTTTTTACAGATGTCCATAACCACGAGCGTATGTTGGGTAGTCAAACTCTCTCTTGGAATAACCTTGCAGTCTTTACTGAAAACTTATACAAACACTTAGCAAAAATAGCAGCCCACTTGTTGTGCACCTTCTACATCAAAAAATGTGGGCACACTAGCCTTGTACTTATCTAAAATGGGTTAGAAACCTCAATTATACAAAAGTACCAAAAAACAAAAAACACCACACGAACGGATTACACAGGTACAACAAAAACCAAAAACAGTGGCACCAATGCTCCCCTTTTCCATTTTATTAATATATATCCATCTTGTTGGGTGGCATTCTATTTAAATTGATGCATGAATATTCAAAACCCGGTGTTGCATTAATACAAGTACATGTGTTAGTGTAAGACATATGTAGG
The DNA here is from genome assembly GCF_000471905.2 of Amborella trichopoda. Next base: position 5,171,793 of record NW_006499897.1, on the reverse strand, counting down.
GAGTGTCACATTCCTCATGCCATGAAGAAGAGAATTTGGTGACATGACTATATTATGAAGGGACAACCAAATCCACCAATATGTTACTAATTGCTTGTCATGATGAGTAGCGAAATAAAATTTATTGTACCATATTTGGATGAATCTGTAGATATATTCAGAGTTTCATAGATAATTTCAAGTTCACATGTGTATTTTCAAAATAAAAAAGATCATCTTCTGAAATGATGTCATAGATAATTTCAAGTTCACATGTGTATTTTCAAAATAAAAAAGATTATCTTCTGAAATGATGTAATCAATGGTTAGTAAATAAGAAGAATAATCCAGAGGAATTTGGGTGAGTAGGTGTGTCGACACATCCAACACCGGTACAGAATGCAAATAGAAGAATCCGTGTAAAATAGTATAAAATGTAACGAAACCTTTTTTAATAAAAAAAGGTTGCTTGTGAAATATGGTTTATCTCACATTATCATTGTGTTTGGATGTGAAGTATTGGTTAACTTTTGAAAATTAGTTGGGTTAATTACTAAACTCGGTGAGAGTCACGACATGGAGAAAGGGGCTGCTCCATCATCTTTTTATGAGGATCAGGAATTTTGTGCTATGATTTTGTTTTTTATCTCATGTACTTTGTAATGAGCGGTGATTGTAAACCTCTTTAATAGGACCATGCTCTGGAACTAATTCTAAGTTCATGTTATAGTAATAGATTCTGTGGTGTCCCCAACCCCCAAATAACTTGCCAAAATAAGTACTAATTAATTTATATCACTAAATAATTGAGTGTTTTATGTTAAGAAATATGGCTCATAATTTGGCTTGTTTTAAAATTGTTTGGTTGTGTTTTTCTACTTTATTCGTTACTGTTATCTTCAATTCTCTTGTGATACACATATTTCGGATATTTAGTTCTACTGAACCATCTAGTTATACTGAACCTGAGGTTTCTTGAAATAAATTTGGCCGGCAGTTCTTTACATGTTGAATTTTGTACTTTTGTCGAATCCACATCAGTTTCTCAATTTCTATTCTTGTCCATTTGCAAACTTTAAACATAACATTTTATCATTAAGAGTGACACACCTTAATGTCCAAATTTAAGTACATTGTACTATACTTGTGTATGTGTGGGTGTTTGTGTGTGTAAAGCTATCCTACTACATTAGAGAGTAATTGCTGATATGAAGTTGTCTTTAATGTCTTGGATATAGGGGTGACTTCCTGTGGACTAGATCATCAGCTCAAGGATGCAAAGCACTCAGATTGATAAGGCAGATGCCTACCGATGCTTTGCAGAGGTGGGTTTCACTTCCTTCAATAGTAGTACACACACTGGACAAAGGTTCCCTAATTATGTGGCTTCCATTAGGAATTGCTAGGACTAATCTCCATGGCTCTTAATAATTATTTCTCTTCCCTAACTATCCACCTTTCTTTTAGGCTGTCAAAGCAGAGAAAAAGTTGTGGACTATGATACACTTGAAGGGTCCGTTGGACCCTGAGCTTCAAGAACTGCACCGAAAGATACGTATCAGTTATGAGGGTACAATTCTCAAAGACCATGAATTTGCTGCCATTAAAGATGTTGAGCATGCCCTTTGGAGGCTGCACTATAAGCAAATAGAAGAAATTCGTAACAGAATCCAGGCAAGTACTTCTCATGCAGAGTGTATGAACCCTTTGAACTCCCAAGGTTCAACTGATGAGCTTCTGGATGGGTTCAAAAATTTCTTGTCAGAAGCCATGGAATCTTACGAGAAACTGATCCTGAAACTTGGGGAAAGTATTGGGTTCACAAAGAATTTTTTAATGTTTGGCAAGGCTAACTTTTACAGTCGGAAGGAGTCAGCTGATACTCAAAGGTATCGATTATCTTGTCATCGATGCTTGATTTATCTTGGTGATCTAGCTCGCTATAGAGAACTTTATGGAAATCCGGATATCCAAAATCACAACTGGTCGGTGGCAGCCTGCTACTATTCACGTGCTGCAGTTCTCTGGCCAGCTAGTGGAAACCCACATAATCAGGTAAAAAAAATTTCTTCCCTTCTTTTTTGGGGAAATAATTTCTTTCCATTGTTATATTCCACTTTCTAAGTTCTTCAGATAAACGCACTTTCCTTCTTTTTTTTTCTTTTGATATGAAGGATTTTCAGTGTCCGATATTATTTCTTTACAGTTGGCTGTTTTAGCTACGTATGTCAGTGATGAGCTCCTAACCCTATATCACTGTGTCAGAAGTCTGGCAGTTGAATCACCTTTTCTTAATGCATGGGATAACCTCATGTTGTTGTTTGAGAAGGTATGGATTAGACTCTTGTTTTCTTTTTCTACTTCATTCACTGTGCATCTCTGTTATTAATCGTGTTGCCGTTCTCCACTTTTATTATTATTAGCTCGTTGCTATATGTCTTAACATTTCTCTTATTTCAATATCTGAAGGGAAAGTGTTCCATATTTAAATGGCCTATGGTACATTGTGCTCCAGGGCTACACCCTCCACCCATTCTTGCTGATGGATGGTTGGAGATTAATTGGAGTAGGGCCACTTGGAAATCCGCAGGGCCCTGGAATCCACCTAGGCCAGTTTATCATCAACCATCCTTTAGTGGGAATGAGTGGTGGTTATCACTTTGGCTTTCCATGTATCATAGTCTATTAATCAGTTGGACTAAGGTCTACTTTCCCATACTTGATGAATTAATGCTTTGCAGTGCTGTACTCAGCATGCTTATGCTACAGATAATCCATATTCCGAGATTGTAGAATAATATATCATATGCACAAGCGAGTTCATTAAGAAAAGAAAGTTCCTCTATGCACTATTCTTTTTTTGAAATGATGGTTAACTGTATTGTATTGAAACTAAAAAACAAGATTACAAAGGGAGTACTCACCCATGTACAGGGTACATGTACAGCTCACAAAAAATAGGATTATCCTAGTGCTATACAAAAAGGAGAATGGTCTTTACACTGAGCAGGCCACCAAATGATAATCCATAGCCCACAAAGCAAGAAAGGTGGGCAGCAAGCAAAAGACACACAATGAATCAAATAATTATGTTGTGCATATGACAGTTTTTTCATTAGTTGCAATAAATTTTCTGATGAGAAATAATATGAATATGCCATATTCATCACTTATATTTTTAATATCGTACTTTGTGGGATGAAGGGGGTGGGCAAATGTATATGGGGTGGGTGTAAAGCAACACAATGTGGAATAAGAAATGCTTACAAAGTACTTCTTAGGATTTGGATTTTGGTCTTGGGCTTATTGGTGTGTTGACAATTGCAACACCATGTTCCATGTTCAAATCCTATGGCTGAACCCCCACCCCGCCAAAAAAAAGGGGGGAAGAAAGGCTAACTATATGTGATCACATAAGCTAGCATTTTATATCATTCTTTCACGTACATCTATCTCAGGTTAAGATAAATCATTCAAGAATTTGACTTTCCGGGGTGCTTATATTCATACTGAGGAGAGCAGGTGATTGCATAAATAATAAATGACACCGTGGAACACGGTGATTGCTTTTAAGGCCAACTTAAGAATTTGATACATCAAACCAAAGTTAGTAAGGTTCTTACAAATGCTGAAAGTCTTGATTGATAAAATTAGTCCGGAATTTATTTGATTTCATCCAGTAGTCTACATATCAGAAAGGGGAAAAATATTGTATCCTCTGACCTCTATAATGGACTTGTTCTTTAAGCCTGATAGGCTCGCACTTTTTTCTCTGGCTAATTTTAAAGAGTATAACGCATCTCAGCAATGAGGTCTTGCTGTATCTTCTCTTTTTCTCAATATGGAAAGTAGGAACTAGGACCTGTAATTGTATTGACTCATGTTATTTCATTGATATTGTCACAGAATAGCCTACCACGTTCACAGGACTATACTGTCAAGGAGATAGCTCTCAGACACTTGAAATCATCTGAAATGGAGAAAGTATATGATAAATCACGAGGCAATATACTTGAAGCAGTTAGAGATAATTTGGAATTTAACAAATACAAGCCAAAGACTATTTTCTGGAGTCGTTTTGTTCTAATGACGAGCATAATCTTCACAAAAGCAGGGTAAATATCATTTGAGATTATTTAGTAGTTCTTTTGCATTGAAAGCTATTGACCTGACATGTATTTTTTCAGTTCGAGGTAGGACCTTGCAATCATAGTTGTTGTATTGAAAATCTTTAGCAGGATTACGTTGCAATTTCATACTATATCTATTCATTTATTGATCTTTCTGCAAAGAACAGAAAAACAAAACAATTATGTTTGCGTCTTCATCTATAGCTGCACTTAGTTGTGTGCATATGTATCCATTGTATTTTCATGCTTGGTTAATCTAGGTTTCGTTACTTTACTTTTTTTGTTGGCTTGCTTTTTTTTTTTTTTTGGGTTTGTCGACTCATAATTGGTATTTCTTCCTTGCCATGGCTGAATCAAAAATTTCTTAGTAAAAGTGCTACATAGGCTTTAGGTGCTATGCTGTATGAGGCTATCAATTTTTATTATGTTTCATCTTTTTGGTTCTTCTCATGCATGGTGTAATTGTGTGGTAGTCATTGAGGGTCGGTGGACATTACCAACTTCATCGCCCCTTCATCTATTAAAAAAAAAATGTTCTGGCAACTAGATCATCATTAAGGAATATTGCATTTCGTTACGTAAATATCTGGTAAAGTAACTGAGAAACCTCACATGACGAATATACAAATTCAAACATAACAAAAGTGGTGCTGAATTAGTTACTACAGCTGTTCTTGCTGATGGCTTGGTAATGAAATCTGCTAACCGATCTTCTGTCTTTGCATATCTGTCCATGTCTGACAGGTTGGAGGAATTTCACAATGTATGTGCCTCAACTCTAAGTGCATTGGAAAGTTTGCTCTCACTTAACGATGAACAGTTGACAGTGGCGCTTAAGTCAGAAGGCCATGTACAAATTGAAGCAGCTAAAAGCAGTTCTTTCCGACCTCTGCAGATTGTATGTGTACTCATCTTCACTTTGCATCACGTGGGTCAAAGTCCCAAATCACATGGACATGATGAAAACATACATCAGCCAACTCTTATGACATCAGCATGTCATGCTGCTTTCGGATGCATGGCTCGCATCATCCATAGATGTGTGGCTTATGATGCCATGCACAAGAGCCCCCTGTTGCCTGCTATCTTGGTCTTCTTAGAGTGGTTAGTGTGCAAGCCCAACATGGAAACAATGAATGAGGCCGACCCGGAATGTTCAGGTGCAGTCCATTACTTCTTTTCATGCTTAGTGGCTCTTCTTAACAAGATTAGTTGCCCTAAAGATGGGGTTGAAGACCCTTTGGTTAACTCTCGAACTTCCAAGCATGTTGCATTATGGGAAGACTGTGAGCTTTATGGCTTTTTGCCTCTTAAGCTTAATTTTGAGTCACTAGATTTCTCGAAATTTGTGTGGGTGGAAGTTGAGGGTCATGAAAATGAGGTTCTACTTACCCAAAAAAATGAAAATGAGGTTCGGAAGAGTCGTATTCTCACTGCTGCGTTAAAGATTGTTGATACAACAGATAGAAACCCAAAGTATATTCATTATGATGGGTCAAAAAATATTTTTTATACAGATGAATCAGTGAGAACAAACAGGGACGAGTTAGTGAGAGATACTAGAGATTTGGGTCCTCTTCACACATCAGAAAACAAAGTGAAGAAACATGAGAGTTATTCTGCAACTGGGAAAACCAATGCCCTCGAGAACTCTATCCACGGAGAAGAAGAGGATGAAGTGATAGTTTTCAAGCCTGCAGCAAGGAATGAGAACCCATCTTCATTGGGTGTTCCCTATCCTCCATGCTGGGACAATGAGGGGACAAATGAAGCTGATAACTACCTGGGTTCTTCTGATTTGGCTGATTCTAAGCAACACGAGTCTTTCAGGTTCGAAGTACTCGATGCCGAGGGTTCTGTTAGCTTACCATTTACTCACACTACTGTTCCTTTGTCCTCAGAAGAAGGGGAGTCACATGGACCACGGCTTGAACAAACAGAAACTTTGAGGCCATATGGATGTGGTGCCCCTTCTCTTCGCACTTGGGCTCTTCCAATAGACAAAAAGGGGGGCCCTTCAGGAGACCAAGCTGTACCAATTTCAAGTAAAAGTTGTTGGGTAAGTGAGGACATCTGTTCTACCAACTTAGCCAGGCTTTCGATGCATGAAGACCCTTGGACCTCACCATTTCTGGCCCACAAAACTGGTGCTGATGATTTCTATTGTTCATCTGAAGTTCTTAATTATCATCCATCTCCATACTCAGCTCCACTTCCTTCTGCACCGATGTTACCAATGGCCGATACCAATGCTTCTTTTAGTAGGGATTTTGATTCATCTTATGCCAGATATCAAGATAGTTTCCCTTTGGACCATAGGGAACCGATAACATTTCCAATGCTTTGGGACTCGAAATACCAGGGAGAAATGGCCAGATATGGCAATATACCAACAGTCAATCAACCATATGGTTATACCCCTTATTCAACCCCTTCTAATGAGACATTAGGGAATCTTCATGCTTCAAGGTTGGGTACTTACGATGTTTGGGTGAACCCTTCAGATTCTACAGAAGGTCGTTACCCTAATTCATTGTTTCCACATGGTAGGAGAGGGGGCTTTTTTGATGGGAATCAGGCATTGGACCCTTATCCATACGCCTATGGTGGTGGATTGGACCAAAGGTCTCAACATCAATTGGTATTACAGTACCTTAAAGAACAAGAATGGCACCAGTCACAACAGCCACCTCATTTGAGGGGTCACACCTAAGTGGGTCTTCACATTGTACATATGACTAAGCTTGTAAGATTTCCGGCTTTTTCATTGTATACATAGAGGTGCATCCTCTATTTGTTTAGGGAAAATATACCACAGCCAAGTGGACTATGATATATGGTACTCCAAGGCTTCATCTACCTTCTATTGCTGCTGATGGATGGTTGTAGATTATTAGAAGGGAACCCACCAATTTGGTTGCAGTCACCATCTCTCAGTCGGAATGGATGGTGAATACAGCCTTGGATGCCACATGCAATTTTAGTCCATGGGACCACGTTATGTTTTTCCTAGAGAATTGAAGATCTTTGTTGTTAGTTTTATGTGTATTTCCTGGGTCTATCTGTAAATTTGTAGATTGGAGTTCACTTTGTTTTAGCCAGAGCCTGGGCTGTAATATTCTATCATGAGCTTGCATGTAATGGAATGAGAATGTTGCCTTTAAATTAGTGTATACATACATGTGAATGTTTTAATTAGTTAGGATGTTGACACCATGGGATCGATCTACATTGTCATTGTAATATAAATATGCATTACAACAGTGTGGGTGGTGTTTGGATTGGGATAATGTTGTTAAAAAACTCCATTTCCTTCATGTTGGACAAGGATTATGTTAAAAGTTGGAGGGGCACAGAAAAGCTTGTACTGAATCAACTCTTTATTCCACGTCAAAAGGGATTCCCAAAAGAGAGTTATATTAGCCAAGGATTATCATATGGTCTATGCGATCTTGTATGAAACATATCATGTAGAGTGAAGCTTGCTTTGTACTTGTTTTGCCCAACCCAGTCTTGGTTTTGGTATGCAGTTTTGCACTTTTTAGTATTCATGATAAATTTTGAAGTTCTTGTTATCTGGTTTTGCTCTTTTTTTGGAGTTTAACACCATCGAGTGTTGGAAACAAACGTGCAGTTTCCTTCTTTGGCACGCCCCTTTTGCCACCTCTTTGATGGTTTCAGTGTGTTGAAAGCTACAAACTAGAGATTTCTCTGAAAACGCATTCACACAATAGGATGGGGTGCTTGATTGCTGCACAAAAGCATATTCACACATATTAGGATTAGGTGCGTGATTGTGGCATCAAGTTAACGGTGTAGGTTTTATTTGGTTTGGTTATAGATGCCCTGAACTTTGGGTTTTCTCTGGGATTGTACAATATCATCATCCGAGCTTTATCACAGATTATCACAACTATTTGGGGTTGATTATAAGAATCATGTTTCGTCATTTTGTACTATTAAGACCCATACTTTCAGTTAGACTGTAAGTCATTATATTTCTTCTCAACTAGTGTTGTATTAGGTTTACACCTTTATCTTATCACTTATTAGAGCAACCCATAAGCCCCTTAGGATTCATTTTAGATTCTATTTTTTTTTTACTTGTCCAATCATCCTTCTCAACATTCTCATATTAGCTACACTAATTTTATGATATGTTATTTCTTGACTGCCCAACATCCCATTCCCATAAATCATGGCTAGCTTCGTCCTGTAGAACTTCTTTTTTAGTTTCATTTGTATACAGTGATTATATAAAACTCTAGATGTATATCTCCACTTCGTCCATCTAGCTTTAATTTTATGTACAACATCTTTTTCAATATCTCCATTATTTTGGATTATCGACCCAAGATATAAAAAATAATATTTTTTAGGAATTTCTTGGCCATCAAAGTTTTCTAGTTCTTCATTTCTATAGCTATTATTGGTAAACTTGCGTTCCACATATTTTGCTTTAGTCTAGTTAATTTAAAACATTTAGATTCTAAAGCATCCCTCCAAAGTTCTAACTTTGTGTTGACAAAATCTCTAATCTCACTAATTAAAACTTTGTCATCCGCAAACGATGTACACCATGATACCTCATCCAAAACAAAGAGGTATGGGATTGTATACTATGCGACTGTTTATTTCAAGTATAAGGTGGTCACGATCAATCCTAGTAACTAAATGTTGAAATCAAGCAACTAGAGGAATAATGCTGAAAAAATGAAAAAAAAAAGAAAAAAATCTTTTCAAGTGTAGTTAGTAGCACACTCATGTTAGAATTCGTGGGAGCATAGAATAGAGAATGAAGAGAACTTAATGACCACGTAACTTGGTCTCTATCTTCTAGATACCTAACCTTATCAAGAAATATATACATCTATATCCATAATGATGGATATATCTCAACACTCCCCCTCAAACTCAAGATGTTTTGTGGTCGTCAAGAAACAACATTTCTTGGGCTCTCTACTTTCTTCTAAAGACTTTCTTTCTCTAAGATATTCCAAGAAACAACCTTTTTTTTTATCTCTACTTTCTTCTCTAAAGATCTCTTTCTTCATAGGCTTCTCTCTTTTCAGAGGTTTTTTTCTTTCTAGAGGCTTTCTCTCGCTAAAAGAAAATGATTTTCTTTCTCTCTCTTCGGAACATCAAAATGATTTTCTTTCTCTCTCTTCGGAACATCCGAATAACGAAAAACTCGACGATCATCACACATGATAGAGCAACGGAAAACTCCATCATCAAACAAGATCAAAGAACGGAAAACTTGATCATCAACCAGGATCGAGAAATTCGATCATCTTCATCTCTTCATCTGGAGACAAAACTCTTGATCATCGACTTCAATCGAGAAATTCGATCATCTTCATCTTCCTCCATACTCTGGAATCAATATGACCATAACTTCCCTTCCCTTTGCATAGTAGTTGGACTGAGCCAGAATCTCTGGATTTTTTTTAGCGGTTACATTAGAGATGTTGACTTCATCTCAACCCATACATTAAAACATCTCATCCAATCTCATCCATTAGAGATGTTGACTTCATCTTTTTTTTTTTTTTTGTTCTTCTCTACTTCATTTTTTTTTCGTTTTCTTTTTTTTACTTTCACCACCACCACTCATCATTTGCTTCTTCAGGCCACTCCTTGAAGGGGGGCCGCCATACTGCTCCCCATTTTTAGGGCCAACTCCACTCTTTCTGTATACTTTGCACAACGCATATGAATCCTGTGCTTTGTTACCCAATCAGTGCGCTCCCCTCTTGGTGATCTGCCCATGTGATATATCAATCTTTCTTCATGCCCAGAGTGCGGGAGTTTGAACAAATACACCGATCCTTTCCTGTTGCTTTCCAATACGCAGCTTGAGTTGCCCCCTTTGTTCGAACTCCTTTTGGGTATTTCCTAATCTTTTGGACTGAAGAAATACCACTCTCTATCTCTGCTCTGTAACAGAGATACATCAGGAAGATCCCATGGCTCGCATTTATAGAGATCAATATCTGCAATCACATCAAGTTGAACAGGGAGACCGCATAGTCTCCTGTTCAGACAGTAAAGGACAAGCTCCTCATCTATGGGGTGGAATTGAAAACCAAGTGGCAAAGAAACAGGACCCATCTCGAACTGATAAAAAATTCCGCCAATTTGAAGAATGATTCACGGACTAGAATAAATCGTAAACCCCAAAAAGCCATAAATCGCTAAGCGGGATCACAAGAAATATGCCCAAAAAGGAACCCCCCAAACAACCAATCAAATTGAGGAAAGAATCACGGACTAGAATATGTTTCTCTCTCCCCTAAAGGACCTCAGACACCATCGCCTTCTCGCTCTATGCTTTCTTGCTCTTCACCTCTAGGTTGTTTTACTTGATACCACGATTTGAGAAACCGGAATTAAAGACGGAATGTTTGAGAGAAGAAATACCAAAAGCTCGATGCTTGAGAGACAAAATACCAAATCGTGAACCTTGCACCATGTTAGAATTCGTGGGAGCATAGAATAAAGAATGGAGCGAACACAATATCGTGGGAGCGTATAATAGAGAATGGAGAGAACACAACATTCATCGTGGGAGCATAGAATAGAGAATGGAGAGAACACAACATAAACACAACATTTATGTGATTCAAACGGAAGTCTAACGTCTACGAATCCAAAACCCAACTGCCTACATATTTATTATTTTGGATAATTCTTTACATCAAGAAGTACCTCTATATATAGAAGACAATCACACAATTAAAAGATATAATTATATATAGAAGACATTCAGACAATTAGAAGATATAATTGTAATATGATAACTTGATGTCTAAATAACTTGGTCTCTATCTTCTAGATACCTAACCTTATCAAGAGATATATACATATACATCCATAATGATGTATATCAATATGAACCCAAAAAATCCATACAAATCATCCCATTTTACATCTAAGGTATTCTTAATGTAGGATTTTCTTTTTGGAGCCGATTTTTATGAGTCCCCCGACTCATACTATTTTCATGTGGTCTCCCTTGAACACTCATTATTTGTATTGATCTTGGATCCAAATTTGTAGTGATCCATGATCTACACTATGATGGTCATGGATACAAAAAATAAATATGTGAGAAACTGTATTTATGTATCTTTGGGACTTAAGCCCCCATATAATTTCCACAAACTATAATAAAATGAAAATTTAAAACATTTTTATTATAATATTTTCCTATCCATATAGGAATCTTTAGTTGTGAATGTTCATCTTAAAGATGGATGTTTGTGATTGTCGGGGCAAGTGAGTATGTCGACTCACAAAACACTTTTTTTTCTTTTTATTTTGAAATATTTCCATCTAGGATTTGTTTAGTTTGGGATTTGTTTAGGTATATTATCCTCTCAATATGGCAAAGCTCTCTTTGATTACAAATTATTATGTTTTGGTATGTGTGTGAGAGAGAGAGAGTGGAGAAAGAGAGCATACATAGAAGGGATTGCCTGTAAAGAGACCATTTATCTTTTATACATGGAGGTCACAATCATTCTTTATCTTTTAAATTTTAAAATAGTGGTTGTAAGAGTGTCATTGAATAGACAGATTGTCTCTAAAAAAATTTCTCGAACTTCATGACTCACTCCAAGCCATCCAATTTGACATCTAATGAGTGGGAATGCTTGTGACCTCATGTACAAAAGATAAATGGTCTATTTGTAGACAATCCCTACATAGAAATAAAAAATAAGACTCAGCCAGTGATTATTTACATGATGCTAGTTTAGTCTATACATTTTTTTAAAATTTCAATTCAAAATTTTATTGAATACATTTTAAAGGTTGGGAATTGAAAAAAGATCGTACTTATAAAACAGAGTCCAACTAAAAAATCTAGAGTAATTAACATAAAAATCTATTTTATTATGAGAATTAAAAATAATTTCAATATTTTCATATTTTACATCATGGTGCTTTTTTGAGAAGTCAGTCTAGCATTTGAAGTATTAAATTGATGAATCTATAATAATTTGTGCTTAGCACTAAAAGTGTTGGAGTAAGTTGTTTTGCCAAAAATTGGTCTACAATTTGGAGTTGGAGTGCCTAACCCCTTTCGGGGAGAAGGAGAGAGAAGGTGGTTTGACACTCCAAGAGCTTTACAGACATTATTATATAGAAGGCAATCTCGTCTTTCAAGCGCCTTCTCAAAAAAAAAAATGGATGCAATTTGTACTTCATGTATCAAAACAAGGGTTATAAATACATGTAACTAACAAAAAAAAAAGGTCGCCAATGTAAAATATGAAGATATTGGGATTATTTTTAAGGGAAAATATCTCCATACCCCATATTTTTAGGTTTTATTTCACAATAGACCCAAGGTTTTAAAAGATATCTTAGAGCATAAAAATTATAGATTTCATTTCTTCTAACCCCCTGAGCTAATTTAAACCTGGTTAAACAAATCTAAAAGACATGCATTTTCTAAAAGCCATCCTCCCAAACTTCTCTCTTTCTCTCTCTCCACACCCTTCTCTCTCTCTCCATCTTTCTCCTCACTCACTCTCTTCCCGTTCTCTCTCAATGTTTCCCATCTCTCTCCCTTCACTCTCTCTTCACATTCTCTCTGCATGTTTTCTATCTCTCATTCCATTTTCTTTCTTCATGGTTTCCATCTCTCTCCTCCTATTTTCTCTTTTCATGTTTCCCATCTCTCTCCCCTCCCAAATACACAGTATACAGTCTCTCCTCTCTCTCCTCCCAAATACACAGTATACAGTCTCTCCTCTCTCTCTTCCCAAATACAATACACAATATAAATAGAGATGCCCCAGTCTTTTTCTCTCTCCTCCTGTTCTCTCTATGTTTCCCATCTCTCTCCTCCCAAATACACATTATACAGACAGATGCCCTAGTCTTTCTCTGTGGTGTGAAAAAAACCCAATTCCCACAATTCTTAGATGTGCCAATACCTCTCTCTTTAACCCAGTTCCTATTTGCCTGCAGAGAGGGATATTTTTCAAGATTCACCGCTCTTTCTCTGTCTTGTGGAAAAGGAGCCCAATTATCATTTGAATTAAGAGAAAAAGATTTCAACACCTCTCTCAAGTAGTAATTGGTAAATAATTAACTTATCTTAGGGTATATATGTGAAGAGAAAGAAATGATTGGATTGGATTTCAGAGAGGTGAGAAGTTATCGAAGGAGAAAGAGAGGTGTTTGGAAAAATATGGGAGGAGAGAGAAAGTAAGATATAGGAAGAGCGAGAAAGAGATAAGTTTTGGGTATATAAGTGAAGAGAGAGAAAGAGATAAGTTTTGGATATATAAGTGAAGAGAGAGAAAGAATTGGGTTTAGAAAGAGCATGTCTTTCTCATATTTGTTTAGGTTAAAATATATATTTAAAGTGGTCAAGGGGTTGGAAGATATCTTTTGAAACCTTGGGTTTATCAAGAAATGAAATGTAAAAGTAGGAATATGGAGATATTTTCCCTATTTTTAAATTTCAACCATAGAATAGGCCTTTTTTTGTTACTATGTTGAAGAATTCAAATTCTCAAATTGAATATTGCAATAATTTTTAGTAAAAATAAGGAAATAACTTTTTTTTAGCATTTAAGATTATTTGTTTTAATTTAAAATAAGTAAACTTAATGGAAAAATAATTTATAATTTGATTAGTTCCTTTTGTGCATCCCACAAGCCTACTATTGGATTTTACAAAGGACTTGTATATTATGACAATGATCGCACAATCACTTTTAGCCATTAGATTTAAACTCTAATAGACGAAAATGTGCCACAACATTCAAAAAATTTTATTTGGGACTTTGTACCCAAACAATGGCGCATCCTCAACCACCCGATCTCAAATCTAACCAGCAATGATGATTGTAACCTCTTTTTATAAAAAAAAAATAGTTTCATTGTATACATTTTTTTTACAATATAGTGAAGATCATTTAGATATCCAGGCTTTTATATTATGACTTTGGCCATCCATCATTAGAGGGGAAATGTTCCCCTTTTGTAATTAAAAAGGAAAATAGAAAGATACTGTATTGAGTATAATCTAATGGGCGCTAAATACCGATATGTTCTCCCCTGCTATCTTGTAATTTGTCTTTAAAATTGTGAAGTTTGAGACATTGGAATAAATGGAAACAACAGAGGTGATTCACAAAGCATGAAAACCAATTAAGAGAAAAAGAGAGATAAAAAGGTATGCCAAAAAACCAATAGAGAGAGGAAGAAGAGAGATAAAATACTATTTTTTGCTTATGCTTCAAGATTAAAAAAGTTGTTATATACCGTATCAACCTTATACTGTAGAAGTAAGGTGTACCTCAAAAATCCACCAAAACAGAATGTTCTGACACTGCAAAACTCTCTTATCAATCATTTTCATATCGAGATGTATAGATATGAAAAAAATTGATTTCAAGATTTGAAAATAATTCACCTTATAATGCATTATTTGGACGTTTCATTTCTCAAGATTTTCAAGTGTCTATAAATCTACTTGATCTGCACTATTATTAGACCTTTAAATTTCAAGATTAGGAAGGAAAATAGTTTCTTAGGCTATCATGAAATTTTTTGACTCGCCAGTTTTCCGAGTACAATGTGTAGACTCAATAAATGCATAAACACCCCAACTTGTTTAGATGATTAACCTTAAACAAAACTTTTCGTGTTATTTCGGGTTAAATTCCAAGGCTCCTCATGTCCCTTGTTGATTATATTCACACCTCAACTAATCGAGGGAAAAACATCTCTATTTAATTGATTACAAATGGCAAGAGTACTCTTCTTTAGTAATAATAATAGGGCTATAACTGCTTTAGAAAAGGGGCTAGGGTTGTGGTGGTATATCCCCACACCCAGTTACCACATTGTGGTATCCATTCCTGCAGTTGATACCCCCAAGTAACACTTTCAATATGTAACTCCCTAATCTATTGGAAAAAAACAGATAGGGCTTGTCTTCCCCACTGGATTACCCAAAAAAATAACATGTAGGGCCCATCTTCCCTACTAAATTACCCAAAAAAAGAACAGGTAGGGCATGTCTTCCCCACTGAATTACCTAAAAAAAGAATAGGTAGGGCATGTTTTTCCCATTGAATTACCCAAAAAAAGAACAGGTAGGGCCTGTTTGCCCCACTGAATTACCCAAAAAAATGACTATGACTGCTTTCAAGTAGGGCATGTCTTCCCCACTGAATTACCCGAAAAAAAGAATAGGTATGGCCTGTTTTTCCAACTGAATTACCCAAAAAAACAATAGGTAGGGCCTATTTTCTCCACTGAATTACCCAAAAAAAGGACTATGACTGCAATGGAATTTTGGCGATTTCGGAGAGAAGGGCAATTTGTCCGTAGGAAAACAAGCATATTATATATTTAATCCTTCATAAAATATACTAATAAAAAATTCTTGAAGAGTAATTTTGCTTTTCTAAATTAACTAAAAAATAATTATTATTTATATTTTATAAATATTATTAAAAATAGTTATTATTTATAGCCCTTAAAGAGTTATGTTAGGGTGCTTACAATATGGAGTAATTTATCATTGCACTCAACAAAATTTGGACACTTATACCTTTGTTTTGTACAAAGAGCTTTTTCTTTGTAAGGATATTTTTAATCATTAGAGGGGTGTGATGTCATCTACATCGGGTGTGATGTCATCTACATAGGGTGTGATGTCACCCACATCGAGTATTAAATGCCACTATATACGAAAACGCAATGAATAATAGTTAAAACTTTCTTTTTAACAATGGAGTACTTTTGCTGAGCAGGATTCCAAGTTTTAGAAGTAAATCTAACTAGTTGTTCTTTGTCAAGGATTTTTATTTAAGGATCTTTTCTAATTCTTACTCAAAGGCATATGTTTCTTCTATTTTAAAAGCATCAGAATTGTATAAGGTTAAGCACGGTAATTCCTTACCTTTTAATTTTATTTTCCTAATAGTCTTTGTATGATCCTCCCTCCATTCATGAGGATTCTTTTTAAGTAGTTGAAATACAGGTTTTGCATCAAAGGCAAGATTTTTATAAAAAATCAGAGATGTAGTTTAAGCACCCTAAAAACCTTTGTAATTCTTTTTCATCTTTTAAAACATCGGGAAATTTTTCAGTGAATTGTATAGCTCTTTCAATTGGCATAATACTCCCTTAGTAGATATTATGACCAAAGAACCTATAATTGGTTTGAAAAGAGTAATCTTTCTTGCATAAACTACCAAACCTGAATTTTTCACCGCTTTACAAAGATATTTAAATGCTTCTAGTGTTGTTCTAAAGAGTTAAAAAAAATATGCACATTATCAATATAAACAATCAAGAATTTTGCGTAGGGATTAAAAATATCATTCATGATGTTCTGAAATTCAGAAGGGGCATTTTTTAATCAAAATGGCATAATATTTCACTCGTAATGCCTTAAAATGACGTTAAAAACAATTTTATTCTTATCATTTTCAGTAATCTGGATTTACCAATACACAGATGTTAGATCAAATTTTGAAAATATACAAGCATAAGCCAATCTGTCGAGAATATCATTTTTGTTGGGGATATGATATCTAATCCATCTTAGAGCCTTATTTAAAAGCTTATAGTTTGTAACTAGTCTTGGTGCTCCTCTTTCAATTTTAGAGGCGTTCTCCATATAGAAAGTTGAGTGGCTCTAGGAGGAATAGCTTTTTCTTGTAAGCTTTTTATTAAGCAGATATTGAATCTCAGTCTTATAGATTTCAAGGAGTTTATTATTCATTTGAATGGGCCTAGATTTTGTGGGAATCAATCGCTCAAGGAGTCTACTATTTATTTGAATGGGCCTAGATTTTGTGGGAATCAACCGCTCATTGAAATCAGGCTCATGAGGTAGTTCGACTATATGTTGCTTCCTATTCTAGAAAGCATTAGGAATATCAAAACATATTTTTCTTTCTAAAGTATTTCTAAACACACTTATCTCCTGTTGAGTTTTAGGGGGATAGAATCGTTTCTTCGATCATCTTGTACTTAATCTCCTCTTTTAGAGAAAATATAAACTTTTCTTTAGTAATAATCTTATTTTTGATATTATTAATCTCATGTATCTTAGGCTTCTCAATAAAATTAAATCTAACTTGATGTCCTTTTATCTGGGATTCAATCTCAGTCTCATCCAGTTTAACAATCGGATACAACATATTTAAAAATGGTGATTCAAAAATCACAGGCTGACTTAAACCATAATAAATGATATAATAAAACATGCTATGTTATTGCAAACAGCAACATCAAATAACTTATAATTAATTAACATTTTGCTATTATCAGTTGTATTTAGAACCTGGATAGTTTTGCTAAAGTATTTAGTAGAAACTAGATCCTCATTTATACAATTCAAATATGCACCAGAGTCTATGAGGGCAGTGGTTTGAAAACTATTTCTTTAATAACCACTATGGTTATAGAAATAAATCATCTTTGCGTGATAACTTTGTCTACAAAGTTAACATATTTTAAATCTTTTAATTGAGTTTTTTCAACTGCATTGCATCCTCTTGTTGATAAAGCCTCTCCTTCTTCGTCTAAGTGAGGAAGAACATCATCTATTTGAGAAGCTTTAAGCTGTTGGCAATCGTTCATTAAGCTATCAAATTCATTTTCAACATCCAATTGTTCTTTTCCTTTGAAAGGAGAGGTAATAACTAATTTTAAGACTTGGAATTTGATTTTAAGAGTCATAAGTTCATTTTGAACATCATTCAACTCATGCTTTAGTTCTGGAATAGAGGGTTATCTTGTATCCTGATTTTTATCTTGGACCATGCTCATAATTTCTAGAAAACTATAATATTCTCTGATAGGAACAAGAGAAGGCTCAGGAGTAGATGCATTTTTTATTATATTAATATACTAACATTGGACTAAGGCTTCCTTCTTAACTTTAAAGTAACTGATTTTATCAATCAATTCAATAATTAATTTTTCTTCCTTTGAGAAAGTATTTACACTCAATCTATTCATATCAATGATGACTTACAATAGCAAGGATCATTTGAATATCACCATCATTTGAATCGGATTCCGAACTTGAAAGAATTAATTCTTCATTTTCAATCTCTCTTATTAGCATCTCCTTTTATATATATATATATATATATATATATATACTAACAAACACCTATAGTAGAAATAGAATACTAGTATTACTACCTACTCTCACTCGCCACTCCGTAACTTACTATCGCTACGGTCACTAATTGTTCGGTAGTTATTACTATTTTACTTATTTTTTATTA
>NW_006499897.1:5121646-5152197 GCF_000471905.2 Amborella trichopoda | reverse complement strand
TTAAATACTATGTACTAGTATACTAAGTAGTTAGGTAGGTACGTCGTTATTAGTAGTTAGTTAGTTAGTACGTACTACTTATAACTACACATACTATATATATATATATATATATATATATACCATGTTTAGGTGGTTTTCCCTTTTTACTTTTGCTCCATCTTCCATTTTCCAGTAACAAAGCCAAGGTTTGAGAAAACAGAGCGGTGATCTAGATCAAGCACTTCAAAAGTCATGTGAGATATGTGGATCAATTATATCGGAAGGATTAATGCGTTTTGGCCCAAAAAAATTCAAAAAATATTAAAATATTTTTAAATAGTATTTTTTGAGTTTCTAAATTTTTTGGGAGTGATGCATTATGCATTTTTATTATTTTGTGAAAATACATGAATATTGAGTCATTGTTTTTCTGTCTGGATGTCCGTTAGTCATCCATTCATATTACCGAAAAAATAATTAAATACAAGATAAAAAATACTACAATATTAAAAGAAAAAAATAACATTATAAGAAAAAAGAATAAAATTCTAAAACCGACACTTTTCCCTTGAAATTTGTAAAGTCACGAGATAATTTTGAAGATAATTAAAAGTAGAAAAAAATACTTGTTCCCACACCATGTGTGTCTAGAGTCCATATTCATCAAAAGACCTAATTTTATTTATCAAAATAAGTTTTTTTTTTTTAAAAATCTATTTCTCAAAAACCCCTAAATTTGAGTAACATTTCGAGCAAAAATCGACTAACAATCTTCTGTAGATCCAGAAAATCAACACACATATTACGTAAAAGCTTCAATTCACTTTCAAACGCAAAAAATTGCAGCAAAAATGATTCAATTTTGAATATTAAATTGATAAAATGATAGATGTTCATAACCCTAGACTTTTCATCACAAGCGAGCAAGAAAACATTTGTAGAAAGAAAACTAAATAATGCATAAATTTATCTAATTTATTTGAGAGAAGAAGCTTT
Source organism: Amborella trichopoda (assembly GCF_000471905.2). The sequence goes on along the minus strand of NW_006499897.1, from coordinate 5,151,219 downwards.
GGTGATAAAAAACCACAACTCAATTTGATCCAAAACGAGCTTTAAATTTATTGGGATATTCAATTTTGGATCGAAGTCATGTTTTTCAGCAGCAATGTTTTGAGCAAAAATCAGTCTATAATCTTAGATAGATCGAACAAATCACCACACATATTAGGTAAAGGCTTTGATTCTCTTTCAAATACATCGTATTTCAACAAAAAAAAGGGTTGATATTAAAAATTAAAATCGATAAAATGACGGATTTTTTTAGAACCCTAAACTTTTCATCCCATGTGAGCAAGAAAATATTCATAGAAAAAATTACTAAATGATAAATAAATTTACCTAATTTATTTGAGAGAAGAAATCTTGATGATAAAAAACCACAACTCAATTTGATCCAAGACGAGCTATAAATCGATCGGAATCTTCAATTTTGAATAAGGGTCATGTTTTTTAGCAGTAACGTTTTAAGCAAAAATCGACCCACAATCTTCGGTAGATAGAACAAATCAACACGTATATTATGTAAAAGCTTCGGGTCTTTTTGAAGCACACCAAATTGCAAAAAAAATGATAGGATATTGATAATTAAATCGATAAAATGACAAATTTCAGAAGCCATGAAAAAACAGCACAATTGATTTAAATTTTTACTTCTTTTTTTTTTGTGAATGTTGGATTCCCAAAACCTGTTTTGTAGCTATATTATATTGATTTCAATCATTAATTTATCAAAAAATGCTAAAATATGCCAAAAAAGACTATAGAAAAGCCTGAAAAAAGCATCAACCCGTAACCCAAATGTGTATTATTGTCTCAACGTTTTGATTCGGCAGTTAGTAGAATCCACGATCTAGGTAGGGGATCGGGTGATTTCGGATATATTTGAAGATCCAAATCGTCTAGTTAAAAATTCGAGCTGGATGAAACGACTCTAATCCCGATCGTCGAATTTTTAAACCTTGGCCAAACGGGGAAGCATAAAAATGCTTCCCCTACATTATAGAAGTTCTATCTTTTCCCAACTTTTTAACCATCGATTTAAAATGGATGGTTGAAAATCATTCACCCAAGTTGTCGTACGAAACTCGGCACGGGCTCAATTGGTAACCCAAAGACCAATAGCCCGTAGTAGAGAGAGAAAGTTTAATGGAGAAGAGAGAAGACACGCGAAACAGATAAACCAATGAGAGAGAAAGAGAGTACGCATAGGTAAAAGTGGAAGAGAGGGGGCTTCTTGGAGGAGAGAGTGAGCATCCAATGCAGACAAATTAGTGATATAGAAAGAGAGAGCATGCAGTAGAGAAACCAAATTGAAAAAGCCTCGTTTGTTGATGAAGCAATAGAGAGGTCCTAGTCTCAGGTACCCTTTGTTTTTTTCAGTAGAAAACCAGGTCTAAAGAGAGAAAATTCACGGGAACAAAAAGCGTTAATAATGAAAATGGAGTTTCAAAGGGTGTCCCCCTCGTAATCACTTATTCAATCTCCATGAATGCAAGGGTCTTAGTTTGGGCTCTAGACCAGTTCTTGTTTGGGCCTAAAGACATCAGGATCATAACCCAAGCTTCTCTCTTAGGTCCGCTCCGTTATGGTTTTCTGGTCTTTTCCCCGCTTGAGGGGTCTTTTTCTCTCTTAACACACCCCTTTTTCTCATTACTTTTTTTTTTTTTGCAGCTTTCGGGTGGTGCAAAGGAGCCTAACAGCAGGATAAAACTCCTTTGGCTTTACCACAAATGGCACCTTCTTATTTCTTACGATGGGACCACACGTAGCGAAGTCTTCATATTGTTTTGCTCAGCTTCGGGCTCTATTGTGGGAATTTCTACGTCGGACCTGCATAAGTTGCAAAATAGTGATTAGTTGATGTATTATTTCAAATTCACGAGATAATATGGAAGTATAACAATATTACATTATAATTGTAAGCATTGTTATAATTTTACTCTTGAGTTCGCAAAGAAGAGTTTGATTAAATAATTCATTGAGATAAACAACCATCATTCAATTAAAAAAAAAGCCAATTTAAAGGGGTGCCCTGTTTTTTCTTTATCTTTTCCTTTTTATTTTATAATTAGTATATAACCGGCATCATCAATAGCAATAGATGGAAAGGCTATCGATATGTGATCATTTATGCTACAAATCATGCACCATATTCTCCAATGCACAATTCCAAAAACAAAAATACTTTCATATTGTATAGATGATGGACATGGATAGTGCACAAGGAAACAGAGAGACAACTGAGCCAAAGTACAAAATATAAAGAAGAATTTAACAAATGAAAATATGATGGCACCAAGCTTTCAAAAGTTACAGTATACTTGGAACGCAAATAAATCATGAATGATGTGGGGGTACAATTACAGAAACAAAAACAATAAGCAAAAGTCCAGAAGCTTCTAGCAGGCTAGATTGAAGGCTGATTCGCAGTACTCAAGTAAGTATTTTGTTATCAATGAAGCAGGTCAAGTCTACAATTAAATCAGTTTGCTTGTCATGGTTCAGACTCAGTTCTGAATAATTTTTTGGTCTATATGATAAAAAATTGATGACGGAGGCATTTGGTGAAAAACAAAACCTGAGAGATAAATCTGAGGCTTGGGTATATGCAATCTACAAAGCAAAGACACTGGATATGATTAGGCAGTGAATTGAGCACTGAGCAAAGAAGAGAAAGGGTTTGAAGGGGACAACTGCACCTGAAACTGGGACCTCTGTATTACTTCATCAACAAACAAAGCTTCTTCAATCCGGTTTCTCTGCACTGTACACTGCATGCTCTCTCTTTCTATATCACTAATTTGTCTGCTCTGCGTGCTCTCTCTCTCCTCCAAGAAGCCCCCTCTCTCCCACTTTTACATTTGCGTACTCTTTTTCTCTCTCACTGGTTTATCTGCTGTGCGTGCCATCTCTCTCCTCCAAAAAACTCTCTCTCTCTCTCTACTACGGGCTATTGGTCTTTTGGGTTACCGGTTGAGCCCGTGCCGAGTTTCCTGTGACAACTGGGTGAACGAATCTCAACCATCCATACATTAAATCAACGGTTAAAAAAAAAAGTGGGGAGGATTGCACTTCTGTGCTGTAAGGGAAGCATAGACAAAAACCTGGCGCCCAAGTTTTTCCAAACGCAATATTAGAACCCTAAACCCCTTTGACAAGGGTGTTTCTGTCCACTTTCCCGCTTCGAATACAATCTTGATCCTCAAATGGAGAGACCCCATTCCTATGAGATTCAAATTTGAATAGAACCCTGATTCTCTCTATAGAGGAACCACCATTTCATCAGTGAAGATCCCCATTTCTTCACTTTGATTCCATAAAAAACCAGAAGAAACACACCATGAGTTACAGGCGTGTTTCTTCACGAATTAACCAACTTCTTCGCCTCACTTCGTCATCTTCTTCCATTGAAAGGTTCCAGAAATCATCTTCCCCTCCTTTTTCGATTAACAGAAGTTACTCACACATGAGCAATGGCTCCGGGCTTGGAAGTCTCTTTAGGCCCGAACCATGGCTTCTTCGTGGTCAATCAACTGCCTCTGCCTCTGGTTTAGTTTTTTTTCCTAGGTTTTCTAGCACAGTGGGTGGTGGCTCCAATAAGATTGAATACATGGAAGATGTTGCAGAGGTGTTTGTGGAGAGTACTATGGAAGCAGCTGCTCAAGCACCGGCTGTGAGTGAGGTTGCAGTGGCAGCTGCTGATTCGTATCTTCCTGTTGCGGCCTTGCAATATGTGATCGATTGGGTTCATACCTTTACTGGATTGAACTGGTAATCATGTAGCTGCATGTTTAAAATATAAATTTGGCCATTTCATGAACACATAATTTGATGTTGCTGTTGAGCATAATTCTTTGGGTGAGTGATATATGAGTGTCCGGAGTTTTTGTTTTTCCTAGCTATCCCTCAGATTATTATGTGGTTTTGCAATTCAGAATCTTTTTACTGAACTTATGGAGTTGTAGAGACTTGGGTTTTAGAGATTGTGGCACAGCTATCTTGTGGTTATAGAGTTTTTGTGGTTATATTTGAAAATCATTGGTCTTATGTATTTGGGGTTTTATTAAGAGATCCTGGGCTGTAGGGCAAGTTCTATAAGGCAGATGGGATAGAATTCAAAATGCTTCCATTTAGGAAAATTTAAGTGTGACACGAATAGGCGATAAGATGAGAGAGAGTAGAGTTATGTGGGACGGCCATGTGTGGCGTAGGCCCAATACAACACCGGTTAGGAGATGCGGGTTAGTTCAAGTTGAAGGGGGTAGGCCAAAAGGACATAGATGGAAGTAGTGAGAAAATATATGAAGACTTCGGGCCTTACTAAGGTATGACCCCTAATAGAGCAGAATGGCGGATCAGGATTCGTAGCTGACCCCAATTAATTGGGAAAAGGCTATGACGATGATGATGTGAAAATCATGAGTCTTTCTCTTTCATTTTGTGATTATATAAATTTGGGTTTTATTAAGAGATCTTGGGGCTTCCATTTTGCAAATTTTTCATTTAAAAATCGCTTGTAATTTTGTGGTTGTAGAATTACTACAACTCGGGGTTTTATCAAGATGTGTTGGAGCTTCCACTTTTGCAAACTGTTTGGTTTTTATGAGTGGAGTGACGAGCAAATGGACACAGTTTTGCAAAAGAAGAAAACAAAAAAAGAAAAGAAAAGAAATCACGATGTACATTTCTTTAGAAGTTTGAACCTCGTCCTTTGCTTTGAAACTCTCTTTTACTTCTTCTTGGTGCATCTATTTGTTTCTATCAGAGCTTCATGTTATCGTAATATTGCTAACATTAGTGACTGGACCATATTGGCCTTGTGATATATACTGCCTCAATAATCCTTATGAATCTTGTATCTGCTATTAAAACGAAATGCCAGACAAACAGACAGAATGATTCGTACCAAATTAGGTACATGAGATGACAAATTCCAAAACCGATTTTTTGCTTACTTAACTTTATCTATATACAGAAACTGTCACTAATACCTTTTATAATGAGGCACTGGAGTTGTTCATGTATACACAGGTGGTATCTTATTCTCCTGATTTCATTAGTGAAATCCATTGGCATAAGGAATTATATTCATCCATAGAATTCACTGGCACATGGGGTAGTTATGTGATCCAAACCTAGTTTCTGATCTCTTTGAAACCTAAGTTATGATATTTTCAATTGTTGTGCAAGTCCTTATGGCCTTGCTGACCATTCTGTCATCCTCATTTAGTTGTTCCAAAAGGATATAAATATAAACTGTTCAATTATATTCTTTTGGCTGGTTTTTTATTGTTTTAAACACCTTGCTTGTATTATTTATTCATAAGAGTGATAGTTAACATTTCATGTGTTGAAACGTATACATCTAGTTGCTCATATTGTGGACAAATAGAGATGTACAACTTAAAAGAACAAACCAACCAACAGACCACCAAGGAGAGATTAAAATAGCAGATGGAGTGGAAGAGGTGGCGGAAAGGGTAAAAAGGGAATAAATAGTGGGTGTGGCCTGACACTAGTCGAATGTTACCTTCATGACCAAGGATTCCCTTCTCACTCCCTCGCAAGCCATTTTGTCAGCAGTGGCAAAAGGAGATATTTTCTGTTCACCTATCCGCTAGCCTCCCAAGGGAAGGGATTTAGCTCACTTAATAACATTGGAAAGGCAACCCCTATCATTAACCGGATAATATTTGAGTAAAAAAATTCAAGTTATAAAAGAAGAGCTCAGGCCTTTGTGGACTTGCAAAAGCCTGCAAGGCCATAGAATGACCTAAGAACCGGCTAGTTATCAAAAAAATGACTTAAGAGCTGGCTCAGTTCAATCCCTAGGATACCTGTGAACTTCTAGGCACCTCTTCTTAGGGGGCAAATCAAATGAGTACAGGTTGGTGGAGGGATCAAATGGCTAAAGGGTTAGGCTCTTCATGGACTTGATAACTACCTTTGAGAAAGTAACTGTGTGGCTCTGAAATGTAACGAGATCCAGAGTTCGGATTAATAAATGTTTTTTCTTACTCCCTTTTGGAGATATATTCTCTACATTGGAAGGTGGTGCTGCACATGCGATAAGTTTTGTGAAATGTTCCAAGAAAGGAGAAAAGCTGGTGGTTTTGTGTTGGATTAGATGAGTAAGTTGATGAGTTCGAGTAAGTTGATGAGTTCAATGAGGTGCTCAATGGCATTCATGTTTGGAAGGTGATAGGGATGATTCCTTGATTTGGGTTTTTCAATTTTTTTTGGTATTTTCTCTATCTTCTTTAAAGTTTTTCTGGGTGGAACCAAAGGAGTAGTGTTCTTCCTAGACTTTCGGTTGGAAAAAGCGTGGGGATGGAGGCTTCCTCAAGAATATCAGCCTTTTACACGTGTAGGCTAAAGGGTGAAGTTTTGACTGTTGGTAACATTCTTTTTGGGAAAATTGGACTATCCTCTAGAAATTACTCCACAACAAACCCTTGACTGAATTGGCATCATCATCAAAAACCCAACTATTTCTCATGCAAATCACCATGGAGTATATAATAATATGTTGTGATCTTGATTTCAGCCCTTTGGGGATCTTGATCCCAACCTTAACAAGAATATATAATCTAAAATAATATGTACTCCGTAAAATAAAAATCTCTTTATTTATAACCAGCAAGTAATGTAATTATATGAAAGTGTATTCGCATTACTCGCTGACTATAAATAAATAAAATCATCAGTTTGGTCGTTATCTTGGCCTTTAAGGTGGGGATCAAGATCTTTAGTAGTGGTTATCGAGATCCCTAACAATGCAATTGATATCCCAAAATTTAAAAATAGATATCCCTTGAAGATTCCTTTTTTGTAGTCCTGGAACGAGATTGTCGCTCAGGTTAAGAGATTTCAGCAACTATGGCCCTCTTTTAAAAAAAATTTAATATTTTTGGGGAAGTCCTTTTCTAATTATAGAACATACTCATAAGAAGATCAAGCTTGCCTTGGGAAGACGAATTTCTTGTTCCACTAGGCATTGCTTGATAACACTTGTAACAACTACCTACCTCTAACCAACCCAACGAACTCATGACACACAAGTACTGTTATGCAAGGGCTCATGGCGTTTTTTCTGGAGAGAGAAGTTGAATTTATATATATATATATATATATACAAGGGGCTCATGATTGCCCCATAAAAGCTAGCCAAGAAGCAGATAGAGTTAGAAGCTTATATAGGATTGCAAGCATGTCCTTCAAGGACAAGTCAAATCCAGCCAACAACGTTCAAGAAGGCAGCTTATGTAGTCCATAAAAGCTTCTAGTGCCTCAGATTTGTTTCTAATAAGGTAGACTTGGCCGAAACATGAATGATCATCTATGAAAGTTACAAGGTACCTCTTGTGATTGCGAGTCGACATTCGTGGGACCACAAATATCATTGAGAATGACATCTAATACACCTTCAGCCTTTATGATTTTGAAAATGGTTCTTGTGAACTTTTCCTTGAACACATGGTTAACGACTTTTTGAAAAATCACCTTTTAAATTTGTAAAACCCATCTCTAGCTCTTCATTTCCTTAGGATGTATATGTCCTAAACTCATGTGCCACAAGTAAGCATTATCATCACATTCATCATGAGCCTTGATATACACAAAATTAGATTTCATTGAATCAAAAATGACTTCAAAGAATTCATTATAGAGACCACAAAACCACTGGAACTTGAAAAAGGTCAAAAACTTGGCACGTGAAAGCCTAGACGCAGAGATAAGATTCTTCCTCATTTTGGTAGCATACAAACTTTTTGAGGACCACCAATTTGCTGTGAGGAAGACAGAGAACAGGGTCGCTACTCCAAGCACTTTGGTCTTTTGGTTGGTCCCAATAAAAACATGTTGTTCCCCAGAGGAAATGGCCTTAAAAGAGTGGAAACCATCTTTGGAGTTCGACACAAGTGCTGTAGACCTAGAATCAATATACTAAGATGACTATTGACTCGAAAAACACACAAGCAAACTCCTTAATATCATGGTTTGACTTGGGTGTGTAGCAGTTTCTTGGCCCTACAGTTTCTATCAATGTGCCAGGTTTTCCTCACCTATAACATTTCACAACTGTGTTTTTATTTGACCTAGACCTAGTAGATTATCCTGATGCTGCTCCTTGTTTTTATCATCATTATCCCTAGGTCCTAGCTTTTTTTTTGGACCGACTACTATTTGCTGAGCAATGATTACATACCGCATGTACCTCATATCATGGATCCAAGCTTCCCGTGCCTGCCGTTGCATTCTGCCGCTCCTCTCGACTTTTAATTGGGTAATAAGGTCATCCAACCTCAAAGAGGTTCCTTTAGCTGAAAGAGATCCAATGTGGATGCCCCCTAAGTCCCTCAACAAGTTCATCTTGCATACGAGGATAGGTTCTTCTAGCTTTATGCCTGTCATTTCCAGGTCTCGAACGGTGGCCTGAGAGACTTGATCCTGATGTGCAATTTTTATGTCTTCTTGCATCTTTAGACCTGTAGACTTATATAGGGCTAAAGGTCTCGAGGTGCGGGGGGGGTGCCCCAAAGTATACTTCCAATTTCTGGGGTATCTCTCTTGTATTACCAATTAACTCCCATTCGCTTGCATATGTGTTGGCCATTAAAGCTAGCTAGAGATGCTTTGTTGAGAGATTATCTTTGACCCACTTATTAGATATTTCTCTTGTAGAATCAGTGATATTAATTCGAGCTTCTTGGGTTCACGAAGTTGTTAAGATGAAGCTAAATCTCATCCTCATGTAGGACATATGTAGCACATCTTCATGGAACATGTAGGACATATGTAGCACATCTTCCTCTTCCATGAAAAATAATTTGTTTCATCAATTTTTCCGCCTTCAACATCTCAGCCATAAAATTCTTGTTTTATGCGAGGGAAGTGGCATTCCCAACGTTTTGATTTCCAACCCTTTGTTACAGATGTCTACCTTTCTTCTTCTGCTGTCCCTTATGCAACTCCACACACACTCACACACACACGCACACAGATGAAAAAGCAGAGAGAGATCGAGGAATGGAGGAAAGTGAGGCCATTGCTTTTGAAAATGGAGGAGAGAGGCAACGTATAGAGTAGAGAGTGGAAGATAAATGGGCAGCACGTGGCCCAAGAGCCAAAAGCTTGCATTTCCAAAACCTGATTACCGCAATGTCAACCTTTTTTCTTCATTTGAGATCCAAGTAGTTCTGTTTGGTGATTATTAGCTTTTTGGATCCCTATTTCTCATGGTTTAGGAAATTAATTTTTTTTATACCTTTATGTCCTTGTTTTCAACAAACTTGATCAATTTTTACTATTATAAGTTTATGCTAAGTGGGCCTGATTGGAATTTGGTTTGCTGATGCACCATAGATTCTGACTTTGTTCTAGGTGGGCAGCTATTGCTTTAACAACTCTTCTGATGCGTGGGGCTACAATTCCAATTTTAGTAAATCAGCTTAAGGCGACTTCAAAGCTTTCTGTAAGTTGTTTTATTTGCTCCTTGCATATATCCTTTTGAATTTTGTCTTCTCATATTGATTTGATGCATTGGTTGGCTATGATGTTATATCAGTTAATGATAGGCAAGTGAAACAAAGAAAAAGAAAAAAAAGTCCAACTTCGTACTCCCGATATTACATCAGATGTGATCATGATGAACTCAGATTGGTTATTGAGTTTCATCATCACTGCCAACTATGTCTCGCTGTCCACCACCACCACCACCAAAGCTGCCGTCATGATGATGATGCAAGCAAAGTTAGTGGGGGGGCTGCAATGCCCCCCTAAACCCTTTCCCTCGCTTTTTTATTTTTTGGGGGGCGGGGGGGAGGTGTGTGACACTTTTTGGCAGGAATGACACTGTTTGCCTTTGGCAGAGGGCATATTTCCTCCCTTCTGCTGAAGGTCACGGGGCGCCACCTTGGGCACCTAGGCATTGCGCCTGGGCTCTTATGCGGATGGGAAAGGCCTTTGGCTTCCGAGACAGCCAAGCAACAAACTTTTTAACACTGGATATGCTTAGAAATATCTCTAATGATCATGGAGGCTTATTGGAGTCCAATCTTATGATATATTTGCTTACTAAGGTGTTCATGGTCTTAATTTTTCCATGTGATCCATCGGCATCAATGCTGAGAAAGTCGGCTGCCCTGCTGCCCAGGTGGCTTGGCCTGACAATCTGCCTAGGCTTGGCATAGGCAGGAGGGTCTAGGCATACACCCGCTTAGTTGGGCTCAAGGCAGGGGCCTAGGGGGTTTGTGTGCCTGTCTAGTGCCACCCCCTTACAAAAATGTGAAGGCCTTATTTGAGGCCCTTTAACTCTCTCTCTCATGGGTCCATGTGCTCTCTCTAGATATAAGAAGAATAAGAAAATGGTCTCCAAGTGTTCGATGTGGGGCCTCTGTCTCTCACACTCACACACATACACAAAGAAAGACGCACATGGACCTATATGCTCTCTCTTTACATATAAGAAGAAGAAAAAAAGAAGAAGATGACCTCCGAGTATTCGATGCAAGGTCCCTCTCTCTCATAGTATCTCTCTCTCTCTCTCTTGCGACATATTTCAAGAAGAAAAACAAGAACGCCCTTGCAGTATTCAAGACCTCTCTCTCATAAACACGAATACATATGCTCTATAACTCTACTTACATATAAGAAATTTTTAAGCATTTCATGCCAGGACACACATGCACACGCGTACACAATATACACACACATGAAATATATACACACCCACACACAACATATCCTCCCCCCCGCCTTCCTTTCTTACGGCAGCTCAAGTATCTGGGTGACCGCTTAGCCACTTAGGCGGTTAGGGCCCTGGCTGCCTAGGCAGCCACCTCCTCTTTTGTTAACATTATCAGCATTCTTAACTGTTGAGGGAAATGTTTTTAGCTACCTTTGCTGCTATGTCTTTTCAAACTTTCTCTGTGTGTGTGTTTTGATTGGTAAGTTATATGATGTGTGTATGTATTTTCTTATTGGTAAGCTATATGATTTGTAGAGGGAATTCTTTAGTATGTTTAACTCGGTGTTTGCCTGCTCGAATTGGGCTGGTCAGTCGGCCATGGGCTGGTCCCGAGTAACTCGGAACCAGGTTGGTTAATCGGTCCGACTTGGGTAAGTGAAAATAATTTGGTTAAAATTGGTCAAGAACCCTAAATAGAAAAAGAAAAAAATCCAAAAAATATGGATTTTATGTATAGTTTGTTATTACTTACAATTATCTTGAATAAATAGAATTAATGAAAAATGACTATTGAAATGACATTTAATACAAATTTATTTATGAAGATTAGGTAGATATACAACAAGGTCTAAGAAGGGTGACGACCTTAAACTTTCCCTTAACCCATCCCATACCCGGGTAAAGGGGCTGGGTTGTGTTAGGTAGGCAGTCAACGTAAAATTTTGCTGAAATTTATCATTAATCCTGAAGGCGGATAAAGATTCATGTAGCCGACTCCAATTGATTGGGAAAAGGCTATGGTGATGATGATGAGGAGGTAGATATACAACACAGTTGAGAATTTGACATACATTAATTCAATGGAAGGAGTTACAAAGTGCAACTAATACTGACTAGTAGTAATAAGAGTGTTGATGGGGTTTGGGGTATTCTTGTGTCTCGTTATTAGGGTTCACTCTGTCAAAAATTTTAGTGAACCCTAGTGGAGTTTGTAGTTCCGCAACTGTGCCCCTTGCCAATTAAGAATATTTCCCATGGTACCCCTTTGGCCAAAGTTGCCAAACTAGTTCAGCCTTCGTACTCTCCCCAACCCTGACTTGCATTGTGGCCCTCGACAGCTTTATCATCGTTGTTGTTCTCAACAACTTGCTTACGGTGCTAGCTACAGTTACGTCTGTCCCTTAGCTAGTAGTTGTTATGCCTCGCTATTTGGTCTTCCTCCCAAACCCATCTCAATGCATTATCTACCTCTGTATCAGAAATCGTATCATGTTGTGGCCCCTCACAATCCTTCACAACTGGTTCTCACCAATAGTTTTCCATCGCCCCATCTGTTTCCTCGTTGCCTCGATCCTCATCTTCATTCTCGGCATAATCATCCTTGTCGGTGTCCATGTCCTCTATCACACTTCCTTCATTGGGTGTTGTGACGTCCGTGTCATCATCCATATAGGCAACTACTCCCCTAACATAACTATGATTTAATACTACAATGCTTTACAATACAATACTCATTGGTGAGGTCCCTTCGGAAGAGGGAATCTAGGTTTTGGCGTGTAGTTTGTGGGGGTCTTCTTTATTTTTCTCTCTCAATTTTAGGTTGTAGTGGATGTATACTAAGTTGTGCAGCATCTGAGTTTTTAACCTATTTCACCTAGGGGCGTGTATCCACTGGAATGTGCTCCAGTTTCTCTCACACCTTGAAGACGCGCAAGTTTAACTCAGTACTCTGAGTAAAATCTTTTGTAATTGCTTTGTTCAAATTCCATGTAGTGTCCACCATTGTGCTACCATAGACAAACATGAAATATTTAATAGTAGAAAAAGAATGATTTTAAAAAAACCTACAAATAGTAGTTTACTAGATTATAATAAGTAACCTAGGTGCAATTTTGGAGCTGCTTTTTTGGCATTGTTATATGAAAATTCACTAGATTTTTTCATGTATATAATAAGCTACAAAGAATAAGATTCGCAAATTTAGTACAACGAAGTAATGCAATTCGTTATTCTAAATTAAAACTTTTATTATGGACATTTATTGCTAAAGGCTTACCCATTTAACCAAATTTTTTTTACATGCCTGAGTCAGATCGGTTAATCGGCTCGGTTTCGTGTTACTTGGAATTGGCACATGGCCGGTTGATTGTCCCAGTTCGAGCATGCGAACACTGCCTTTGATAGAGAGAGAAGGGGAGGGACCCTATTGCCCCTAAGAGAGAAAATTGGGAGGGAGGGGGGGGGAGAGGAGAGAGAGTTACACTTACTTGAGTCCTCCCAAGAGCAATGAAAGAGAGGTCACAACTCGCAAGCTAGTTGATAAATCTAGAGAGCGGCGAGGGTTTTTATAGACCCTCGCGGGCTCACACAACAGAGGATGTCTATTATTGGAGGCTCCAATAATGGAGCTTAGGGATTCCTTGTAAAAATGGCAGGGGAATCTCTACTAATGGTAGGCACGCATTGCTTTAATTCAAATCCCTTTAATTCAAAATTTGATTTACAAATTTGAATTTCAAATTTGAAAATCGTGCGAGTGTCATTAAAAAAAAAAAAGGGGTGGAAACTGGCTGGTTTATGTTAAACCGGCCAATTATGATGTAAACCAACTGGTTTATTGACCACTCGGACGATTAAAAAACAAATAAAAGGACGGATTTGGTCTGGTCAGGTGGGGGTTCCACCCTTTAATCAGGCTCGGCCAGTGGATGAGTATGTGTAAATCGGCTGATTTCAGTTCAGACTGGCCGATTTGTCGAACACTGGTTTAACTTCAACAGGTTGTGTATACTTGAAATTGAAACCAGTGGTTTAAAAAATGGATCGGTACACCACATCAGGCATCCCAAAAACTCATTCGGATCGGTGAATCGACCGAGTCGGTTGGATTCAGCCTTGAAAAAAATCCAAAAAAATTATTAAAAATCATTATAAATGTTGTTTTTTAGATAATCCAATAAGAAATGTGGGTACTACATTAATAACTTTTATTTTTTTGCATCAATATACGAATATTGAGATGTTCTTTTCCTGTATGAAGATTCTCATCAAACATTTATTAAAACCTAACTAAATACAATATTATACATTGTAATTAGAATTATTGGTTTGTATGTTATTATTTTATCATCATTTTACTATACAAATAAGAATAAATTTGAAATTTATCTTATAATATCAACTAATTTAAATATCTAATTTACAACTATAAAAATAATAATATATTGCATAATTTATAAAGTAAATAAATTAATAAATAAAATATAAGATTTGATTATCATTGTAATTAGTATAATTATTAATTACAATATTATAGTAAACGTGATTCAAAAAACAAGGGTATGACTGTCACAAATAAATAAATCTAATGTATAATAATTAGTGTTGATAGAAATATAGAATTGAATAACATAAATTTGCAATCATATTTTAATAAAATTAAGAAATTAAATAAAGAAATTCATATTTGCAATATGGGATAATTGATAAAGCAACTTGAAATAAATTCTGAAGTGGTATGAGCTAGTGTTATTTTTTTCTCTTAAAATGTCCTATAAACTAGTATTTTTTTAATGTTCAATAAACCAGTATTAGTATTATTTTTTGCTTTTTTTAATATCCTATAAGCTAGTACTAATTTTTTTAATCCCAATTAGGCTATAGCATAATAGTATTGGTCTTTTTTTTTTTTGGATAAGTAAATTTAAATTTTTTTGTTGAAGGATAAGGGTGGTGGGCCCTATCAACCAATTATTATTTTTAATAATTTTCCTCCTCTTTCTCTCTCTTAATTTTTTTCAAAAAATCACTATAAATCTCTAAAAATAGTGTTCTTTTAGATTCTAAAAGAAATTAAGAGTGATGCATTATGTACTTTCATTATTTTGTAAAAATAGGTGCATACCGAGATGTTGTTTTCCCGTCTAGATGTCTGTATAATTATTAATTGTAATATGGTATTATAATATTAGATCAAAACAATTTAAAAATATTAGAAAACACTTCCATATTATAAGATTAAAAAATTAATTTCCTACATAAATTAATATCACATCAAAGTATTAAACATTTATTAATTTGTTTTACTCATCCAAAATTATTACAACCTAACTAACTGTAATAATATATATTGAAATTGAAGTTGTTGGTTTATAACTTTATATTTTATAATTATTTTACTATACAAATAAAAATATAAAATGTCTTAGAACATCATCTAAATTAAAAAATCTTATTTACAATTATAAGAAAAAATAATATATTACAAAATTTATAATATAAATAAATTAATAAATAAAATACAAGATTTAGTTATTAATAAATTAAAGAAATTCATATTTGCAATGTGGGATAATGGATAAAGCAACTTGAAATAAATTCTAAAGTAGTAAGAGTTACTGTTATTTTTTTCTCTTAAAATATCCTCTAGACTAATATTTTTTTTAATACTCAATAAACTATTATTAGTATTATTTTTTTGCTTTTTTTAATATCCTATGAGCTAGTACTAATTTTTTAATCCCAATAACCTTATTGATTATATATTAACCATATAATGAAATAATCCCATGAGATAATAGCCTAAGTTTTTATGTTTTTTTTTGGTAAGTAAATTTAAATTTTTTTGGTGAAAGATAGGGGTGATGAGCACCCAATGATTATTTTTAATAATTTTTTTCCTTTTTTTATCGTATAATTTAATTGCCACCATCGAGTGTACACCCTTATTCATGACGCGCCCATCCCAACCTAATAGGACACCCACGTAAGTCATCTCTCTCTTCAATTTACTTTTTATTAGATATGAAGTTTATTAGATTGCAAAAGTGTATTAGAGAATTGTCCCACATCGAAGGGATGTGGGAAGAAAAGGTCATATAAAACAATCGAACCAACTAACAACAATAAATATTAATGTTGCGGGGCCACGTGTAAGTGGGCTTCATGCATTCTGACGCAAGGTGGGGGCATGGCGTTCCTTCATGCATGCTGATGCAAGCAGTTGAGGATTTCATGCATGCTGACGCAAGGTGGGGCATGGCGTTCCGACACAAGCAGTTGAGGATTTCATGCATGCTGACGCAAGGTGGGGCATGGCGTTCCGACACAAGCAGTTGTGGATTTCATGCATTCTGACGCAAGGTGGGGCATGGCGTTCCTTCATGCATGCTAACGCAAGCAGTTGAGGGTTTAATTCATACGCCAGGTGGGGCACGATAATCCATGACATCATCAGGGCAATTCTAGGCAGAGAATCGTCCAAATCTCCTTTTTCTACACAATCCGGGACTGGCTGGACGATACCCGATCCGGATCGTCGGATTTCGGGTCGGATCGTCGATTTTTAAAACACTGATTGAAACAATGCTCTAGAGTCTTGAAGCGCAAACTTTAGTGCCAAACTAATAATGGACAAAGTTTGGGCCACAATTGTGTTTTTCATAAAAAGAAAAGAGTATTAGAAAAAGACTGTCATGGGCTGGGGGGTTTACACCCGCTCTATGTAGTTTGGGCTGTTCCTTTAAAGGTTGTCTTGAGGAATTCTGTTTTAAGGTAATAGAGAGATTAGCAGGTTGGGAGAGTGATGTTCTTTCAGGGGCCTCATCACCCCCTGAGAATGTCCGCTGGTAAGTCTCCCTGTTTTCTACATTTGGGGTACATGGAAAATTAAATATAGAAAATATTCAAAACCACCTATATTAATCTGTCGAGACTGAGTTACGAGTTAGGGATTGTGTGATGTTGTGGGTTCTTTGATTCAAACAATTGTCTGAGTTGGTGCAGTGGACCTAATTGAGAATGGATGTTGCGAGCACCATTAGAGATTGACCTAGCTGTTGCAACCCAGGCTAACAAAACTCAATTTACCTCGTAGAATCTACTCATCCTCAAGTTTTTCTAGGATGGGCATCTTAATTGCAGACAGCCTGAGTAGGACTCTTGAGACCTTCAACTGGTCAGGTGCTTTATGATTTTGGAGGAACGTGGATTACCTCTCTCTAGATAAACATATACAAACAGCATATACGGGCCACTTTGTCATTGAATTTCTCCATTTTTTTTCAGGAAAATCAAAACAAAGTTCAGTATGTCTTTGCCATTATCACTTACAAACACGGTCATGAATGCACCCTTGTTTTTGTCAGAGTTCTAGATGGATGCATGTAGCGCTCAAAGGCCCAGTTTCGGTGTCCTATGAGTAAACCACTCAGTGCCTTCAATCCACCATGAGCGGCCCTGCATATTGTTAGTGGATTAGAAAGAGATGTGACCTAGTTCCAAGTCACAGAAATGCGCACTATTTCAGGCTACTCATTAATTTGCATAGGAAGCCAAATGTGCCTTGTTGCCCATAGATGAGAAAGCCTCTATATTGTATGCCACCCATAATATAGTCACATTAAAAAACAAGCTATTAGATTGAGTGTTGGTTTAAATTTTATTATAGTTTTATTTCGAAGTTCTTATATATCTTTTCTGACCTTTTTTTTTTTTTTTTAAGTTACACATTGTATTAAGATCAATGAACGAAAAGTCGTCCACCCGACCACCTAGGCGGACTTTTGAAAAAAACGCCTAGGCATATTAAAGGTGGACACTATTAGGTGGGAGAAACTAGGCGCCTGCCTAGACGGTTGAAAAGGCGGGAAAAGGCAGCCGCCAAGGTGGCCTGTACGACTTTGGCAGAAAAAAAATTCGGGAGGGGGCAAAAAATGTCATTTTACTCCCTTAAAAAGGGGGATAAGGTTTTGGGGGGCCATTCTTGCCCCCAAAAACACTTTTAGTGAACCTTAGAGTGAGAAACAACTTGTAAAAAAAACTAGATTTGAAGATTTTTTGAGAGAATGAAATTTTTTTCGAAATCCTTGAATGCTCACGATATTAAAGGATATTCATCCCCGATCTTTTTTAGGCTTCTAGGGGTTGTAAAAGAGGAGATTTGGGGTTCCAACCATTTCGGTTTGGCCCGAAATCGAGTCCACTTCAAGAAGGTTGGTGTATTTCAACAGTTTTCATTAGGTTTTGTATTTCTTTTCCTTAATGTCTAATGATGTTATTATTTGCTATTTGTATTTTTTATTTGATACTTTGTGATATATATTTGATATGTTATTGTCTATTTAGATTATTATTTTATTAGTTAGTTTAATACTTGCTTAATTCTTAATTGCTCATTAAATAATTGCATGTGTAATGTGTTTTCTCGATTTATCATAAGCATAATTATTTTATTAGTTAGTTTAATATTTGCTTAATGCTTATTAAATAATTGCATGTGTGATAGTCTTTTTCGATTTTGTGTTATATCATTGCAATTTTTTATGTGTATGTTTTACCTAGATTTACTTTTGAAACTTTTGTAACTTGTGAGTAACTTGTGCTTTGTGAGATTTAAATGACATTTCTAGTTGATTTTATCTTTTAATGTTGCTTTTGAGTTATAATTCTTTCATTTACAGTCTAAAGTTGTAAATGTTTAGGTTTGATATGTACTTCCGGCTTCCGGCATCTTAACAATATATTATATACAAAACTTATTTATTAGATAATAAACAGACAATTCTATATACAATAACATGGGGGAGGTGCGAGGGATCCAAATTTTTTAAAACAAAAACACCGGCAGCCTCTGGGTCTAGGTACCCGCCTAGGTGGCCGCCTCCGACTTATTGAACATTGATTAAGATGAAGTATTCTTTAATTAAGATGAAGTAATCTTTTCTTTTCTTTTCTTACTAATTTTGTTGGTTCAGCTCTCTTTTTACATTGTTTGATTATTGAGTTCCTTCTATCATTATTAGACATTTCAAGAAAGTTTGGAATTTGGTTGCATTTTTAAATTATTTGTTACTGAAGTGATGTTGAGCTCTTGTGGTTTAAATGTGTATTTGCAGCTGATGAGGCCTCATATGGAAGAAATTAAAGAGCAGATGCAAAATGTATGAACGCGGTTTCTGCTATCTTTGGTATCGTTTGAAATTGATTAGACTATTAATGACTGTCCTACCTACTTGTTTCTTTTTTTATATGAATTAAGTCGATTGACTGTTGATCTGTTACAGACCTTGGATCCTAAAGTTACGGAGGAGGGGAGGCAGCGAATGAAGGACCTATTTAAGCAGTAAGCAACCCCTTAAGGTTATCTTTTCCTTTTCATTTGCTCAATATCTTGTCTGTGCCCATTCTCTGATAAATTACTATGTTACACACACTGGAACTAGTGATTGTTTAGTTTGGGTAGGTGAGCTTCTTTATAGAGTTCGAAACCCAAGTCCTTCTCCATGAACCAGGTGTTTCACTACTTGGCCAGAGGCTTGGTTGATCATACTGATTGTATGCCTTCACTTCTATCTTAACTCAGCTTTCTGGACATTGACTTTCCTTCTTTGTTACTAGTGTACTCTGTCAGTAATTATATTTTGTTGGCATAGACTAAAGTAGTATGATTTTGAATATTGACCCTTTGCTACGTGTGGAAGTTTTATAAATCGTTTATTGGATACTAACTTGCATTTGCCGTTTATTTAATCGCATGTGCCCTTTTTTTTTAAGTTGATAAAATATTTCTTCTTTTTTTTTCATTTCGTTTTAATTGATATTCATAGGTACGGAGTGACTCCCCTTACTCCATTTAAGGGAATTCTCATCCAAGGGCCCCTTTTCATCAGCTTTTACCTGGGTGTAAGATTTTAGTTTCCTAGTACCATCTCCTTTCGTTTTGTTTCTGAGTCGGTCTCAGTTTGACTAAGGCCTAAATTTTGATTTGTTCTTTTGGTCTTTCTTGTTTATATGCCGGCCCATCTTTGGTAATACAAAGTTGTGCTCTTTATGATTTTACTCCAGATTACAAATATGGTTGAGAAAGTACCATCTTTCAAAGAAGGCGGTGCTTTCTGGTTTGTTGATTTGACAACTCCTGACAATCTCTACATATTCCCAGTTTTGACTTCATTATCTTTCTTGGCAACTGTGGAGGTATGAGTCCTTTAATTTGATATTTATTTTTGCAAGCAAGTATGAAACACTATTGCATTGTATTAGGAAGTTGGTGTTACGTTTTGTGGGAAGTGGTACTTTGTGCACCTTTTTCTGTTCTTATGAAGCTATCATGGAAATTATTGATATCGCACTGCGGTATAATGCAATTTCTCCAAAAACACATGTCAAACATGTCAGAAAATTTTACCGCAATGTATATGAAATATTATAAAAAGAGAGTACCTTCCATTGCTAGAAAATAAACTGAAAGTTTGGATGGGGAACCAATGCTTTAAATTTGTATATTATGTGATGCATTATATTTTAGGAAAATGTTTACATATGGCTGGGCCCTAAACAATCAAATTAAGGCACACCTCAAAAAATCAGTAGAAGATAGTGCCCTAAACAATCAAATTAAGGCACATAAAAAAATGGACTTCAAGTCTAGAAAATTTGTTGAAAATAGTGCATCTTGGAATACATTATCTAGATCATCAATTTTCAAGATTTTCAAGTGTTCATAGATTTTCTTGAAATTTACTATTTTTGAAGCTAGAAATTTCATAATTAGAGATGAAAATAAATTTTTGATCCATCACAAAGACTTTCGGTGCTGAAACGACATCTTCACTACTATTTTAAGGTGTGCCTTACTATGATTGTTTAGGGCCTGAGCCTTCTACAAACTACACCCTACTTTTTATAGTTGCTCTGGTCTTGGACTTTAAAGATCTTCAATGGTAATTGCTGTGTTAAGTGGTCAACCATGGGGACTCTTTGTCACGTGTTTGAAACCCTGTTATGTGAGCAAATGTTTGGAGACGCTTGGTGCAGGTGCAAGAACTGTCCGTGCAGGAAAATTACGTACTTGCCAAAATAGATGAATTTCATCACAGAAAATTGATATTCAAGTAATATGTTCATTAGAATTGAGCTGCCAAAAATAAATCCAAGTATAACATGCGATATATGATAATATGATGGTATGTTTTCATGTTGTAGTAGTCAATCCTACCCAGAATATTTGGAAGTGGCCGGACTTTCCTAGTCCATCAAGTCAAAGATTACAATGACTTGTGACTCTTTAGAAGCTATCCTATATTGGCCTAACTTAGTTATGAAGGCGATGCATTATGTGGACCTGAATCAGCTGCTTACTATTTGAGTCCAGATGCCACAACTTGACTAATCACATTGGTGAGCATAGGTTTTAATTAGTTGATCCCAAATTCATGGAGTTACACTATCTCCTATCATGGAGAGAGGATTGAAGCATGCAAGATTATCAAATATGGCTAGGTTTTAATTGGGGGTTTGATTTGGCTAGCGTTACTTTTGATGTGGGCCATAAATATAAATTTAGGAAATTATAAAATTTATAAGGAAAAAAAAAAACATGATACATGGTCTACACAATTGTAGGCATTTTAAATTTGAGTATTTGTCCCTTATATATGTTAAGTTGATGTTAGATAGTAGGAGACCTTTTCGGCCTCTATTCTCTAATATAGTTAACATGTAAAATAAAATGATCTAATTCATTCAAATATCAAAGAAAAAAACACAAAACAAATATGTACTATACAAAGCACTTAAAAAATAAATTAGCAGCTAAGTTTATTGTAGCATACAGCCAAATACTATATACTTCACAAGTCCATTCAAGACCAGAAGTTCATGATATAAAAATTAAAGATGCTACACTTAATCTAACTCCAAATCATATGCATGTGCATCTCTTATTCTCCCACATCTGAAGCTAAGGCATCATTATTTGTGTCATCGCGCTCATGCACTATTAATTCTTCCTCCATTTTCCATCAGCCTCCTTGATCTTTGCAACTGATGTGGATTAAGCTCGTTCCTCTTCTTTTGTAGTCTAGTGTTACACCTAGGGTATTCATCAACTTTTGAAGCTAGTTCAACATCCAACCAAGTCTTCACCCTCAAAGACCAGCTCCACTTGTGGGTCTGTGGTCCATTCAATTGTGCCATCAGGTCCATCCAAGACAATGGGGTCTACATCCTTGTGCTTTTGGTAGCTCTCCTTAAGGCTTTTGTTATACCAGACAGGTACTAGATCATTGATTTCTTTTGCTTTAGCCTGTTCCTTCTTCTGCTATGGAGCTTTGATAAAAGAAAAATAAAAAAAGGGTTGCTTGACCAATGGCTAGTAAATTTTCTACAAATTAGATTCTACAATACCAAGCAGCAAGAGAAATACATGCTCAAATGTGCTCCAGTTGTGCCGCAACCTGATGAACTGCAAGTGAGGCTCAACATTCAAACGGTAAGATGTTGTTGATGTGGTGTCTCACTTCCAGAAGAAATATAACCCCCACTTAGCTCCAAATGTAATAATTTATCACAAAAGAAATCGAACTGAACAAACTACTCAACAATTTTGGTTTCTTTGTAATTCAAAATATGAATATTCACAATTTACACAATTTTGATTACCTGATTGTGTGTTATCCCTGTCTGGACAATGTTATTAGATGTGGCTGTGTCAAAGGAATGCTGCCAAAGGCCACTAAGGCGAGCTTGCAGGCATATGTGGGTGCATCACACAATGTGTTGCCAGTGTACGGACCTTCCTTGTGGGCCGAAATAATGCCCACAAGCAGGGGTAAAAAAAAGTCATAGCCCCAGGGGATTGGAATGGTTTGGGGGATGTTATATGACCCCCCTTAGAACTCCTTAGAATCAATCTTTCTTGGTTCAAAGGGGATCAAAACCAATATTTTGGAATAAAATATTTTTCTATTTTGAACATTTGGGGAACCATCGTTGATTTTTCTGATAACAAATTGAGTTCTTGTATTATTATTTGAAGAGTTTTAGACAAATATTTATTAAGTTATCTAGGGTTAAACACTGTTTATAAATGTAGATGTGCCTTGGCTACTTAGGTGGATGCCTCATAGGGAATTGAGGGGGTTGGTAGTTGTGATTGGATTTGCGTTTGATATCAGCTCCCCCTAATTATGATCCTTTTTTTTTAAACAGTTCTTTTAGTGTGATTTGTGCCCTTTTGTTGTGCTTAGTTAATATGGAATGTACTAAGGTGTAACTAAGCTTCGGTGCGCCCACTGTAGTCTAGTGCAAAAAAGGAGATGGACCGGGCAAGGTCTTCTGCTTGGGCCCTAGGTCTGTCTGATAAAGTGAATCTTTTCTCTACTTATCACCTCTATTCAATTATTTGATGTTTTCTCTTTAAATTTGGACATTGGCATATGGCATTTGTGACTTCCATTAGATATGGACTTATGGCATATTGGCATTTGATGAGTAATGGCTGCAACTTTCTATGGATTTTGGGCAACTTTCAACGTTGTAGTTTTTAGCATTTCAAATTCAAGTTTCAATCCAACTCATGTATAAATTTGGAATGGCACACTACAATAACATACAGAAGCCCTGAAAACTGAAAGAAGGGGTTTCTTCCTTCCCAAACCAAGGCATCCTTTGGAAGAAGGCAGAGGAAACTCGTAACCTCTTGTTCATTCACTGCAAGGTAGCCTCTCTCCCCTGGACTAAACTGTTGCAAAATTTCAATTGGTCCTGGGTAACTCCAACCTCCATAGAACAATTCTTCTCAGATTTCTTCTCTCTCCTATGCTTGGCAGCCGAACTGCTGCTCTGGGGGGCCTCCATTCTTTGCACCACCCTTTGGGTTATTTGGGGTGAAAGAAACTCTAGAATCTTCTGGTACAGAGAGAACCTTAAGTGCTACTATTGAACTGATGAGAGACTTGAAAATTTTTTGGGCCACAAATTTCAAAAGATTTGGTTACTTAATCAAATCGAATTGGAGGGCTCTTTTTGTTTCAAACCCATATGGTCTAACTTATGGATACCACCTAGCCCTGTTAACATCAATGTTGATGGTTGTTTGTTGGGGAACTCTGACTGCCCTAGCGTCTCCGGAGGAATGTTCAGAAACTCAAAGAGTGACATCATTCTCTCTTTCTTCGGTTACTTTGGTGTTGTGGAATCATCTACCCTCTGTAAAGGCTGCAAAATGTTCAACCTTGCATTCGGAAAAAAAAATTAACTGTCGAGGGGATTCCGAAAATGTCATTTTATGGGTGTCGACAGCGACCAAGTACCCTCAAAGACTTCCTCAGATTATTAATCACATCTTTCACCTATGCAGGCCTTGTCACGTCACCTTGTGACATACCTAAAGGAGGCCAATTCAGCGGATGACACAGTGCTGCCAAGGGATTGTAGCCACCTCTTTGTTGGTGGTGTGTGCTAGGATTTATATTTCAAAAACTGAGCATCTTTTATTGATTTCCCCTACGACACAAACCTTACATTCGCAACCACTTATACAGAAAAAAGGGGAAAAAAACACCCTTAGGCTAGCTTGGCTGCCATGTTCAAGAATAACAATGAGAGTATACATATAGTCAATGCTACGCAAAGTAAAATTCAGTAGAAAACTGACATAGGATCCTTATTTCACAAACTGTCCATGGGATTTCTCTGAAATTTTACTGGAAGAAAGTAGACTAAAAAACAAAGAAAATAGGCATGCTTTGCACCAGGGAAAGTTGTTGTCACGTGAAGAACTAGGGGGTTGAAAACAACTGATTTCTGCAGTAAAATTCAACAAACGGGTTTGTTGCCTAAGATTGCCCCTTAGGACTTCTTATATCTCTTATTGTTTCCCTAGACTGATGGGGCACCCAGATCAGAGAATGATATTTGTTCAAGGTTTTTGATGTTGAGTTGCAGAGGCACATCTTGAGGGAAGAAAGAGTAACAAAAGATGTATTACATCTCTCTCAAAAGCATCACCATAGAAAACCACCCTTTCCTCTTTTGGAATTAATGTACTGCCTTTTACTAGAAGTGGGAAACCTAAGGGGTGAGAGAGATTAGCTCTTAGCCCTCAATCCTTTGATCAGCCATCATTATCCAAGGGCTGTAATCACACTATGATCCCTAGTAGGAACCTTCCCAGAAATCTTCCGATTTGATAAGGATTGCACCTTCCTAGAAACTCAGGTAACCTAGGAGTCCGAATCCAATTAGATCTTGTCCTAAATAATCAAACCCTTCTTAAAAAATATTTCACAATCTCCTAGAATCTATAGGATCCAAGAATATCTAATATCCACCGCAATCTGAAAATTGTTTCATTTTGATTTTGGTCTCAAATTAAAATTATGAGTTGGTCACAACCCCCCGGGGGCACACGTGGGCACTAGCATCCGCACACCTAGTCGTCTAGGACTAGGCACGAGTTGCCATGTGGCACCCACTAGATTGGGCCCCACATGACCTGTAATGGTCCACCATATGGCCTACATGTGGTCACCTGTTTACGATATTGCCCTACCTAATGGTCAAAAACCAAAACTGAATAAAGCAAATTCCATTTTTTCCAATAAATCCACTTGTTTTTATTTCTTTTAAAAACAAATGTATATTTGCAGAAAAGTCCTTTTCTAAATAACAATTCATAACACAAGGTGACAATACTTTTCTTTTTCTTCTACAACATGAAAGAAACACAAGACAGATCTCACTGGAAGATTGCGCATTCCTTGGGAAGAAAAACTCCTTTTCGACTAGGCACTCCTAGATAACTCTCATAATCATTGCCTACCCCGAAACTAACCCATGACCCAGAATTACTCTCATGACATGATTTACCAATCAAAGCCAGCCAAGAAGCAAATCATAACAATTTCACCTAGAATTTCAGGTGTGCCCTCCAAGCACAAGTGATATCCAGCCAATTAATTTTGGTGATGACTTTTGCTGACCTATCTCAGGTACCAATACAGGTAGCCAAGGGTGTCTCCCCAGCACACACACCATCCCAAATCCAGGATTTTGTCCAATACTAGGCCTATGTGGAAGTCATGCATGTATGCTGTGAAGAATGTAACTGTCAAGGTTAAGGCCCTTGTCCTTGCAAGCTACATTCTGAACACAGTGGCTTATACATACACTGGCTAATGAACTTTTAACCACCGTTGGGCACAAGAAGAATTTATGAGGGCATATCCTTGAACCCACTTTTGCAGATGTGTCTTGGGATGAAAACCTAAACCTTTCCTATGGTGCAGATCAGACTATAAGCCTTGGCCATAGACCGCAATACTAAGGCTAGAGTCCCAGAGTGCACTAGCACACTCTACCAGCCACTCTAATTCTCATAGAGGTGCTGACTGAGCCTGCTTCAAAGATCCTGCTCATTATGATATGTCATAAATTGCTCTGACACAAAGAGCCCAATACTGCTACTAAACTGGGAATATTGCAAGAACATGAGTACTAAAAAATAATTGGGGTGCATGAAACAACCAAGAGCTGATGGCCTCTAAATGGCCACAAAACCAAGCACTCATCTTTTTTTTTGCTTCCTTGATTCCACTCCTCTTTCTCTCTCTCTCTCTCTCTCTCTCCTGTTTTGTACTCAGTTTGAAGGGTCCCCTCACATTCTGTCAGAAGCTGGATCTGCTCCAATGTACTTTTTTGCTACACTTGAATGGTAACTAGCTTATAGGCTGCCTTTGAGAACCCATTTCTTGTGTTTAGTTTTGAGAAATCTATTGTAGAATAAGAAATCCTTCTCAGTAATTTGGAAGTGCATTTATGTACCTATCATAATGAAGAGGGATTTCCTTCTACTTAAAAAATCAAATGTTGCATCAATCAGATTTTGTTTTAATTTCTCAATAAAGTTTTCAACTATATGGGCATTTAGTGCCTCTTGATGATGTGATTATGGTAACCAGATTAGTTTTATGAGCATGCTTCATTGAAATGTTAAATGCCTTGACGAATTTGTATGCAGTGGTCATTATAATAAAATCAGTGACTAAATTGCTTGGATGTTTCGTATTTCAGCTTAATATGCAAGAGGGAATGGAAGGAAATCCTATCGCTGGGACCATGAAAAACTTTTCCAGATTTATTGCTTTTGCTACAGTTCCAATTACCATGAGCTTTCCAAAGGTAACTTCAACTCACTGAAGGGAAACTGGCTAGGTCCAGGCATCTCTCACATATGCCTCCTTTTACATCTTACCCATCTTGTAGTTGTATGGCAAGGCACAGCGTAAGGGATGTAGATCAATAATGTTAGTTGATTTCAGTGGATATGCTTTTATCCATGGTTGAAAATTTGTGTCTGGAGTTGGTCATGTCATGTTCCTAGTTGATACGATAAACACTTGGGAGATTTGACACAATAACACTTGGATAGTCTCAAAGAGACTCGGTCAAGTCTTAAGATGGCCTATCAAGACTCAATCAGGTTTACAGATTTTCAGGACGCTGATATTAATAACCAAATTTGACATAGAATTTAATTATTTAAATATGACATAGATAAACACAATCAAATATCCTGTTAGAACAAAAATATTCAATAATTCTGCCAAGTTTGAGATTTCTATACTTCTAGTTGATGGTGTGATGTGGGCTCTTGAAATGCAGTGTATTGCAATTATACCTTGTCAGCCTTCAAAAGCATGGTTAAAGCTAGAATTTGCCTGTTCCTTGTGAAATAACATTCATTTCATACTATGGTTAAGCAAGAAATCACATGGTAATGGTTACATTGTACAGATTGGAAACTGTACAGGTATTAGTGTCCAGGCCTGGCCTCTTTCTATGAACTTAGCATTTGGATACATGATTTATACTTTGGGTGAGGTTTTGGCGTGCCTGCCGATGCACCGGTTATGTGTGCCCCCCCCTAGAATATATCTTAGAGATGGATTTTGGATCTAAAATTTCTGGGCTTAGTATTCTCGACCATTGTGATTATGAATCTGGGAAACTAAATAAATTTTTTTTTCGTTTTTGGTAACTTCTCTTTTGTGCAATTCATTCAGCTATTTTTGGAGCTGCAAAAAGATGGATCTATGGAAAAATTGTATTTCTAGTGATATAAGATGCATTTTACTTCCTAAATCCATGGAAAACCTAGGTGTATTAATGAGTCCAGGGGCTCATGGGAGTCTCTTCCTATACTTTTGTTTTATGGTTTTCAACATGAATATGGAGTGTCAATAAAAAGAATAATTGAGTATTGTTATAGTGTTTTTTAGTCTGCATTGAAATTGTTTTGAGTTTTAAACATGAATGTCCGGATGGATCCACTGCCACCTACAATATGTAGTTATAGGTTGTGGTAACAGTAAAGTTAGAAAGGCCACCACCACCGTCCAATCTGTATTCGACAGTTATAGTGTTACGCATCAAACACTTGACTAAATCAGCTGTATCATCCACTCTCCTACAGGCATCCAACCCATTCGTTTGATGGTGATGCCCTTATGGCCATTGTGTTACCCTTATCATGTGTGTCTTTTTTGCTTTTGCTTTGGTTGATCGGGCTACGTCATTCTTTCATGTGGCTAGCCACATTGGAAAACCGTAACTTGGATAATTTTTATATGACTTATCATGTGATTCATATCAACATATAAAAGATAAAATGGTATTTCTTCCTTTTTTGTCCAAAGTAATGGAATTGCAAATGAAACTGCAAATTACAGAAATAACTGGATCACCCTTATGTGACTAATGAAAAAATGTATGCCATTGAACTTTGCGTTATGTCCAAGTAATGTTGGTTTATGCTGACTCGCCTATGCCACTGCCAACAGGCCATATTCTGCTATTGGGTCACCTCAAATCTCTTCTCGCTAGTCTATGGGTTAGGTTAGTATTCCTCAAAAAGCCACTTACCACAATTTGTATGCAACCCATTATGGTTGAATACATGTTCCGTATGATGTTTAGGGAGAGTATACCATAGTCTTAGTGGACTGAGGTATATGGCACTCCAAGCTACATCCACTCTCTGTTCCTGCCGACCAGATTGTTGGAGTTTATTGTCTGACGAATGTCCCTGCAGGGTATCGACAGTGGATGATGCCTTGGGTACAATATACCATACTTTCCCTGTGTTACAATGTTTTGATTCGTTTGTCTTTCTTGGGTTCTTGAGGCTTTGTTCTGGACTAACAATCTACCTTTTTAACTCTTTGAGAGCAGTAATTAAACGCCCTCCTGTGAAGAAGTTCCTTGGCCTGCCTGATATGGTACCTGATGCTGCTGCTTCTAGAATAAACTTTCCCTTTTTCCAGACTCCAAGTGGAGGGCCGTCACCACCTGGTCCAGCACCATTTGAGACACAACCTTTCCCAGAAAAAAGAGTATCTTCATCTTCTGTTATTAGTCAGAGGATTAGGAATCTTGAGAGAACAGTGAAAGGGCGGAAGAAAAACAAGAAGAGGGCCAATTAAATAAGCGCATGGTAATGAGCACAAAACCAAAGGTAGGAATTGCTAGGATGTTTTTAAATCCTTGTGCTATAAAGTTATAAGCAGTTTTTTTGTCCCCTATTGCGGGTGGAGTGTAGGCTATTTGTTTCTAAATCATTCTAGCTCCCAAGGATGGTTCAATAACAAATTGCCTACGGTTCAGTTACATCAATTTATTTCATGTACTAATAGAATACCTTGCAGTTTAACATTGGCTCCACAATTTTGCTTGCTGCTTGTGATTGCTGAATCTGAGAGGCATTTTCTTGTTCTTATTTTGAAATTTTGTTGTTGAAGATTTTTTGGAATTTGAGATTGTCGGAGAAACCATATGTTATGTGAAAGTGACAGAAATTGTGGAATTCTTCTTATAATAAAATCCATTTATTGCTCGACTAAAACTGTATAGAGCACTCTTTTCATTCCAATGAACAATTACAAAAAAAAAGAAATTTGTAAATGCAATAATATTTTTTAGCCCAATTAACATATGCTGACCATTTTGATCAATGGAATAATTGTAACCACCCAATTTCACATCCACTGGTTAAGATTAATGTGATAACATTGTATCAAGGTAAATGGTCTCATTCCATACTTTCTCTCTATAT
>NW_006499897.1:5102800-5119976 GCF_000471905.2 Amborella trichopoda | reverse complement strand
TAATAACTTAAGTTATTAAGTTAACGTAAACGGTAAGTAACGTTACGTCTACTACTTACTTACTTACTTCTACTATATATATATATATATATATATATATATATATATATATATATCTTAGAGACTACAAAATGCCTATGGGAAAAAATGAACAGTATTTTTGTCCATTGGTTTGGTGCCGTATGATTTTTTCGAATGGTGTGGATTAAAGATGTCTGTCATGGGATTTTTGCATGCAAAATTGACGTAAAAAATATGTTATGTCCATGATGGGATTTTTGCATGCAAAATTGACATAAAAAATATATAAGGACCAGCATGGCTTCTGTAGGTTTATGGTGGTTTTTAGTCAAAATTGTTATGAATATAGCTTGTTTGTAATAGGTGTGAAATACTGTAGCAATTTGTTGATGGACTTTTTTCTTAAAATAGATACTTTGTACGCATAAAATATTAAGAAACGGTAGATATCCTCTTTTTTCTATTTTGCACGTACAAATTTTAAGAAATAGTTGGATAAAAACAATTCTCATGTTTCTCAATAAGATATAGAAACAATATCTCTTCTTAAAATCTATATTTTCTTTTTCTTTTTAAAATCTCTACTTTACACACAAAATTTTAGTCTCTTTTCCTCTAAACATGGGGTATATGTTCTACAGTTTCTCTGTAACATTAGGGTCTTTTTTAACTTTTACAACATGTGTCCATCCTTTAACTCTTGCTGTGTTGTGGCCATCCCTTAATTCTTGTTTAATAATGTAGTATAGTTATAGTTTATAGATTTATATGAATTTTTATGAGCTATAGTAAATTGTTAGATTTAATAAAAAAAATTAAAAAACGTTCATAAAAAGGAATTATTATTAATATAATGTGAATTTTACAAAACTTTATATATAATTTATAAAAAAAATATTGAAATACATATGAGATCAATTATTTAACATTTTACCCTTTTTTCTATTTGACTTCGAAATACGCATCAAAATACACCACTATGAGTAGGAGTATTTTGATAAATTTGTTTAAAATTTATAGCTTTTGAAACAAGTATTAAAAAGTAACATGAATATAAGTTTTATTTAAGTTGAATATATTATATATATCATTGTAGAAATCAAAATATTTTTGATGGGGTACCCCTTGTTTGCGCGTATTTTTTAACAGGCGGCTGATCCGCGCCAAATGGCCCATTTGAAACCAAAGGGTGGGTGGTACTATGTCAATAGAAAAAGGTCCCCCCAGTCATGCATTCCGAGTCCGAGGAGCCTCATTTTGCAAGACAAATGACTAGCCAAATAAAAGCATGGGTCTCAGGTCCAGCACAAACAGGTTCAGGAGGGGTGGGCTGGAAATGGTCCTAATCTTTAATTTATGCACAAAGTGGATGCTTTCAGAACTCGGACCTGTGCTCTTGCGCTGGTTACCTTTGGAGTACATAATAAAGGACAATGATGAAAATGGTGAGAGCGGATGCAAATCAGCCCTAAATCAAGCCCCAAAATATCCCAAAAAGGAACCCCAAGTGAAGATACAGGCAAAACTATGTATAGACTACTATGCACAGTTTGTGGAGCACTGAAGCGAGGCCATAATTATAAATGACCTTTGAAAATCGGTCTCCGATGGGTCCAGGACCCTCAGATAAAATCAGGGGCCCTGAAATCCCTAACCGCAAAGCTCCACACTGATCCGAGATCCATTGGATCCATTTAGTAAAAGATCAAGTGTGTCACCTTCTGTAGAAGAGTTAATTCTCTTAATACACCAAAAATTGGGGCAAAAATAAACAGTAATTTTGGGTAATCTTTTACACTCGCCGTTGAGGATTCGGCAATGGGAATTTGTGAGTTAGAATTGTAGCTCAATGAGCTTTTCGATTGCGTATGGAATGCTCTGATGAAGGCACTAATTGAAGGCCGATTTCAAGCGAATTTACATCTAAAATCATAGCCATGGCTAATTTTGCAACTTTGATCCAATAAAAGGTCGTAACTCACCACATAAGGGGTGTTTCCAAGTGATTCTTCAGAAAAAATATTTGTAGGATCGGGGCACGTTCTTCGGTCATGAAGCACCAAGAAACTAGCAAAAACCTGCCAAAAATGAAGAACAATTGTATGGAAAATGGGTTTGGCAAAATTTTAAATTCAAGAACATAAATAGACCTGGAACTTTCTCGATTCTTGGAGTTCTCTGATGAAATTGTTGCAAATTA
Source organism: Amborella trichopoda (assembly GCF_000471905.2). The sequence goes on along the minus strand of NW_006499897.1, from coordinate 5,117,755 downwards.
ATTATAGAAGTCCGATCTGCAATTATTTGGCAACCAGTCATCCATTTCAACAAAAATGAGGAAATAAGACCATGATACCATAAGCATGGGATTGGGACGCTCTTGTGTTGTGGGCTAGAGTGAAATTTTGCATTTTGTGGATCCTAAATTTTATCATTTTTGAGTTTAGACAGGACGCAGCTGATTATCCACTCACCTTTCTCTGAAAAAGTTAATAATCCGCCCTACATTAAAACCCCAACTATAACAGGAGAATCATTTGTGTAGTTTTACATCCTAAGAATTCTAAAGGAAGAGAAAAAAACTAGGTTGAGAAACCCTAACCCTATGTTTACCTTTGGTTAATCCTCTATAACCTTAATCCCTAATCAAGTAAATAAGCTAAACTACCCCTCAACAAGCAAACAAAGTACAAGATCATCCAACCTACAAACCCTTCAAGAGCCTTGGATACTAGGGTATCCCTCCCCACTCGAAAACAAATACCTTTGGGGCTAGTAGGGGTCCATCACCAAATGGTCCCCTTTAGGGAGAAATTAGGATACATCCCCAAGGCCCGCCATTCAACAAGAGTCCAGAAGAGTGTGGGCCTTCCATCGGTAATAAAAAAGAAAATTATTCTCTATTTTTAACTTCTATATCTCATCACACCGAATAATTGAAAATATTATTTGTACACAAAAAGACTCTATCTTTTTTACCTTCCAACCTTCTAAACCCTTTTGACCATCTATTATTGACCTCAACAACTTATGAAATGATTCTTATCTCTCTCTCTCTAAAACTACATCTCTATCTAAAACCCAAACTGCATCTCTCTCTTAAAAATTCCATCTCTCTCTCATACATAAGAAGGTGTGCTCATGTTCGAGCTCAAGCTAAACCCCTTGGCTAGTAAACTTACCAAGAAGCGAAAAGAGAGATGGAGTTTTAGAGAGAGAGATGGAGTTTGAATAAGGTGTCATTTTAGTGTTTGTTTGGATTAAAAATTTATGGTCAAAGGGTCCAGGGGTTTGTAAGATAGAAAAGATGGAAACCTTTTTCTTACAAGTAATATTTTCAATTCTTGAGTCTCATGAGATATGAAAGTCATGAATAGAAGATATTTTCCCTAAAACAAACTGGGAGGTCCAAGAGGATCTCAAAACATCCCGGTGCCACCCGAACCTTTAAAGCCTAGAGGTATTTTTCTTGTGCATTTTGTACTCTATTACTGTGTATGTCATTTAATTTTTATCCATAAAATTTTTTAGTCAAGAATCACATATTTGCACACGCTAAACATAGGCATAACACTCCTTTTTAATAATTTACAAAATTTATGAAATATTTTATTAAAATTATAAAGGATTATATTGTCTTTTAGTGTAAATATTGTAATTATTTCATAAAAATAAAAATTTACTTTTTGTGACGTACCTTTTAGTATTTGAAAAGGTTTATAGAGCTGAGGCTTTAAATAATCAAATTAGAGCCTATCTCAAAAAATTTACTATAAGACGTTTTGATGCCCAAGTATCTTCAAATTGATCATCTTAACACCAAGATGCATGAACATGAGAAAATAAATAAATTTCAAGTTTTGAAAATAGTACATCTTATAACGCATTTTTGGACCATCAATTTTCAAGATTTTCAAGTTTTGATAGATCTCTCAATCTACACTATTTTTTAAGCTTTAAAATTTATAATTAAAGATGAAATGTATTTTAAGACTATCACAAAGATTTCCAGTATTGAGACCATATTTCTCGACACTATTTGAAGGTGGACTTTAATTTGATTGCTTAGAGCCTCGACTCTATACAAACAGCACCCTTTAATAATTTCCATACACGTTCCATATTTTCAAGTTAGTTTATTGGCCTTTTGCAGACAAACTACGGGGTTGGCCTGTGTCTGTAGAGAGCGAGCAAGAGTTAGGTTTTTAGTGGGTCTCGGGGGAGAGGGATTGGAGTTGAGTTAGGTTTTTAGTGGGTCTCGGGGGAGAGGGATTGGAGTTTGGCTTTGTATTTACAAAGTGAGTTCGGATAGAGTACAGCATCACTTTAAAACCTAGTCCAAAAAGCATTTTATATGGTAGTTTTAAAATCAATTTCCATAGCCTGCTACAAAATTTATAGCTAAAAAAAATGATACAGATCTTATGAATATGAATATGTCAATACTTGAAAATGGACAGATATAATATACACTATTTTTAAAACTTGAAATCATTCTTTTTTAACATTAAAAAAAAACCTCATGTTTTTCACAGTCATAACAGTCAAGGTCTAGATGATGGATTTGAAGATATTTTTTATGCCAAAACTACAGTTTGTTGTGAGTTTTAAGATGAGGCTTATTTTGATAAAACCTCACGCCCTATCAATTAGTGTAAGCATGCAAGTATGATGGTTGATGTTAATCAAGTTCGAGTACCGCCCTACATTTCTGGATCTGCGAGAGCCAATTGCTGGACCCAGAAAGTAAATCTCTTTATAACCTATTAAGCATTTTAGCATCACCCCACCTCTATGAGGCTAACAAGTGATGACTGGGGTGTGTGATTTTTCCCCTCAAAAGACACTCAAAAATTTGATCTGCATTGAACAGTACTTTGATGGACTTCTACAAGAAACCGGAAGATATACAAATCTCAAGTCTTGGGACATCAAATCTTGGTGGTTTGGAACTAATACCCAGATGAGACACCACATTGCGCCTTCTCTTAAGTTCGATGTTGTGATTGCTAAATGAAATGATTTAGATTTTCGAACTTCCTTCCACAAAGATAATCACAAGGAAAACAGCACACTAAAGGTGTAAGACAAGAATGCATCTACAGCATGTACTCCCATGAATGCAGCAGTAAAATCTGAACCATTAGATTCAAGGGCCATGTAAGAAACCCCAGGTCCACAGCTGTCTTTCAATCTCATGGAACATTGATATTGGGCAATTTACATGTTAATTTTTGGTAGTTATTTGGAGCACTTCACCTATAAAAACAAGAAAGTAGCTAAAATACAAAGCAACATTACGCAAAAAATAGAACCAAAATACAAAAAGATTGTCCAAAAACAAGTCTCTTTTGGGATGAAATGCACATGGTCAAGCACTATACTTCATGAGAACTTGGATGACTGGTAGACCCTCAGGCAAGATCGTATTTACATATTTGACAGGAGATAATGTGCCTTCAGCCTGACTGAAAAGAAACAACCCAGTATATGAGAAGCCAAATGCAAATGGAATCTCTTACCAATCAACAAACCACCTGCTTCCTTGCTTCCACTTCTATTCTCGGAGATTTAGATCGCTGAGTGGCTTCGGTCTTATTAGCCCTTTCCAAGAGATGTCCTCCATACCAACAAAAGGTACAAAGAAGAACACCGTGTGCGCTCCTAGTATAATCAGCAGCTTCGGTGTCAGTAACACAGTCTCATCAATTAAATAGCAAGGAGTAATTAGAAACCAGGATTATATGGCTTCCTAAAAGCCAGGTACATCCAACCATCCACTCTTGTGGACAGCCCACTCAAGCCATGTGGATCCCCGGCCAATGTATTGTTTGATCAGACCATCCCTGACAACGAATGGTCCACATGAACCGTGGTATGGGAAACGACATAAGACTGGCCACATAACAATTTGCTCTTTACCAAATAACACTCACCAGCAATTTGCAGACATGAGTTAGCATGCACACGAAGGCCTACAGAGCCTAAAAACTGAATTTTCATCAGGCCGTTCATCTTTTGAGAAAAGGATGTAGTAAAGCTTCCTTGGCAGTCATACGTTGATCAGGATCGTAGTGAAACATTTGTCTGAGAAGGTCAATGAACTCCTCTTTGTCTTGATCCACATAATCCACGATGAGATCCTAGAGGGTGAAGCAATCATCATATTTCAATTCCCTCCTCCAATTTGGGAAAATATCTAGTCCAACAGAACATGGAAAACCATAGTCCATCGGGATCATGAATGTCTGATGAAAGTATGGCTCTGGAGAGTGGAACCCACCATCAAGTAATGTCACGGTATGGTAGGCCCCACTCTCCACCATCCATCATTCCATTGGATAGTCATGATACTGATGGAATATGGTCTTCCACAATCCTTTCGACCACAATGCACTTTACATTTCCATAATTTTCCATAACAATAAGACAAATATATTTGCCTTGTAAACCAGAAGACCTATTTTCCTTTCCTCTTTCACCAGACGAACTTACCGGAAGCCTAGGCAGCCGTCTCACAGCCTGTATGCTTTTTCTAGACACAGCTCCTTCAGGCCATCTCAATCCCTTGGCACTGTTGAAGTATCTCCCTGCAGTCCGGCTGTAAATTACAAATTAATTCCAATATAAGAATCAGAGAATTTAAATTATCCAGGAAAAAGGAGAAGCAGATAATGTTTTAAAATTTGTCTTTTCACATGCCTACTATTTTAAATCCTGAAGGAAATATACCAAGCTTTTTGAATTATATGAGAAGGAATTAGACCCAACACTTGCTCCATCATAGCGAGATGTTCCAGGTTTTCATGCGTCTGGAAAAGAACACCACCCTGCAAAATTAAACACCAGTTGAAGAAGTTTGTTATTAATCAAATTTCTCAAATCCTAAAAATGCATAAAGAATGCCAACAGTTATGGTTGCAGGTTAATGCCAAACAGAGAACATACCGTGCACAATTCCACTAGTACACAGCCAACACTCCACATATCACATGGATAACTCCATCCAAGACCTGAAAGGTGCACATAACACACTGATTCCCGCAATTAGAATGAGATACACTTATGAGCGTAGTGAGAATCTTTTAGTTTTTAATGCATGGAAAGATGAATATCCCAAGTGATCATTTCCATATACATTACAAAGTCATAAAATAAATACCCAAAATCACTTCTGGCGCTCTGTAGTGTCTGGTAGAAACAACTGAGGAGTGGCGCCGATCCTCAAATGTGGCACTTCCAAAATCTATAAGCTTGATGGCACTTGACTTGGGAATGCGGTTGTAATGCTTTGTAAGATTCAATGAATGCTTCAAAGATTCAATTCATCAGAGTCTTAGGAATGCATAGTTCTTCAAAAGCAGTTAGGGAAAACAGGTCTCAGGATCTATTTGTGACTCAAGCTAAGACAACTAATTATCATAGAAAAAAAGAGAAGGAAATAAGAGAATAGTTAGCTACATTTAACTTTCTTATCATCAATTTCTCTTCTTCTAAAGAAAAAGGTCAATAGCAGCAGAATATTAAGGGGAAATAGAGTTCCACATACTTGAACTCCCCTAAAATTCCCATTGGTCGCTACCACATCAACCACCTCAGTTTCCCTATGCATACTCTGAAACAAGACTCCCATGGCATTGGTATCTAAAATCATTTCTGTCACATCCGTAGAACAGTGGAAACCTTAGTTCCCAATCTAAACAGATTACGTAGATTCCCGTCTATAAGACTGGAATAAATGTTTAGAGATCATATATTAGTGCTGGTGGTTCCATCTCCTGCCATTCACCATGCCAACTGGATCTATGAAACTCTTTTAACTTCAAAACTATCCTTGATCTCATTTTAAAGTTAAATTAATACTTAACTGGCCCTAGATTCCCCCCTATAAGACTGGAATAAATGCTCAGAGATCATATATTAGTGCTTGCGGTTCCATCTCCTAGAATCCACCATGCCAACTGGATGCATGACACCATTTTAACTTCAAGGTTATCCTTGAATTCATTTTAAAGTGAAATTAATACTTAAATGATCCCCAAACTTTCCAGACTCTGACTAGTTGAATATCATAGTAGCAACTAGCAAGGGCATACCTATTTCTTTATCCTTCACAGTCTACCTCGTAACAACCAAAATAATCTACACCCTCACCAAATTCTTGACCCAAATACCCTCATATGAGCTTTGCTACCATCAATCTTCTCTCTCCTATAAATATGCACTCTCTCTTCAAGCATTCCAGAAAATTTCTAATGGACAGAACTTCAAAAGACTAAATGGCCATTTAGCATTGCTAGTTATTCTAGTGTTGATTAGGCAGGAGGAAAAGTAAGAAACAAAATGGAGCAGCTAGGTCTAATGCAAAGGCTTAATATAGAGCAATGGTTCACAAAATTAATGTGGCTGAAGACCTTGATGCAGGAGATGGGATCCACAATTGATGAACCGATGCAGATTTTTATTGATAATCAAGTTGCTGTCTATATACGCAGCAACCTAGTGTTCCATGCGAGAATGAAGCATATTGAAGTGAATTGTCATTTTATTCAAGAAAAAGTAACCAATAAACATACATCTACTCCATATGTGGAGTCAAAAGATCAGGTGGCCGATATATTCCCTAAAGTACTTGGTCGTAATCGAATTTAGGTGATTTGTTCCAAGTTGGGCATGGGTGACATTCACACTCCAGCTTGAGGGAGAGCGTTAACTGTATTGTTTCAGTGTAGTTCTTTTGTTATTTATCTTGTGTTTGTGCCTATAGGACCTTCTTCTCATTACTGCCATACCTTTTTCTTGGGTAATTCATTACTACCATATTGAAGGACATTCTTGTACTTTTCATTTTTTATCATTGAAAATAAGGATGATAGGGGCATGCCATAATAACCCTAACGTGATAGTCTTTTCTCTCCTCTTCACATTGTCTCATATTATCTCTCTAACTCTTCCCTATCTAAATATCTTTATATCTCTCCTGACTTTCTCTCCCTTTCTCATTCATTTTCTTTTTTTAGTTGTTTCTTGGACGCTCCGAAATGTGGATGCTTAAAAGTGGAATGTTCAGACAAACATCGGACTCCAAATAGAAAACCAAAGGACATCACATTCAGGGCCAAATTCACCCATGCACTTCATATCAGAAACACAGGCTTTATATTTATACTGGGCACTGAACAATTCCACAGGTTTAATCCTCGATTTACAATTTACATCGACTGAAGAAAAGAAAATAAGCTGAAAACCTTTGATTTTGGGCTTGAAACCTATACATTCATTTCTAACAGAAGAAAATACACAGACATATCAAAAGGCAAAAGATAACGTCGAGGGCATATCGGCCTATATACCTGTGGAATGTACACAGGGGTGTTATCCTTGGAGCTTGGTCTTCCCAAGAGAACGGGTCTCAAATGAATCATAGGAGACGATTGTCTCTCTCTTCGTATCTATAATATTCACTCTCTTTCCACTCTTAATTCTTACTAAGGAAGAACCTCGCAAGAACACTTATCTCTACTGAACTATGTCTATCAAAATGTGCGACAACTCTTTAATCAAGAAGTCCCCTTTTTATACTGCTAAATTATGGTTGTTCAAAGGATAACCATGCATTTCCCATCTTTGAAATCTTCACCCTCTATCTTCATCTTGGGTTTATCCATTCATTTTAATCACAGAGTTTGCAGAACGCAGTCCTTATCTTCATAATGTTGTTTATCTCTTATGTTTATCTTTTCACGCCGTTAATCTCACTGCTGGGTTGTTCACGCAGATACAATCGCTAGCGCTTGTCTTTGAATTTCAAACATTCGAACCTCATGATCTCGTGGGAGCAAAATCATGGATTCATTAGTATCATCATTGTTGTCAGTGGGCCTCAACCACTTCCGTTGTTCAACTCAATCCATGCTACACCTTTCAAAGGTGATAAAGCAGGGAGCCAAGAGTTCAACAGTGCTGATCTCATGAGAGAACTTCTTATATTGAGACTGAAATTTCCCCTTATAGTAACTGAATGTTGCGCGACACGTAAAGCTTTTAAGGCCTTAACTGTCGAACAATGATGATGATGGGTTAAGTCATCTTCAGACAGCTTAAGATTGTTATTGATACTGAGATGGGTTAAGCCATCCCTGGGCAGCTTTAGACTGTCGTTGAGACTAAGATGGGTTAAGTCATCCCTGGGCCGCTTTAAACTGCTATTGATACTGAGATGGGTTAAGCCATCCCTGGGCAGTTTTAGACTGTTATTGATACTGAGATGGGTTAAGCCATCCCTGGTCAGCTTTAGACTGCCGTTGAGACTGAAATGGGTTAAGCCATCCATGGGCAGCTTTAGACTGCCGTTGAGACTGAGATGGGTTAAGCCATCCCTTGGCAGCTTTAAACCATCGTTGAGACTGAGATGGGTTAAATCATCCCCAGGCAGCTTTAGACTGCTATTGATACTGAGATGGGTTATGCCATCCCTTATCAGCTTTAAACTACCGTCGAGGTGAGACCATTGTTAGAAAAACTAGGCAATAACCTCCCGATTAGATCGGAACCAGCCGGTTCCTATTTTAGGCGGTATTGGTGATCGACCGGTATTTACAAAAAAAATCACAAAAATGTATATAACTACTCAAAAATAAGGAATTTGGTTTGTAATGCATTTTAATATTCTTTACATTATGGTACAGATTAAAAATTGTTTTTGTCATTAATACTCACTTTAATTCAAAAATCAATTTGTTAAAATCTATTTTTTTCATTAATTTTTAACTTCATTTGAATGTGTTTGGTTTTAATCATTTTTTATATGTTTTTCAAATTTTAATAGATTTTTTTTTGGATTTTTTTTATTTTTTCAACACTTTTTTGACCGCCCGGGACTTTGCCCAATTAGAATGGTTGAATCAACCGGTTTACCAGTTAAGCCGATTAAACCGCTTAAGGGCCCATGTCCGGTTAACTGTTCCAGTTTGATTTTGTGAACACTGGGTGAGACTTAAAGGGGATGATTATAATGCCTCGAACACGAATCCTAGAGAGTCTTAGCTCACTCTCAAAACACTAAGGCATATTTCAGCTAACAGTGGATACAGACATAGTTAAGCCATGCCCAAAATATCGCCTAGGGTACACTTGAATGGTGCCATTAAAAACCATGTTTATTCCTGACCATTCGCAAAGGTCAGTCATCCATCGGACGTTCGCTATATGTCTTCAATCAAGCGTTTGATCCTAGGGATTAAATAATATACTTCCAGGGCTCAGTATATTAATAACTCATCCAGCAGTCATTCGCACCTTGACCTTTATTAAGTGCTCATTAGAATGTATCTGGTCCTTTTATAAGACAAAAGCACACCCAACATTTCTATATTGTTAACATAATGCAATCAGCGCGTACCTTATATGGCACTCTGACATAATCAGGAGATACTACCAAAATATTTTCAGGCTTCAAATCTGTGTGTGTAAGTGATAACCGATGCATATCTGTGAAGAGAAAAATATGTAGAGATATATAACGAGGTTAATTGCGAATCCCTTAAAATTGAGAATGGATGGAATGGTATCAAAAAAGAAAATGACAAAAAAAAAAGTTTGTGAAGGAAGAAAAAGAGTAGATTAATGATAATTTTATCCAGTGTTAAGAAACAACGAAATAAGGAAACTCCAAAGTAATTGCACATACAGGCAACAGCTTTCAAAATCTGGAGAGCAAATTCTCTGATAAGATCTATGGGAAAAGGCCGATGTGAATTCCTTCGCAAGAAGTCATAAAGACTGGGACCAAGCTTCTCCAATACCTGCTTAAATGGATTGAGCATTATAATGTAATATGCTTCAAATTTACAATCATGATGAACCCACATGCAGGAAGAGATCTATGTAGGAGAAAGCATGCCTGATATCACTATGAAGTTATTAGAAAAACAGGAAAATGGTTGATGTCATATAGAGGAGAAGTACTCGAATGAGTAAGCACTAATTACATACCATGCAAACATGATGACGATAATCAAACCACTCCTTCATCCGCAAACAGCACCTGCATGTATCATGAGAATAGGCACCAAATGCCAGAGAGACAATTCATTTCTTTTCCAAGGAAGAAAAGAAGAAACTAATTTAAATTAAAAATTGTTGCATATATTAATAGAAGAAAAAAAATAAAGGAAGGGAAACCATTTTAACAAACCTTGAACCAGCTGTGTCATGCTTCGCAAGTGTGCAAAGAACATCAATTTCTGTCATAGCTGCATGACGATATTTCGGTATGTTTCTTATGACCTTAATTGCCACATACTCCTTATTTACACGGTCCCAGCAATCCAATACTCTGCCAAATGTCCCTAATATAGCAAGTAAAATTGAGGTAATATAATATGCATTAAAGATAAAATCAGTAAATTTATTTTAGTGACCATTTTTTGCAAATCCGCAACTGGACAAGAACTAAAAGAATAATAAAGATACTTCACAGATTGAAACTGCAATCTTAACTCAGCATTGCAAAATAAAGAAAGACAGCATAAATGCAGTTACTTCTATTTATAGTACCCTATAATCTAATAATCACATCAAGAATGACAAAATTGCAAACAACTAAATCGTTCCTCAAGATGGTTACAGAAACCATGGTATCATATTAATTTAATTTGGAACATCAAACCCATCACCTCTAATACATGTGTAATGGCTAAGCAGTTCTAGTGTATTTCTGAGCATAATTGCCAGGAGAAGGTGCGGGAGTGGTGTCTCTTACCGCAAATGTACCTCCCAGTAAGTTGAATCCATACATGCGAAGGGACTCACTGCCCACAAATCAGATACAAGTACCCCATGGTTATTGTCCGAAGCCAAAATATACCTTGTTTTCATCTGATTCCCAATCTATTCACCCAGCCGCTTCATTTTTTCAAGTCATAATTGACTCATTAAAACATACGACCTCTACTTTCCCAGTTTATGGGTCTTGCTCATGGAGAAAGTCATTTTTTTCATGTAAAACACAGAATCTCCATCAGTCAGTTGATAATATTCCACCGACTGATCAATTAAAATCACATCATCATGGTTCCATTTTATTTCATGGTGCCTCATCAGGCACTAGGAAGTAAACTAAATAGTGAGAACTACAACAGCATGGACTTAACGCTCACTTCTTTAATAAAGAGAATTCAATTTAGCACCATTGACAGTGTGGTAAAGTTGCTCTTCAGGGATGTCTTCAAGAGCTTCTCCTTGGACCCATCTTAACTATTTTCCTCGAGTGGAACACATCAAATATCACTGGATATGAATTGCTTTCTATAAGGAGCACCTAAAAGCCATATCCTCTAACAACCAGATATTTTTCTCTGTTACCACATAGAGGCTTGAAACATCTCTTTCACATCTCTTCCCCGCTTATGGAATCACAGATGTTTTGAATTGATTCAAGCCACTGTAATTGCTTTCAAATTCAAATAGAGGCAAATACTGCCGCTGAAAAGTTAGCCATCTTCTAAGATTGTCACTACAATGATTCTATATAGCAAAAGTTAGCCAACTTCTAAGATTGTCACTACGATGATTCTATATAGAAAAAGATTTACCAATGTTTTAAAATGCGGCCACATCAGGCGGTATGTGGTGGGGCACCGCATCGGAAAAGACCGTATATGCAGTTTGGAGGTATGCAGGCGCATATGCACCGCATCAGAGCCTCAGAGCGCATCTAGCAGCATACTGATCCGCGATGTTATTTAAGATTGTGCCCCTCGGGGATGGGCAAAATGGTCTTTTTAACCATCAAAAATTAGGGAAAATAGTTTGGGGGGTATTAAACCCCCTAAATTAGCATTTACAACCACTTTCGTGGCTTTTTGGGATCAAATCGAGCCAAAAAAAAAAATAAGCGAAAATTGTTTTTCATTGAGATCTTGGATTTGGGGATTGTTTGATATTTGGATCTTGATTTGAACCTTTTGGTTGTTGATTTGGGGAAGTTCAGGTGAATTTGTGACAAGATATCGCGGGCTTCAAAGGTCGTAAAAAAATTGACTTCAAAATCGTCTCTCAAGATGACTTCTATGATGAATGGATGATTGTATTAACTATTAACTCTTCTTGAGCTTGACTTTAAAACTCTTTAATCTTCATGGAGATATGGACTTTTTGGTTTCTAGTATCACTATTTTGTAACTTTAAAGTTTGTGGTTGCGAATTTGTGCTTATGGTTGTTGATTGTTGAATGTTTTATGAAGCTAGTTTCAAGTTTCTAGTTTCTAAGAGGGGATAGTGGATACAAAATCTCCGTCAGCTAATATTTTTTGAGTTAATCATTAAACTAAAATGCTTATTATCACATATATCACCTCCATATTTTTTCTATGCATTAACCTACTTTTTTAGATTTTTTAAAAAAATTTTATATTTATTGACAGCATCATCGTGATGCACCCGCATCCGAACCGCATAGAGCCGCATTGCCTCATTGGCCCCCCTACTCTTTTGGCCACATTGCCACATTGGCCCCCCTACGCTTTTGGCCGCATTGCCGCATTGGCCCCCCTACGCTTTTGGCCGCATCCCCCATTTTAAAACACTGAGAGAAACTATAGAATCAAGGTGGAAATTTTCTTCATTGCATTGCTCGGAAGCAAGTAAACATGTTGATACACAATCAATTACTGCAAATATGTCTGAAGAAAATAAAAACAGATAAAAAAAACATCTTCCATGACTCACTTAGAAACATAGACATTATACTATTATAGTAAGTCATCCATGCATAGATATTAAAAACGTGTAATATTCAGCCAGGCCTTTACTGTTGATCTAACTTCAGCAGTCAATATATAAGATAGACCCTGAGTAAAACATATCATTATGGAGTATACAACAATTAGGAAGTTTAGAAATAATGTTCAGGTAGATCCATATTAACTCATCAAAGAGTATGGTTTTTACCAACAAAAGGTTGATTTGAAAGAAACCCAAGAGTTCATGGACACAGTGGAAAGAGACATGCAACTCATTGCAAGAAATTACACAATATATTCAAGGACCCTTTCTTTTCGAGTGTATCACATGAGATAATAAAATGTATCAGATATAAAATCCCTTCCATATCATCAAGAGTCAAGCTCCTTCCTGACCAGATTTGCTAGTCCATATGCACTTATCAAAAAACATTTCGGATGTATCACATTTTTTTAAGACATGAGATAATAAAGGGCATCAGATATAAAATCCCTTCCATATCATCAAGAATCAAGCAGCTTCGTGACCAGATTTGCTAGTCCATATGCACTTATCAAGAAACAATGACATACAGATTACTATTCCATATATCCTACTTCCCAGAAATCAATACGATTGATTAAATTGACTGGACTAAATCACCAAAGCTACATGACATTAGACAGAAGACCAAAAATTGGAATGCTTGAGTTGCATGTTTCCTCCTAGATAGTAATGGGGAAGTCAAGAAGTTTAGTACGTGAGTCCACCTACTGCAAGAGTGTCAAGGAGACATCTTTTTTATTTTTTTGGGTAAGTAGGAAGCGAAGAATAATTTGAAGGACCAATGGGGTGTTAGGGGCCATTTAGGGATACACTAGAGATAGAAAAAAGTTTGAGGCTTTAATACAACTTCAACTCCCTTGGTGATAGGAGAGATATGGAAGGCCCACGCCCCAAGGTAGAGGTCAGTGAGGGAAGCCACTGCAACTGAAATAACAAGCAGAGCATTGGCTTCAATTAAAGACATTCTTGACCTACAGATGTCAAAGAATCAACAAGAAGGATTGCTCTATAGATCATAGCAAGATCAGCTCCAAAATACGATACATACTCTTTGTATCCCTCAAGTAACTCAGGACTGTGAACAAAAGGAAATAGACAGTTTCTCCATTTCCTTATTTGTGATAAGACACTTTATCCAATTTTTATCGGGAGCTGGAAGTAAGTAACATGATAGCTGAGAGCAATAACGGATATAAATTGGTGTGTGAGGAATTTTGAATTGTTCATGTTTTGATTGTGAGAGAGTCCAAGGTAATAATAGATGCATTCATCTCCAAAGTGACAGTCAATCGGCCATGGTGCACTATCCCAATCCAAAGAATAAACAGTATGCATGGATATAAATTGGTTGTGTGAGGAATTTTGAATTGTTCATGTTTTGATTTTGAGAGAGTCCAAGGTAGTAATAGATGCATTCATCTCCTGAGTGAGTCAATTGGACATAGTGCACTTATCCTAACCTAAAGGATAAACAGTATGTACCAGATTGTTCATGAATAAAATAAAATTGTGGATGCCTTTCTCAATGCAGTTCCTTTTAGATTGAACCCCATTACAACAGATATACAAAGTTTCCCATTGGATGAGCAGCTAACAAACATCCACTACCCTTTCTTAAAGAGGAATAGATTTCGTGTCACTTGATGGCTTACTTGGGATTAAATTCATGGGTCCCACGCATTCAACCAAAAAATAATTTTATTGGGATGAACTATCTAGTGTACCAGGGCATCGCCTCAAATGATAATGCAATTTTATTTATCATTTTTCACATATAACCTAATTACCATGAAAACTGGAATGCACTAAACTCAAAAGCCTCAAACTAAGTTTCATGACACAAAGCAATGTAATTCCAAATATAACATGAAAATCCATTTAAATCAGTAGAAAGGTAATCATTTCATTCTCAGTAACATAGCAAGAAATTACAATCCTTAAAATTGCAATATACTGAAATTTGAACACACAAAGGAAAATGATAAGCTAAAATGAGAAAAGAAGGGAGCCAAACCTTCGCCTATCTTTCTTATAATCTTGTCTGATACACCCACCATATCCACAATCAAGAAAACACCCATTAGCATTACACCAAGAACGAAACAAAAGGCGAAGAAAGAACGATTCATAGAGAAGAGCATAAGGGAAAAAGAAGAGAGAAGGGAATTATCATCGGAATTCCACTTCAGCTAAAGATAATGGACAAAATATTGATTCAAGAGGGAGAGAGAAAAAGAGAAAGAAAGCAACGAGGAGAGAGAGAGAGGCATACAACGAGGAGTGAGATTTTCACCCCGTTCGAACACAAGATGGCCATCTTTGTCATCAGGGCGGTGAGGAGGGGATTCATGAACGCGCGGCGGAGGAGGGTCGCCACCAATTGCACCCTAAAAATATTAAATCAAGGGCATGAACTCTCTCTCTCTCTCTCTCTCTCTCTCTC
>NW_006499897.1:5081104-5102738 GCF_000471905.2 Amborella trichopoda | reverse complement strand
TCTCGTACTCTCTACGTACCGTCTACGTACGTACGTCGTACGTACTACGTACTACTACTACTACTACTACTACTACTACGTACTCGTCTCTCTACTCTCTCTCTCTCTCTCTCTCTCTCTCTCTCTCTCTCTCTCTCTCTCTCTCTCTCTCTCTATCTCTCCTTTTAACTGGTAAAATAGGAGCTCAATTCCATTCATATTTATATGCGTCTCTTCAAAGTAAGCCATGAAAGGTAGAGAGGGAAAGGAAAACAGGGGGTGGGTTTCAGACCTGTATGAGTCTGGCGCGCTTTCGAGACCTTGAAGGATTTGAGGAGCTCGCCATGGACACTACTAGACATGGAACCTGGAAATGGAAAAGCTCGTCGTATCTCTTCTCTCTCTCTCTCTAGATAGCTTCTTTCTCTCTCTAGGTTACCGACAGTGCTCACTCTCTGCTTGCGAATCGGAAAGGTTTAAAAGAGCGGGAGTTAAACTGAAGGAAAAAGTTTAGGACGGTTTCCATGCGGCCAGTACGCGTATTGTAGAAATGCGGGTTTCGAAATAAATATATTTTTTAAATATAATTTAATCCTAAGTTTTATAGAATATACGAATAACATGAATATTAAAAAAAAGTAAAAACTAAAAATAATAATTATATCAAAAAAACGTTTAGACCGTTAGTTACACTTTTTTTAGATGGGCCACATATTTGCATCCATCTCAACACTTTTTTTAAATGGACCACATATTTGCATCCATCTTTAAGATAGATGTTTTATACTTCTAGATCGTATACTATAGAAATGCGGCCTAGCCTGTATGAAATAATTTTCCATAAGTTTATATAAAGTGATTATAACTCATATCGCAGCATTAAGGTGCACGTAAAAAATTCACGAAGAAGGTTGTTTTGCCGTTATTAAACCATCTAATTGATCATCTCGACATCCATAGATACAAAAAAAAAAAAAAATTTAATTTTAAAAATAATATACCTTATAATGTATTATATTGACCATCTATTTTTAAAATTTTCATGCATTTATAGATGTTTAAATTATTATTTGAATTTAAAATTTTATAATTAGAATTTAAAGTAGATTCTTAGGCTTCCGATAAATTATCGACACCAAAATTTATCTTATGAGAAATTTTGGAGGTGTGCTTTACTTTGATTGTTTAAAGTTGCCACCTTATGTAACTATACCCTAAAATACAAAGGAAAAAGTTTAAATGAGGGTGAGGCTTAAACAATCAAATTGAGGTGCAGTTTAAAAATTCATTAGGAGAGGTTGTTTCGATGTTAAAAAATCTTCAAATCAATCATCTCGACCTCAAGTTGTATGGACATGAAAAAAAAATGGATTTTAATTCGTAAAAATAATGTGTATTGTAATGCATTTTTTAGACCGCCAATTTTCAAGTGTTCATACATCTACTTGATCAATACTATTTTTGAAACTTGAAATTTTATAATTAGAGGTGAAATTGACTTTTCAGACCATCACAAAAAGTTTTCAATACTGAAACAACATCTTTCCATATTATTTGAAGGTGCGCCTTGCTTTGATTGTTTAAGGCATCAGCCTTATACAAACCACACCCAAATACAAAAGTCATTCCATCGCCATAATTTCCTGGTATGGACCACCTTTGCATTTAGATACAGTACATGAACCAGCCACCACCGTTAATTTTTAGTGATGGATGGTAAATAATTTCCCATTTTAAGATACATGTGATTCATGCGAAACCGGCTAATAGAAACAAAATTCCTAGAAAATAGGAAAATGTATTGCTCTTTCCTTTAAGAGGTGAATATAACGAAGGTGTATATTGCATGTAATAAGAGAAAAAAAATGTATATTACATCATTCTATTACCATTCTATATACAATGAAAGAACCACACAAAAAATGGGGCATAATTATTCTATCAAATAGTTCCTCTTTCTTTAAAAATTTCTTTACGATATAAGAGCAAATAGCGATCTTCTCAACCCTCCACCTTGAGGCCGTTCCTCCACCCTAAAGCCATTGCTTCTTGGGATGCAATCCGTAAAGCACAGTGTATTGAGGGTAAATTCAAAGGGATACCGATTGAAACAATCACCTTTGCCTTCATCTCTAAAGGTTTGTAGCTGCTCTCACCTTCTCTCATCTACTAATCCATTTCATTACCATCTCATATCATCCATCTCATTTAAACCTCTCATATCTGACCCATACTCTCTTATTTAATTCAAAACTCATCACCTTTTCTTTGTTTTTTTTGTGTTGTTTGCTAAGCCTTTTCTTCTCAAACCCCAATTTCTCCTTATTAACTCCATCTTTCATTAAACCTTCTTCAAACTCCATCTTAATACCCATCACGTAAGTTTTTCCTTTATCTTAACAACCCTTACATAGTCATACGGACTCCTCCAAACCTCTTGCAAAGTCTTTCTACGTTTCTCTCTTTTGCAACCTGTTGTCCTCCATCTCACTATCTTCAACTATTTAACCCTCACCTTGTCTTCGACAAGTAATCACGCCCTTGCACGTTCTTCCGATCAAGCACACTCTCTCAAAAAAAAAACAAATCATCCATATATCTCCAGATTCCACCTTTGCTCAAATGGATATCTCATCTTTAATATCCAAGTATCCCTATCCCTCCACTCTTAATGTAGGAAACTTTGTGTCTATTAAGTTGACACATACCAACTATTTATTATAGGAAACTCAAACGCTCTCTCTCATTGAGAGTCAATAACTTTTTAGATTCATTAATTATGATTACCCTACACAGAGTCAAAAGATTTACTCTCATCATGGTAAGAGTGAAATTGAAAACCTAGATTACAAATCATGACTAAAGTCTGACCCATTTTTTAAAGCCTGGATCATAGGGACATTATTAGAAGAATGTCTCAGCCTTGTTATTGGCCTTAAGACTTTTGCAGAAGTTTGGAAATACTTGAAGAACACCTATGTAGGCTTTTCTCAAGCTAAGGAATTCCAACTTACCCAACAACTCCAACTCTATAAGAAAGGGAATTCAACTATATCATAATATATACATAAATTCAAAAGTATTTGTGATGATTTGGCAGCTATTGGAATACTTGTACCAGATAAAAATGAGGTTTTTTGGCTTCTTAACGGACTTGGTCCAAAATATGAGAGTTTTTCTATTACTATTTTTAAGCCTATGATTCTTTCATATTCTAAAAATCATACATCTTATTCAAAGCCATGAGATTAGAAATTAGCCCTATATCTCTTAAGAACACTCATTCAAAATCAAAATATAGCCTTTGTTGTACAACAAAAAAATGTTAGACCCCAAAGAGGTAACCATAATTACAAAGGTAGAAGAACAACTTTGGTAGTCGACATGTCTTTAATTCTCGAGGATGTGGGTTTGTTCCTACTAGCCAGATCAGTAATGTGAGTTGTGGGGTACCCCAGAAAAATCAAAGGATGTGCGACATCAACGCCTTAGACATCGTCAAAATAGAGTTGTTCGTTACTTAATCTAAACAGTTGATTAATATTTATGCATAGAATAAATCTCATTCTGTCTGTGCTAATTGTCAGATGGGAAAAAGTTGAAAGCTTCATTTTAGTGGTGTTGATAAAACCTCTACTGAACATCTCTTTAAAATTCATTCAGACTTATGGGGCCCTGCTCCAATTTTATCTAATCAGAGTTATTTTGTTGATGATTATACTTGTTTACTTGGATTTATCATTTGAAATGGAAATATGAATTTTTCGCTGCATTGATGAAATTTCATCGTATGGTTGAAAAGAGGTTTGATAAAAGAATTCGAGTTTTTCAATGTGATGGAGGTGGTGAATTTGCTAAGAAAGAATTTAGTACTCATCTCAATGACAATGAAATTATGTGACAATTATCATGTCCGAGAACCCTTGGGCAAAATGAAATAGCTAAAAGGAAACCTAGAAATATTATAGAATTGAGTCGTACAATGACGTTTCATGCATGAATTCCTAATGTTTTTGGGTTGAAGACTTTCATACTATAGTATTTGTGATCAATAGAATTCCCTCTGCCAATTTGAAATGTGATTCTCCATACTCATTATTGTTTGAACGCTTACCAGACTACTCCTCACTTCGAGTATCTGGTTGTCGGCATTTACCATATCTTCGATACTATGCTACAAACAAATTTAGTCCCCGTTCACTTCCATGTAAATTCTACGACTATAGTATCCAGCATAAGGGTTACAAATGTTTACATCCACCCACAGGACGAGTCTATATTTCTAAACATGTTGTATTTGATGAAAATATATATCCTTATGCTAACCCCAACTCTTTGTTTGATAATACTCAAGTTCAGGGGGAAGTTGTCCACCTATGCAGACCTCTTCTGATTCATCACATTCATATGAACTACCCATATGGGATGCCCTTGATGTATCTGATCCCTTCTGTCCTTCTTTGCCTATCATCGATGATAGCTCCAACTTCTCTTATAGATGAAGATGTCACCACTGCAACATCAATTCAAGATGTCCAGGATGAAGCAACACACAATCATGGTGATGAAAATGTTGACATTCCAGAAACCAATCAATCTAATTTTTTACGAGCCTTTGAGCATCCTCACCATCACATGGTCACAAGATCTCAAGATGGCACTCGAAGACCTCGGGTTCTCCCATTCATGGCAGCAGTCTCAAGGGCTCATACTTTTGAAGCTATCCCTTCTAAACCTAAAACCATTAAGTCTGTCTTGGGTCATCCAAGTTGGCATCATGCGATGGAAGAAGAAATTGAAGCCCTACATGTTAACTCAACTTGTGAGCTAGTTCCACGTCTTCCAGGTATAGATATTGATGGTTGTCTTTGGGTATATAAGACTAAATTAAAGTCTGATGGTAGTCAAGAGAGACTTAAGGTCAAACTAGTTGCAAAATGATACAATTAAGTTGTTGAAATTGATTTCTCTGAAACATTCAGTCTTGTTGTTAAGGCATTCGGATTGTGCTCACCATAGCTATTGTGCGCCACTGGCTTATCAAACAGCTTGTTGTGAAAAATACTTTTCTGCATGGCTTTTTTAAGAAACATGTATTTATGGAACAACCTCCGGGATTTGTGAGCTCAAAAGATCCAAATCATATTTACAAATTAAAAAGAACTTTATATGGTCTCAAGCAAGCACCATAGACTTGGTTTGATAGATTTAGTGCCTATTTATTATCATTTGAGTTTTATTGTAACATAGCTGATTCATGTTTATTTGTTTCTCACACTACTCAAGGCATTATTATTCTTCTCCTTTATATTGATGATATTATTGTTATTGTTAATAATTCATATCTTTTAGAATGGTTCATTTCCTAACTTGGAAGGGAATTTACTATGAAAGATCTTGTACCTCTTCACTACTTTCTTGACATAGAGATATCTTATTTTTCTGGCTGAATTTTTCTATCACAAAGCAAATATGTCTGAGATCTTCTTGATCGTGCTCAGATGCTCGGTGCCAAACCTATTGCAATACCAATGGCAATGAAGAATAATATTCATGAGAATTCTAATCTATTTCCTGATCCATCCCTTTTTCAGAGTATTGTTGGTGCACTTCAATACATTACCATAACACGGCCAAAACTTTCTCATATTATTAATACAGTGTATCAGTTTATGCATGCCCCTACAATTGCACATTTTTAGACAATGAAGCGAATTCTTTGTTATCTCAGTGGTACACAGTCATGCGGTATATGAATCTCATCTGATAATTCCATTGAGTTATATGCTTTCTCTGATGCAGACTGGGCTATGTGTCCAAATACTCGCCGTTCAACTACCGATTTCTGCACTTATCTTGGTTCTAACTGCATATCTTGAATTGTTAAGAAACAATCGATTGTGGCTCGTTCAAGTGCAAAAGCGGAATACTGATCTCTGGCATCCACTGCTGCAGAATTGACGCAGCTTTCTTTTATTCTTCGGGATATTAGGTGCCTCTTTATGAGCCACCAATACTTTTTTGTGATAATATTAGTGCTATCTACATGACAGTTAATCATGTTTTTTATGCCTAGACAAAGCACATTGAGTTAGACTATCATTTTGTACGTGAAAATATTACTCTTGGATTGCTTATGACTTAATTTGTTTCCTCTCGCAATCAACTAGCTGATATCTTCACCAAGCCTTTGCTACGAGATGTTTTTCGAGGTCTTTGCTTCAAACTCGGGCTTCAAATGCTTCCTCGGTCGAGTTTGAGGAGTAGTAATAGAAACAAAATTCAAAAAAAATAGGAAAGTGTATTGCTCTTTCCTTTGAGAGGTGAATGTAACAAAATAAGAAGGTGTATATTGCATATAACAAAGAAAGGAAAAATGTATATTACATCATTGTATTACCATTATATATACAATGAAAGAACCACCACAAGAAGTATGGGGCATAATTATTTTCTTAAAGAGTTCCTCTCTTTCTCTAGAAATTTCTTTAGACTGAGAGGGAGAGCAATTTGCATATTTAATCTTATTCTTATGTTTGGTAAATTGTCATCTAGGAATTTGGAATGAAACATGTTTTAAACCATTCACTTCAAAATTTGTTGATTAGATATTAATGTATTTTTTAAAATCATCCATTTATAATGTGACTAATAGAATTATAATTCAAATCGTGAAGGAAAATGGATTGATAGGGTTGCAGCCCTGTCAAAATAAGTAAAGCCGCACCTCATAACTCGTCCAAATTTACAATTCAAGTATTGAAAAACCTTTACATTGATCATCTCAGCTTGAACATTCTGGATGTGAAAAAATATAGGATTTCAAGCTCTAAAAATAGTGTATATTGCAACAAATTATCTAGACCATCCATTTCCCCTTAAAAATAAATTTTCATAGATTCGTAAGATTTGTACTATATTTTTAATTTCAAATTTTATTATCAATGTTGAAAATTGATTTTATAGCCATCATGGAGATTTCCCAAAAGTGTATTCCAGACAAGGATATGAGATGAGGCTTTATTTTGCTTTCATAAAGCCTAAGCCTTATAGAAACTTCATCCAATCATCAATCTACACCATAACTTGCATCCAACTATTTAACTATTTTGATCCCTCTTTCTCTATCTTGATCTCGCTCCCTCTCTCTCTCTCATTGCAAACCGATACCATGGCTTGCATGTAATTGACCATCACTTGTATCACTACAAATCGTTCAACCAGTATTCAAAAGCATGAATTGGGGATGGGACTCGGCCCCTGCCTTGGCTGGCCGAGTCCAAGTTATTCCGCCCAAATCCAAGTTTTGAAAACGAGGTGAGCTGTATTTTGCTAAGTATTTACTTTGTACAATAAACCACTAATTTCCAACTAACCTCAACTTTCTTTCGAGTACACGAGGAATCGGGCTTGGGCTTGGGCTTGGGTTTGGGCTTGAGTGGTTAGTAGCTTAGCAGTGCTACATCTCACCATCGATTTCTATAGCTAAACTACTAAAGAGAGAGAGAGAGAGATTGATTGATCGATTTAGCAATGCTACATCTCAACTTCGATTTCTAAAGCTAAACTACCAAAAAAAAAAAGGAGGGAGAGAAATTCATTCATTGATATGCAATTATTATAGGGAGAGTTTCTATACTTCCCCTACTGTATAAAAGATATATGATTCCCCGCATACTGTCGTTCAATTTAGATCAAGTGAGTCAATGACCATTCGATTTAGATTTGCTGCTTCATAGTATTTTATTTTTAGTTTTTTATATAAATTATATGAATATAAATTTTGGTAAATCTCATCTTCTCAATGGGGCACACCTAAAAAAAATATTAAAAAGAGTTGTTTATAAAATATAATGATCAAAATACCGCTTACCATTTCAGGGTTTTTTAATCATTTTATTTTATTGAAAATATTTTTACATATTTTTTATGGGTGAAGTTTAATAGAAAAGTGGATGCCAAAATTTAATATCAAATTAAAAATAAAATAATATAGAGATGTAACATTGTGATTGGGACCATGTCAATAGGGCCTTTAGTAGCGGAAGCATATAAAGCATGCCCATAAAGAAAACAAAAATGTAATCTCCGAAATTTCGGTTATCTCTTCTTCCTTTTCCCGATAGGTTTCTAATCATTATCAAGTTAGATAAAAGTATGGAGAAAAGTTCATGGGAGTTTCTCATTACAGGAAAGTATGGACCATCAATGACCTCACACTATTTATTTGTGACACACACATTGACACTTATGGACTTATAGTACTCAAGTCTGACATAGGCCCTCGTACATATCGATGAGCATGCGACCACCGGTTATGGTGCTTAATAGCTACCAAACATATAAACAAAACTTCAATAAAACACACAAATATGGAAAGCATAATAACCATGTAAACAATTACAATACTCTTCATTCTTCAATGACCATTTCTTGGCAAACGGTTGTGTCTCCGGTCCAAAACCATAACCTGCAAGTAAGTCCCAAGTAAGAGGGAGAGAGATAGAGGTTAACACTGTGCATGTTTGTTTCAGATGAAAATATTTTTGAAATAATTTTTTATTTGGTGTCGGAATATTTTTACATCAATTGGTTCTAATGCATTTTTTCACACCAATTGGCAGTTAATTAGTATGAAAATACTCTCACACCTAACCACACTGAAGAAATTTTTTCACGTAAAAATACTTCCTAAATAATATTTTCATGCGAATCAAACGTGTTGTGTGGCGAGAGAGAGGATGAGAGGTTTACATTATAAACTTTACACCCAGAGAGAGAGAGTGAGAGGTTCACTAAGTGAGGAATTTGTTAGTGTGGATGTTTGTTGAGAGACAGATAGGGAGGCTTTCTCAATAACAGGAGAATTTGCTGGTGCCTGCATGTTTCAGAAAGAAAGAGTGTGGGAGGGGTCATGTGTGTGTGCGTGTGTGTGTGAGAGAGAGGGTAGATTGTCCAAAGTGGAGATTTTGGTGGTTTATGCATGTGTGTGTGCGCGAACGTGCTCGTGTCTGTGAAAGAGAGTGGTTGAGAGAGTAGCTCATGCTAAGTTGAGCTTTTTGGTATGAAAAAAAAGTTTGTGAAAGAGAGTGGTTGAGAGAGTAGCTCATGCTAAGTTGAGCTTTTTGGTAAGAAAAAAAAGTTTATATAAGATGTCAAACTTATACTATAGTGTGTGTGAGAGAGAGAGGGAGATTCGAGGCTTAGAGCAACAGACCTCATGGACAATTGAACCCAGGGGGCACTGACTTCCCGCACCCAACCAGCACCTGAAGCGCGAGCGGCAGAACCACATTCAGGTTCAAAGCTTTTACCTTAATGGTGGTACAAAAGCACAAGGCTGCGTCCAAATCCGCAACCCCCTGCACAAGAGGGCAGCAATTCTTGTTCACCTGCTCGCCGATCACCAAATGAACAAGCCCACCAAGTAAATCAACACAGGCTCCAAGCTTTAAAGCATCAATGGGACAAGTCTCTGGTTTCTTTGGTGTTGGTGGAGGAAATGGCTTATATGTTGGTGGTGGTGGTGGACATGGTGTCTCCACCTTTGGTGGTGGATTGGGCTTGACATAGGGTGGGGGCAAAATCTTAGGTGGGCGCTTAGGGGGTAGTTTGGGGACATGGGGTGGTTTGTAGCTCGGTGGTGTAGGACAAGTTGGGCAAGAGAGAGAAGGGAGGATGGCTCCTAGTTGAATTAAGAGCAAGAGGAAAGTTATTACACCACCCTTCTCCATTGCTCTACACATGAAGATCATAAGCCACCTTACAAGGCCTTTTATAGACCTCTTTCTAGGTTGTCAGACATCCTTCTCCCTCTCTACTTGCTTATCCTTTCCTTACATTGTGTGGGACATCCTTCTCTCTCTATATTTCTTTTTTACCATAAATTCTCTCTCTATATTTCCTATGTACGTTTAGGACTAGCAACAGGCTAGGCCAGCCTTGGCCCTTTCCCGCCTCCACTCCCCATAGGCTAGCTGAGGCCCAGCACGGCACTAATGGGCCCATCAGGGCCAGGTCGAGAAAAATAAATAAAATTAAAAAAAAAAAAGAAAAAGAAAAGAGGGCGGGGCAAGTCGAGGCCTTTGCCCAACCCACTGTTATCCTCAAGCCGTGGTTGCCCCGCCCTCAGGCCACAATTTCAGTCTAGACCAGTGTTCACAAACTCGGCCAGTCCAACTCGGAACCAGACGGATATTTTAAAAAATTGGAAAAAAACATATAAAATCTAACTCGGAACTAGACGGGTATATATATATATATATATTTAATCTAAAAAAAGGGATTTGTTTGTAATGTGTTTTTAATATTTTTTATCATTTTGGCAAAGATTAAAAAGTTTTTTTTGCTGTCAATACTTATTTTTACATTTTCCCATCTTTTTGGAAAAATTTTAAAAATAGCCTTGGACACAAATTGATTTTTTTAAATCTATTTTCTTAACTACTTTTCAACTATATTTAGATGTGTTTTATTTAACCATGCTTTAAATATACTTTTCATATTTTTTTAGATTTTTTTTATTTCTTAACACTTTTTAGACAGGACGGAACTTGTCCGATTAAGCCAGTTGAACCAGCCGATTTATCTGTTATGCAGACCCGCCCTTGGTTAGTTTCCAAAGCCCATTCGATTTTTCGAACATTGATCCATGCCCTACTTTTTAGGGCCAGGAATGCCGGTCGGGCCCATTGTGGGGAGACATCCTTGTCTCTCTACCTTTCTCCGTCTACATTGGGGAAAATATCCCACTTCAATTCACATTCTCTCACTATGTTCGACATGTCACCTTCACGTTATCTTAGCACTCGTCATTGACTTAAAATGAGGCCACCGCTTCCCGTAGTGGTGCAACTAGGGGCTCCCATTTTGTTTCTCTCTCTAATTTTCAACGACTTCTTTGCTTTGATTCACACTTTCTCTCTCTAACATCCAATTTTCGCAACTTTCTCTCTCTAAAAATTCCAGGCGCGGTGGGGTGCGGTGGACGCGGTGCTTATTTTAACTTGATGCGAAGACTTGCTCGTGTCGGCCTGGTGATGGATTGGCGATCTAGGTAAGAGAATCGACTGGTTTAGGTTTTAAAAAATTTTTAAAAAAATATTTTCATTTAAAAATTTAGGTTTTTAGGTATCTAAAATAAATAGCGACAATTGTATTAGGGTACGGTTTTTATAAGGTTGCAATCTTAAACAATCCAATTAAGGCACACCTCTCAATTTTATCATGATATGTAATTTTGTTGTAAAAAATTATTAGAATTATCTTAAGATCTATTTTCATATATAATTACAAAATTTTAAATTCTAAAAATAGTTAAAATCAAGTAGATCTATAGACATATGAAAATCTTGAAAATCGGCGGTCTAAATAATGTGTTGCAAGATGCACTATTTTTGGGATTCAATTTTTTTTTTTTTCATATTCATGCATCTTGATATTCAAATGATCAATTATAGGGTTTTCAACATTAAAACAACCTTTCCGATTGATTTTTGAGGTGCATCTGTAATTTTACATTTTAAGGTTGCAACCTTATATAAACTTTTCCCATTGCATTATGATTTTTCGTTATTGTGTTAAAATATGTAAATACTGACAACATGTCTCATGTTGAGTGTTTGATGTTTATTAAATTCATTTTATAATCAAAATAAAGTTTGAAATGCAACATGACAATAACATGAATCACTCTAACTCAATTTATTTATTTTATTATTGTATTAACTTAGGAGTTTTGATTTTTGAAAGAAGCTATATAAAACAAATTTAATAGAAGAGTACTTAGTAGAAAGAGAGAGAATTTTAGTAGAATTATCACTTTTACAAACTTTGTGGAGAGGGTTTTAGTAGAGAGAGAGGTTAAAGTTTACGAACTTTATACCGAGAGGTTGTTAGTAGAGAGAAAGAGATTGTTAGTAAAGAGAGAGGGAGAGACCGAGACAATGGGGGGAGAGAGAATTATAGAGAGACGCCAAGGTTGATTTATGGTTTTATATTAAGGTTTATAGTTCAATAGTGCATTATGTAATAAGTAGAAAGCAAAAACAAAATTCCCACATCGGGGATTTCACAATTGGGCATACGTGTGGGGTGTAACTTGCTTAGTTTTTATCTCTTGTTGGGAGGTATCAAAGTGGGATGATGTTGGTGTGTAGATTTCAAAAAAAATTAGGGTGTACATGGGGTGATGTAACTATGTACGACTTCCAGAAACAAAAAAAAAATGGGGTTGGACTGGGCTGCCACTTTTTTTTAAAAAAAAATTAAAATTACACAACTTTAAAAGAAAAAGAAAGTGTTTGTTAAGACCGTTGTGTTTTGACAGAATCAGAGCTGGCTGGCTCAAGGGGAAGTCGTTTGGATCCCAACATATTGAGAGATCCAAAACAATATGAATGATTCTTGATCTTAATAAGGTGATTTTGATCTCGATTGCCAAAATTTTAAACCTTGAGTACAACTCATACATCAAGGTTTGCATTGTTCACTTCCTTTTCTGTGCAGATCACATATTAAAATTAACGAATTTTAAATTCATTGGACATCAAAATCATGGTCTAATAATGTTCACCACGAGTAGTTCATCATAGATTGTGGCATGCAACCTGAAACTCACAATATTATGAATTGGATTTATCCAAATCCAAAATTCATGAAATTTTAATTGCACGTCCGAAAAGAATTCATGTCTAATTGGAAAAATGCATCTTAATTAAATGTTTTTCAACTATTTTAACTCGCTACGAACTCCATTTTAGCAGTTTGTTGCAAGTTGCAATAGATGAACATCTATTCGTATTAGATTTATGAGGAAATTACATAAATACCCATTATATTTTCTTTTATTATGAAAATATCTAAAATTTTTCGTTATTACATAGATATTCATTTTTTTCAAAAAAAAAAGAGAAAACTGTCTATTTCGAGTTTTTGAAAAA
The DNA here is from genome assembly GCF_000471905.2 of Amborella trichopoda. The sequence goes on along the minus strand of NW_006499897.1, from coordinate 5,089,818 downwards.
TCGGAATTTTTTTATTTTTTTATTTTTCAAAATCCATGTTTTTTCAACTTCATAATATTTTTAAAAAAAAACACAGATTTATTTTTTTTTTAGTTTTTCAAAAACCGAAATGTTCAAATAAACTGAAATGTTCAAATTTTGGGTTTTTTCAAAACCCGAAAATTAAATCACAGATAGTGTGAGTGTCTTTAGTAAAGAACAGGGAATGAGAGAGTTTATATGCGAACAGGGCTTAAGAGAGAGAAAGTTGAGAGAAGAGAGAGAGAGGGTCTTTTGTCAAGTACAGGTATGGTAGCGTAATGGATAGGAACAAATCCGAAGAAAGGCTGCTGTGTTGAGCCCGAACCCAGTAAAATGCCAGTAAGACCCGACTGGCATGGCTCATTTTTTAAACCATGAGCCCATTTTTTCTCTCTAATTTCTGATGCAAAAAATTCCATGGCTAAAAGTTTTAAAATCATAAACCTCTTTCTTTCTCATATTTCCCGTGAGACGGGCGAGTTTTCCCAGGAGAGAACAGCACCTAAAGCCCAATATTTTTCTCCCAGTTTTGAAACGGCAAAGTTTATCCGGTAACTATCGCCTCAGGAACTTGCCCTGGTTCTCTCTCCCACTTATCCTTAGATTCGGATTTTTAAAATTAAAAAAATATAAATTTGCATTTGGCTTAAAGTCAAGAAAATATATATAAATTCGATTTTTCAAAAACCAAAATTAAAAAAAATTGGTTTTTTAAAAACAAAAATGGGTAGTTTCGTTTTTTTTTTTAAAATGTTTTGAATTTGAAAAAATGAATATCTATGTAATAACGGAAAGTTTCAGGTATTTTCATAATAACAAAAAATATAATAGAAATTTGCATAATTTTCCCTAGATTTATTTAACCACCTTAAAATAATCAAATTTATATGAAATTCTAAATTAAGGTTCCCAAGATAGTTTCCTACATGAGTGAGGTTTGTATAAGGTGTCAACCTTATACTATTGAAGTAAGGTGTACCTCAAAACCATATTGAAAATGCAGTTTCAATGTCGTAAAAGCCTTACAATAATATAGAAATCTATTGCTTCCTCCAGTCATGAAATTTGGAGCTTAAAAAATGGTGACAATCAAGCAGATCTATAAATACTTGAAAATCTTTAAAATGAACGGTCTAGATAATATGTTAAAAGATGACCTATTTTTAGGGTTAGCAATCCCTTCTTGTTTTTTTTATGTTTATGAATCTTGAGGTCGAAATGACATCTTACTTGTATAGTATAAGGATTGTTGGCAACCGAGGCTACCTCGATTACCCCTTGTTAGCAAATCGGGATAACACATATCCCTACTTGATATGGCGAGATACCCACAATAATGAATCCAACAACCCAAATAAAATCATCAAGAACAATAATGTGTGTGCAATATATTTTAAAAAATTATAGAATCAAGAAACAAGTAATATGAGAAATCATTATAATCACAACACAAGCAAAAAAGTTGAAGACACACAGATTAATGTGGTTCACCCAAAATGGGCTACATCCAGGGGTAAGAGCGTAATGATGCATTCATTATCTCAAGGAAGAAATTTTCAAGAGATTACCTTATATATGGAAAAGAAGCTCAATAGAAATTCCCTACCAAAATCTCACCATAATTCGAATCCTTGTTTTGTCTCCATCGGCTAACATTGTCGCCGCAAGGAAACCTTGATCAAATCCGACCCAATAAAAGAGTCACAATGGTGCTGGGTTTACACAAGAAACCCGTAATTTCTACCGCCCAAACCTCTTCTCTTCTTTCCTTATGTTTTCTCTTTCTAAAAATGTCTTTTATAGACCTCCATAAATAGCACATTTTTTATGACAAAAATGTTCTATAACAAATGAAAAATACTACAGGGGGTGATATTTGCATCACATCCTAATAATCTCCACCTTGATATAACATCACATACTTGCTTTGCCAAATTATATCTGGTTATTCCTTTTTTAAAGAACCTAGAGAACTTAGCCAATTCCACAAGCTCTCTAACCCAATAACCTATATGAGCATGTATTCGCTCATCTTCTTTCGTCTTTATTCTTCTTATGCAAACTCCACCTACTTCAATACTCTCATTCTTGAGTTCTTGAGGCCATCTTGACTTCACACATACTTTAGGTGAATCTACACACCTACAAGCACAACCGGTTTTTATCTCATATTACCAAGATCCCTTGCATAAGTCTCTCCCATGAAGTCTTCTTTATGTTCATAACCTTGGCAATGTTTGTCCATACTTCTCAAACTTTGAAATACTCATTTTACTATATTTCACTTTCTTCTTTTTTTTCTAGGCTAAACATAAGCCATTCAAAAAAACTACAAACAAGTGAAATAACAAATTTTATAGAAATTATGGCAATAGTCATAATAAATATTAGAGTAGTATGCAACACTCTAATCACATCAGCCTAAAGGAAATTCATGTGGTGTTTATGGCTTCACATCCCCTTGTGAAAGTCCCCTCTCTTCAATTTCTCCACCTTGCCGAATATCTTCATCAATGCCTTGCTTTATGCCATTAATATCTTCAATTGCCAAACCACATGCTCTCTTTTGAGCTTCATCTTTCTCTACAGCCAAATTTACCCTTTCACTTACAATTGTTCTCCCTAACAAGGTATACAAGTTTTTTTCCCTTAACTCCCTTCATCATAACTAGAGCCCCATTTGAAACTTTGAGCACTCCAGCTTGCCCGGTAAATTTGTAGCCTTCAATATCTAGAAAAGATAGTGAAATCAAACTCTTTTTCAAATCCGGCATATGCCTCACCTTTTAAAGTGCCCGAACCATCCCATCATACATCCTTATATGAACCGAGCTCATACCAATTATCTTACTCATTGAGTTATTTCATTGATATTAAACTACCATCACATGGCCCATATGTATCAAACCACAATCTATGTGGGCACATATGATGTGTGGCTCCAGTATCAAATATCCAACTTCCATAATACATGAGATTACACCCTACCATCAATACCTCGTCTTCAATATAAGTGACTGTTGATTCTTCAACTTGGCAAGAGAATTTTCTTTACTACAACTCAACGTAGTAACAATGTTATCATATGATTCCAACAATGTACAAAGTAAGGTGACCGCCTTATCTTCATCTTACATTCTCACACCTATACTTTCAATTTGACAAATGATAGCATTGAATTCATTCAAGTGTTTCGACACTTTTGCACCATTTTCATTATGAAAGAATACAATTTTATTTTTAAGAAAATTTGATTTGTGAGAGATTTTGTTTGATACAAACTTTATAATTTCTCCCACAAATCTTTTGTTGTCTTTTCCCCAATAATATTAAACAACACTTCATTCGCTAAACACATGCGAATAGTGATCCATGCCTTCATATCAAGTTCCTCCCAATCATCATTGGTCATATTTATCGATTTCTAATCTTTTCCAAGTAGTACCGTGTGTTGCATTTGATGTACTAAATACATCTTGCATTTTTAATTCCCAAATTTTGAAATTATCTTTCCCATTAAATTTCTCCACCTCAAATTTATGAGATGCATTTTCCCAAATTACTACACCCATCCCTTGAGTTTTGATACCACTTGTTGGCAACCGAGGCTACCTCGATTACCCTTTGTTGGTAACATAAATCCATACTTAATGTGGTGAGATACGCACAACAATGAATCCAACAATTCAAATAAAATTTCCAAAACAATAATGTGTGTGCAATATATTTAGCAAAATTATAGAATTAAGAAACAAGTAATATGAGAAATCACTATAACCACATGTAGACACCCTCTCAAAATTCAGGCTAAGGGAACTCCTAAAAACCTTAGTTCTAGGCATAAAGAGCCACAAAAACTTTAGTAGACCATAAGCAACCTAGACCCAATATAATTCTCCTAAAACTGCCCAAAACTATCCAAACTTGATGTAGAGTCTGAGAGCTTTCTAAAGGTCCAAAAATCGTCTGAATCGGACTTACGGATAAAAAGATATAACAAATAACAATTTAGTCCCTGTGAGACACAAGTGTCGGGCCGTGGGCCGGGCTGTAACACGGCCCGACAACCCAGGTGCAGCCTAGTGATGTAGTAAAGGCAGCTCAATGATGCAATAAGAGTGTTTTATGATGCAGTAAAGATATATTTTTTTAATTAGAAGAGGCGAAAGCTTCAAGATAAATCTAAAAAATTCTTAAACAATTCCAAATTAAAAAAAATCGTCAATTGAATCCTATAAATACCCCGCTTCATAACCCAAAAGGGAAGAGAAAAGAAAACAAAAAAAATCCCGAAATTAGAAAAAAATAACCCCAAAATAGAAAAAACCCCTAGAAAATTCCTAAAACATTTAGGAAAAATCCCCAAAAAAAACCTCAAAAATCACAGAAAATCCCATAATTCATATTTAACTTTTGGAGATCCCAAAACCTTTAGAAAACTAAAAAAATTCTCATCCAATACCAAAATATCTTAAGAAAAGCCTAGGTAGAACCTACCTAAAATTCTCAACATTTTCTCCCTGCCTTAAGAACCTTAGATCTAGGTCAAAGACCTATAAATCAACCAATTCCAACAAGCAAAGGTATCCAAAAAAAAGAAGATGGTGACGTAAATCGGAAGAGTGACCTGATCAAAGTTTGAAACTCTAGGTTTCAGGTCTTTAGAGGTAATTATTTATTTTTTTCCTTAATTTAGTTTGTTTTCTTTATTTAATTCTCTGCTTTATTCTGAAAATTAATTTATTATTAAATTTAATTAAATTTAAAAGCATTTTTTTTAATCAAAATATGGATTTGGAGCTGGTGTTGCCAGTAGACTCAAGAAAAGATCGGATTTGTATAGTTTTGGAATTTTTATGAGCCCATAATTCAAACGACTCCACTTTCTCTACCTTTTTAAAAAATAATGCAGTTTTGCTAAGATTTGAGCATATATCATCCCAGAGATCGACGTAGATTGTAGCGTAAACACCCCAACACAAGCAAAAAAATTGAAGATACACGGATTAACATGGTTCACTCAAAATGAGCTACGTCCACAGGCAAGAGGGCAATGATGCATTCATTATCTCACTGAAGAAATTTACAAGTTTAGGGTTTTGTATAGATTACATTATACATGAAAATGAAGCTTAATAGAAATTCCTTACCAAAATCCCGTTATCAATCGAATCATTGCTTTGTCTGCATCGACTAGCACTGTCGTCGCAAGGAAACCTCTAAATCCGGCCCAATACAAGAGCCACAAATAGTTCTAGGGTTTATATAATAAAAATCTCTACCTCCCAAAGCTTCTCTACATTTTTCTTTTCTCTTCTCTTCTTTCCTTGTGTTTTCTCTATTTAAAAATGTATTTTATAAACTTCCATAAATGACTCATTTTCTATGACAAAAATGTCTTTTAACAAAAGAGAAATACTATAGGGCGTGATATTCACATCACATCTGAACAAGGTTGACAACCTTATATAAACTTTTTCCTTCCTACATATATGAAATTTTTTGTTTTGATTGGAGATTAACCCCATGCTAACTCACAGTGATCTCCATGTCGGTTGTCTGCTGCATACTACATCTAATGAGCATTCGTTGCTACTTATTGTTTTTTTACCTCCTCAGTGATCTCCAAATTGAATGAAATATTAACTACATATTCTTCAAACAGTTCTCTATCAACTCTTAAAAATTCAGCTCGATATGTGGTGAGTAAGATGTGCTTTTAGATTGAACAAGCTATTGCATATCTAGGGCAGCTCAATGATACTATAGCTCCACGACTATACAATACCCTTTTACGAGTGTACCCAAAATTTCAACCTATTAAACACTAGAAAAACTTTATCTAGATGTGAGGCTCTAAACAGTCAAATTAGAGCCCACTTTAAAAATTTCACTAAAAGAGGTTGTTTTGATGCTCAAATATCTTCAAATTGATCATCTTGACATCAAGATGTATGCACATGAGAAAAAAATGGATTTCAAGTTCTGAAATAGTGCATCTTGTAACACATTTTTGGATTGTCAATTTTCAAGATTTTCAAGTTTCCATAGATCTGCTCAATCTACACTATTTTTTAAGCTTTAAATTTTATAATTAAAGGTAAAAATATATTAAAAGGCTATCACAAATATTTTGATTATTGAAACCATATTTCTTGACATTATTTGATGGTGGGCTTTATTTTGATTGTTTAGAACCTCGGCACTATACAAACCGCACCCTTAAAAAATTGTTGTCTTAGCTTGGTCACGTAATTGTTTGTTATATGTGGCGATCTAGATTTTTTTTACAAAACACATCCAACTAGTTATAATGTCAGAAAATGGGAGTTACTATTAGGATGAAGCCGCGATGCTTAGGGAACTTGAGTATTTAATTTCTCTAATTAATAATCTAAGGCATCACAATCCAAGAAGGGTGCTCAAAGGTCTCAATGATCTCACTTCTCGCATATAATTTGAAATGCTTCCCCAAGTTGCTTTGGAATCACCTTGGATTTACAAGTCTTTGCCTCCTATGAGGGCAAAGAATGGGTGGTCAAAGTCCTTCTGGTTTGCCAAGATTGGCATGACCAGTACAAGATAATACGTTGGATCATAAGCATCCATTTGACTTCTTGTGATTACATGCCATGAGTGCTCTTTTTTGGTTGCCACTTGATGCAAATAAAAATTAACATTGTTTAATTTTTTTTTAAAATTTTAAGAATAAGAATTGAGTTGGGATAAATTAGATAGAGAGAGAGAAAAAAAAATAAAATAAAAAGTGGTGCGTGACTTTTAGATAGAGAGACTATCTTAGATGATATGTTCTAATCTTTAAAAAGTCAAACTTTTAGTTGGAAAGTCAAATTTTTGATAAACATATAGTTAGAAAGGTTTTCTTTTTTAATTAAACAAATGATTTTTAAAAGGAGAGAGATACATTATTATTTTTTAATTTCTTGTAATTGTATTTAAAAAGTAGAAGTCCCTTAGTTATAAGTGCGGAGTGTATAAGCATGGAACGAGCCGAGCGAACCTGCAACTGAGTTTGAGACGAGCGCTGCAAGTGAATACATGAATGCAACGTTAAGTCACTCGCTTCTTTGGCTTGTTCCGTGTTTACGCACTCCACTCGTTGTGTTCATTTTGATATTCAATCGCAACGTTTGTAGCCTTCATTCACAAATATGGATTATATCTCGTTCGTAGACTCACTCACGCGGCTAGTCCATTCTGGCTCACTCATTCATTTATTCGCCCACTCATTATCAGTAGTCCTATTGCTTGCTCTTCTTGATTTAGCTCGTACAGTTAATGAAATGAGTTACATGTGGGCTCTTGCCGCTCTGGGCTCGATTGGAATTGAGTAAAGAATTTGGATCTTGTGAAATATCTATTTAGAGTGGACTCTCTTGGGTATATTATCTTATCTTTTATTATTATTTTATTTTAATTATTTCTCCCAGCATTAGTTGATATCAGAGCTCTGAGACCGGTATAATATAGTTATAGAGCCTTTAGATTACAGATTTAAGAGTCTCAAAGAAGATCTGGTAGAGCGTATTAGACAATTTATAGCACAAAGTCTACTATATCTATTTCATAGCTAGCAATCTGATGAACAATAATATGAAGATGTAGATCTTGATGCAAAAGACGAGCCTAAAAGAGGAAGATCTTGATACAAAAGGCAATGCCAATAACTCAATTATATAGGAAATTTTGAAAATCAATTATAAAGAAGAAGATATGTGTGATAAAGTATTCAAAATCCAACCATGTGAGTATGAAGGAGAAATCAAGATTAAGCTCGAAATCCCAGTGTTCTACTTCGAGATAAGCACGAAGCATTTGATGAATCAATTTATTAAATAAATTGAAAAAAAAGTATTGAGGTGCCTGGTGGGACTACATCAGCAATTAGTTGATTGGCCTCTGCCTGGCGTATGCTCGAGATCGATCTTCTCCCAACCGCAGGAGAATGATGCAAATAAAATTGGGGTTATTTATTTATTTTTTTTTGGAATTGCACTGGGATAAGTTAGAGAGAGAATGAAAAGTGATGCATGACTTTTAGATAGAGATAAATAGGAAGGACTTTCTTAGAAGATATATTCTAATCTTTAGAAAGTCAAACTTTTAATTAGAAAGCCAAACTTTTGATAAACATGTATTTTGAAAGGTTATCTTTTTTAGGAAACAAATGAGTTTTAAAAGGACAGAGATAAATGTGCTTATCTTGTAAGTGTATTTAAAGGGGAGATGTTCCTTAATTATAAGGAAGCAGATAATGAAATTGAGTAAAGTTGATCTTCTGATGCAGGAGCATGGATGAAATAAATAATTAAAATAAAAAATAATAATAACAAGTGAGAAAACATACTCTTTATAAGTATACAAAGAAGTCCACCCTAAAAAGATCTTCTTACTATATCAACTTTACTCAATTCCAATCTTTGTTTCGTTATAAGTAAAGACATCTCCCCTTTAAATACACTTACAATAAATAAATACATTTATCTGTCCTTTTAAAAATCATTTGTTCCCTAAAAAATATAACATTTCTAACTACATGTTTATCCAAAGTTTGACTTTCCAGCTAAAAGATTCATTTTCTAAAGATTAAAACATATCATCTAAGATAGTCCTTCCTATTTCTCTAAAAATCGTGCATCACTTTTCATTCCACCTTTCTCTCTCTCTCTCTC
>NW_006499897.1:5003107-5056059 GCF_000471905.2 Amborella trichopoda | reverse complement strand
CTTAACGATTATCACAAATTAGTAACAAAAGGTTTTGATTCACAGCTTTAAGATCAAAATGCCTACAAATTTTGAAAGATTCATGCCCGATTTGGCATGAAACTTTCAGAAAAGGCGGAAACCCTAAACACCAAATTTTTCGTGATCTAAAAACAACAAATTTTTCCACCATTTAATCCTTGAAAAAGCTGTATAAAGCTGTTTACAGCCTGCTAATCAGATCACATGCAAAAAAAAACAAGAAAAATGATAAAAAAATGACAAATTTCAAAGAATCCCGTGAAGAACACTGTGCAACCCGTGTTCTTCACGGACTCGCCGATTCCGCACAGTGAATCGGCGAGTCACTGTGCGGAATCGTCTGGTTCTCTCTAGAACCGGACGATTTCCGATTTTTTAACCGATCCGGTCCCTTTTCGCGATTTTCGAGTCGAACCGGTTCGACTCGGCGTTTTTTAAAACGCTGGTTAAAAGCATTGAAAGAAAAATCAAGCGATCTAACCAGTAACCGCCTGGTTAGATTGAAACCAGCCACTTGCGGGTTTGGATTTCGGCCTGTCTCAGTGATTGGCCAGGTATTTTTTTAAAAAATAAAAGATTATATAAAATCTAAAAAAATAAGTGATTTTATTTGCAATGTATTTTTTAATATTTTTCATCATTATGGAAAATATTATAAATGAAAAAAGTTTATATAGAGCCAAGGCTCTAAACAATCAAATTAGAGCCCACCTAAAAACTTTTACTACAAGAGTTTGTTTTGATGCCCAAATATCCTCAAATCGATCATGTCGACATCAAGATGTATCTACATGAGAAAAAAATGGATTTCAAGTTTTGAAAATAATGCATTTTGTAATGCATTTTTAGACTGTCGATTTTTAGGTTTTTATAGATCTGCTCGATCTATACTTTTTTGAATTTTTACATTTTATATTAAAATGGGAATATATTTTAAAGCTATCACAAAGATTTCAAGTATTGAAATAACATTTCTTGATACTATTTAAAGGTGAGCTTTATTTTGATTGTTTACAGCTTCGGCTCTATACAAACCATACCCATTACAAATTGTTTTGGCCATTAATACTTATTTTTTACATTTTCCCATCTTTTTTTAAAAAAATTCTAAAATACTCTTGGGCAAATTATTATTTAAATATACTTAGCATATATTTGTTAGATTTTTTTTGTATTTTTTAAATTTTTAATACTTTTTTGACTGCCTGGGATTTGCCCGATTAGGACAGTTGAAACGGCTAATTTAACGTTTAGGCCCGTTGAATTGCTTTTGAGCCCATGTCTAGTTGGATTTTTCCTACACTGGTTGTAAGTCGACACAATGGGTCGGATTAAGGCTCATAGAACTAACAAAACTATTTAGTCAAGAGCCAATTTTTAGTCACGCAACTTCATGATAATTCTATAAAGCTTTCGCATAATTTCTTTGGGATTGAGCTAACATCTGTTATAGTTGTTCATTCCATTTAAAGGATCTCCATTCTATAACAACCCGTGAGATTTCCGGAAGCACGTCACCAAAGGGGTGAAGGGTCATTTCCAGTCAAAATTTATCAGATCAGGGATCAAACCACCTAGAATGTTTAGTTTTTAGTTTTTTGTTTTTCGAATAATAAAACAGAATATTAGCTTTGAAATACGAAATATGTAATACAAAAAGATTTCCTAATGCTATTAAGTTAATCTAATAAGTTAGGACCAAACATTAGATCCAACCATGTTTTAATAATACACCAGCGCTCAATGGTGGTCTGGTCTTGATAGCATTAATAGTCTCCATTTAGTAACCTGATTAGATCGACTCCACAGTTGGTCTTGGGAATATTATTAAGGTAGGCATCAACGGTCCACATTCCACCCATACCCACATTATTGCTGCAGTTCCCTCACGTGGGTGGCTCTTACATAATCAACAAAAGTGACCTTCCAAAAATTAAAGGTTTTTTTTTAAAGACCCTCACATTTGTCTTTTTGTTTCTGTTTCACTTAAAAAAGCCCTAATCCCAATCAATATTAGTCTCTTTTTTTTTTGTTTTAATGTTCATGCTTACTTTCATTAATAAAAAGAGGCGGTTAGCATGCGGCCAGTTTGCATATTATAGAAATACGAGCTTGACAATAATTATATTTTTTAAATATAATGTTATCTTTATTTTTAGAGAATATATAATTTTTAACATGAATATGAACAAAATTTCAAAATTAGAAAAAATAATTATATTAAGTAAATATTTTAACAGTTAATTTCAATTATTTTTAAACTTTCCATCGACCTTTAAGAATGATGATTTATACCTTTGGATCACATATTATAAAAATACGACCCCAGCCGGCTACCAAACAATTGTTCTTAATTAAAAAAAGTAAAGCTCCAAAATTACCATAAAAATAACTGAACGAAACCCTCTTTCTCACTCTTTGTTTCTTCCAAGACACGTAGCAAGATGCATTAATGCATGAGCCAAGTCACAGCTTAAATTTGTATTTATTTTTTATAAATTAGTTTCATATGCACAGTCAATAAAAAGTGCACTTGAGACTAATTTATCTAAACATTGGTGGAAGATATACTTTTGGTGTTGAAAACTCTATTAATGGATTCTTAAAAAAAAAAAAAAACTCCTACAATGACCTGAAATCTATTTCCATCTTAAAATTAAAAGCTTTAAAATTATACAGATTGAACAGATCTAGAAGTGCTAGAAAATTTTGAAAATGAAATGTTCAAATAATGCGTTACAAGATGCATAAATTTTAGGAGTTTATATCATTTTTTTTTTATGTCAATATATATTAAGGTTGAGATGATCAATTGAAAGATTTTCCAATGATAAAAGTCAAGACAACATTTTTTTATAAGTTTTTGAGGTTCATCCTACTAATACGGACCTCGTATAAAATTTTTCCAATAATTTATATTTTTTTTTGGGTAAGTATTAATTTTTGTTTTATCCCGATAAAAATTTATTGCTAATAATATTCTCATTCCAACGAATGTACCATGATATTTTAGGACATCTCATTACTATCGCAATAAAATTTTTTTTTATGACAACATTCATGTAGTTTGAAATAAGAGTTTGAGAGTAAGGCTTCATTTACCTAAACCTTAAAATTAATTCTTAAAAAGTGAATAAGGCAAATTAGAAAACATCTACAAGGAGTTTATAATGAGTATGTAAGCTAAGGGAAAGTATATAAAAAGATTATTTACCTTTGGTACAAGGTTGTCACAATAAATCTTGACCATTGGATGTAACCAAGCTCAACATTAAAAAAAAAAATTCACGCGCTTGGTGATATATCTAAGCTTTCAAATTTCAAATCGAATAGTTGTAAGTAATTGTGACATCTCTATAATAAAGATAAAGATAAATGGTCTCATTGTTACAGTCCATTAGTTAAAGCTATTTAACATAATAGGTTTCAATATTCTAATTTTGGAAAAATTATAAAAATCTCTCAAAATCATACTTTATTGACAACTTCTCCCAACCAAGTTTTTTTTTTAGCATTTTTTACCTCAAATTTAACTTTCCTAACAAATTTCTTCAAGTAAAAAAAAAAGAGTAAATGAAGACAAAAAAAAAGAGTAAATTGAAGACCAAAATACCCTCTAGAAAGCAGGCGGTGCAGCACAAAATGGGAGCTGTCTGATATTTTGCTTCTGGAAAGTATGCAGTCCCAAACAAAATAGGGGTAGTTCGTCACTTTGAGCATGCGGTCTCGTACAAAATGGAGGCAGTCCGACACTTTGAGCTTCTAGAAAGCATGCGGTCTGACACAAAATAGGGGCAGTCCGACACTTTGGGCATGTGGTTTGATACAAAATGGGCACTATGGCATTTTCAACAAAAAAAAAAAAAATTTTTCTTTTTTGACTTAGGTATTTGCTACAAATTTTCAATTTTGGATAAAAATGGCTTAAAAAAAAAAATTGGTGGGAGAAGGTTATATAAAAAAAAAAACTCTTCTCATTCATAAACTTTCTATTTAATTTATATTATTTATAATTATTTCGTATTAATATCAACGGACGTTTATTCTATTTAATTTATATTATTTATAATTATTTCGTATTAATATCAACGGACGTTTATTTCGTAATAAATATTATCAATTTAATAGGGGCGTGGTAGAACAGTAATTTTGGTGTAAAAATTCTCATGATTATCTTAAAATCTATTTTCATATCTATCAAAATCCCACTCTCAACGGTCAAAATCCAAAAACTTAATTCCACTCATTAGGTACTTGGAACTAAGACAAAAACCCTAATCACAAACAAGCAGCTTTGAGCTAAACGACCAAAACTCTTTAACTTGCGTCTGCTCTCTCTCTCTAAACAGAGCAAAACAGAGAGAGAATAGCGGGTCGCCATGGCCACTCTGCAGCTTTTGCAGTCATCTGTTTTAGCAAAGGGCGGCCATTTCTCCTTCAGTGCAAGGAAGCAGCCTCCTTGGCCATGGCGAGGAGGCGTGCGCATGGGTTTGAGAGAAGATGGACCCTCCGTTGCAGTAGTTGGAGTTACAGGCGCTGTGGGCCAAGAGTTTCTTCGCGTTCTATCTGATCGTGATTTCCCTTATCACTCAATCAAAATGCTCGCTAGTGCTCGCTCTGCTGGAAAGCCCCTGTCTTTTGAGGTCTCTCTTATTGCACTCTTTGCCCTTTTGTTTATATGATGGTTGACTGTTTACATTTTGATATTTCGTCCTGTTTCTTTTTCTTTCTCATGGTGATTACTGCTTCATTTTGGGGTTTTTTCACAGGGGAGAGAATACCTCATTGAGGAGCTCAAAGAATCTAGCTTCGAAGGTGTAGACATTGCTCTCTTTAGTGCTGGTGGATCCATAAGGTTAATTCATTTATGACTTAATCTGTGAGTTTATTCATATCCAGTGTTCCAAAAAACTCCCAGCTGCCCCTAGGCGCTGGCCAAAAAACTTCACCTGCGCCTAGGCACTGGCCAAAAAACTCCCAGCTGCCCCTAGGCGCTCGGCAGATGCCCAGGCTGCCCAGAGCCTAGGTTAAAGAAGAGAGGAGTAGGGGAAGAAGAATAGCAGGGGAAAGGGGAATATGAGTATACATCATAAAATATTAAAAATCTCATAATCGAAAAGTTCCAAACCCTTGTATATTCTTAATATCCCGTAATCTTTCACACCAATAAATTAGTAATACAGTAACAATCCATAATAGTCCACATACCTTACTTTATGCTTCATAGTTCAATTATTCCATAATCCATGTTTCCATACAATGATACAACCATACAATCATACACATAGTAGTAGTACATAGTAGAAACTAGAAAAAAAAAAAAAAATACAGTCTAGGACTCTACACCAAAGTCAAGTGTCTTCAGCCATCATTAGAAAAAAAATAGGGTAAGCTTTATCATATACATCGGATTTGAGGCCATCATCATCAGAACAATTTCTTCTGAATCTGCCTCTTCTTTCTCTTCTTCTACCCCCTCTTACTTTGGGTAGATGAGGCCCTAGGAGTCTTGGCTGCTCTACCTGATGCCTTTTCACCATTTTCTTGGTTTTTGTATTTTGTTGAACTCAAATATTGCTTAATCTCCTCACTGGTAGCCTCATGAACATTTTTACACGGGGCAACATCTCCCTTAATACCGGCAATGTGTTTCTTGAACCGATAAATAGCCTAGTTAGTATCCTTTCCACAATAATTACATCATATATAATTTTTGTCATTCGGATTCGGATTATGACCATACTTCCAACTTAGATCATCACTTCTAGAAGAATTTGGAGAAGATATTTCCATATAACAAAGCTCATTTTCTTCCTTTACTTGTTTTACTAAATTCAAATATTCCTTTTCTAGTTTTACTAAATTAAAATATTGTCTAATTTCATCTCTAATACCTTTAGGAACTTTTTTACAATAAACAACATTCTCTTTAATACCGGCTAGGTGTTTCTTGAATTAGTTAATACCCCCATTGGTATCTTTTTCACAAAAATTAGACCTTATGCGATTTTTAACATTTGGTTTCGGGTTATAACCATACTTTCAAGCCGGATCACCTCTTATAGAAAAAACAGAAATAGGCCTATCCAAATGACAAGGCTTTTGTTCTTGTTTGTGCTTTATTGATCTCATATGTTCCTTAATCTCGTGTTTGATAGCTTCAGGAACATTTTTATAAGGGGCAACATTCCCTTTAATACTGACAAGATGTTTTTTAAACCGGTTTGTGTCCCATTTGTAGTATTTTCACAATAATTGTTTCTTATCCATTTTTTGTCTAAAGGATTCATGTTATAGCCTTATTTCCAACCCAGATCACCACTTCGATTAGATCCCGAAGAAGACATCTCAAAACAATAAAAGCAGTCTAGAAAAATAAAATTTTTCACTAACTTTGATTGCTCGATCTCCAAAATTCCATCTCTGAGATGTTTTCTAATTAACCTATAAAACCTCTAATAAACTTATAAAACCTCTAAAGCTAAATCTAATCTCAATGGGTGATGTCGATTTCTCGTAACTTTGAAAAACCTTTCGATCTTATAAAAATCACAAGAATCTAGTTTTTTGAGGTTTTTCTCACTCTAAAATGAGATCGAATGGGTTTAGGTTTTAAATGAACCTAAAACCCACCATTATCCCTTTTTTTTTTCAAAATAGCCCCCAAAATGCCCCTTAGGGCATTTCCGTCCATGGGTAGGGCGCAGGCTCTGGGTGGCCGCCAAGGGGCAGGCCGCCTATTTTTGCCACCTAGGCTTGGGCGAGGTGCCATGGCCCTCTGGACCGCTTAGGCGCTGGGTGGTTCGCCTTTTGGAAAACTGTTGATATATGTTTGAGTTTATCTTTGAATTTCATTTTTGTAACAGTGATCACTGCATTGATTTGTGGTTTTGTTTCACTTATTAGAATGTGGATTTTATTGATAAAGTTGGTCTTTAGTAAGAGTTTACTTATCAATTCGATTTTTTCCTATGTTGGCTTTTAACTGTTCTGGCAATTTGCGCTGTGGGTGACTAGAGCTTTCTTCTTGGAATCGAGAGGCATGATAAATACAAGGGGACCGGTTTTTGATGCAGTTTTTTCATTTCAGCATTTATCCCCATACGCAAAATCATACCTTTTATATATGCTATGCATGTGTATTTGACTATTTGTATCATTTATGCATCAATAGAAAGAAACTTGTAGTCAAAACCGAGAAATTGTTTTTGTTCATGAATAAAGTTGGAGTTGCTTTGGAAGCTTAAAACCATCTGGTGTGAGGTATCTCTGGTTGATGTTGGAGTTTGGTTTTCTCTTTCTGTTTTTGTTATTTAATTGGTAAGCTTGGGTTATTTTTCGAAGATAAATACGTGACTTGTGTTCCTTTATTAAAAAGTTGGCAATGATGAAAATTTGCCAGAGTTCTGATGTGTATAGAATGTATTACTCAATATCTCTTTGTTTGCCTTTTCTAGTAAAAAATTTGGGCCAATAGCTGTACACCTAGGATCGGTCGTGGTTGATAATAGCTCTGCCTTTCGAATGGATGAGGGGGTTCCACTAGTCATTCCCGAGGTGTTTCTATCCTTCCCTCTATTTCTATTTTACGGTCATGCAAATCTCTTGAAATATCAAAATGATAAGTATATCTCATTCATTGTTATGATAACGTTTTTTGGTACCCCTATTTATAGCTTATAGTGTGTACATATTTGAGTTATATTGGACATAGGATCATTTTTTTTTCCTCTTGGGATCTTGAGAATTGTACTTGTCTCATATTTGGCTAGGTCAACCCAGAAGCAATGGCTCACATAAAACTTGGTTCAGGAAAAGGAGCACTTATAGCAAATCCAAATTGCTCGACAATTATATGCTTAATGGCTGCAACCCCTCTTCATCGGCATGCCAAGGTCTATTTTAATTCTCTTAAAGTGTGGATCTCTAGTTTTGATGATAATTTGGATATCTAATTTGGAAATTGGAAATGTTTGTTGCGTGCTGTGTATAAATTGTCATAGGATTCATTTGAACTATGTTTCCTTCCCTTGTAGATTCCCCATGGTCTGTGTAAACCTCCAAGCATTGTTGGTTGATGGGTTATATATGATATTATGATTAATTTTATCATATGTCTTACTGTAAACAATCCTTTGTACCAAATGAATTTGATATTTATAGATCTTACTTAAAAGTTGCATTTTGGGTATTATTTGCAATGTTGCAATGTTGGACGAGTTGATTGCGAGCAGCATATATCGGAAATGTGTACAATATGGCTATTTACTTTTGATACAATGAGCTCTCAAACATTATTGACCATTAGATGTGAAATTAGGTGGTTGGGGATGTGGCATTGATTGGGCACAAAGTTTAAAATAAAATTTCTCGAATGTTGTGGCATTGGATTTTACATCCAATGACTGAGAGTGATTGTGACCTTCTTGTACCAAAAATAAATGGTCTTATAGTATACAATCCCTATTTATATTTTAGACAATGCACCAATTTGGTGAGATAATACACAAATCAAGTTGGTTGCTAGTAGGAGGAGAACTTTCATTGGTTGGGCCATATAAAAATTGATATTTCTTCTATTTTTATACCTTATCTCTAAATATATTTTCTCAATGTATTGGACATAATATTTTTTAAGGTGGATGGCTAGTTTTGAAAACTTTTTCACAATTATAATGTGGTACATAAGTTATTGCGGGCACTAAGTTTTGTGCTCATTGTGCTGGAGACTTGATGAGGGATATTTGACACACCTTCATGTAGTGTGTGTGGGCTAATGTATCCTATTGCACCCTGTGGTAGTGAGACTTTTAAGACGATTTGTCCCATGGAAGAAAACTTTTCTTTCACTTGGTCATAAGATCATTCTTATAAAGCCAGCATACTTTCTAACATTGTGATGTACTTGTTCAACTAGTTAATTGGGTGATAATGTGAGAACCTTAGAAGTAGTGGCTTGGGTTTCAAGTTCCAACTTCCAAGGAACTGAGGAAAGCAAATAATATGTTATCAGTCAAATGCTAGATAGGTGTACGGATGTGGACATGGATACAGAGAATAGGGATATGACTTGAAATTTCTCAATATCTTGGATATGGATATAGATGTAAGTATCCCATCTAACACATCTATAGATATATAGTTTACATTGTAAAGCCTGATATATATTCATGTTATATATATATATATATATATTAATTTTGTTATTTTACAATACAAGTATCCAGGAACTATCCAATGTCAATATTGGTGTCACCACAGTAAGATGCTGGCATGTTAAGAATATACAAGTATCTTTGTATCACAAGGAAATTCATTTCACCTGGTTTGAAAGAATTAGTGAGTTCAACTGGGTTTTTAGGGACTTATATAGAGGCTATCAAAGGGAATTCACAATGTGGCATGGGGATTGTGTGCACTTGATACTCAATAGGTGTTGGTTGTTGTATTTCATTTTCGAGGTGATATTGGGAGTTGATCTTGATTGAGGTTATGCTTGGAGCCTCTAGCTAATTTATCAAATAGGTGGGTCTTGATGAAGCTTCTGGCTGAAGTTTGTATTACACGATGTTCATAGTTTCTACTTTATAGTGAATTTGAAGAGAAAGCTCAATAGATATTCCTTTAGGAGAGTTTCGATGGATCCTTGGGGTGTCATGAGATATTAGTCTATGGGGAACTTCCTAGTATGAAGGAATATTTTGGGTACTAAGACACATTGCCTTGTCCCTTATCCTTTTTTGTGAGGTTGAGTGGTAACTTATGATGTAGAATATCATGGATATTTGTTAGGCTCAGGTCTTGAGCTGATTGTTTTCTTTTTATGTGTGACCTTAACAATCTTACTAGTGATGTTTCTTGCTCTAGTAGCTATTTCACTTCATTGTCCTTAAGTGATATCCTTCACCAATTAGAAATTTTTTTGACTTGCCATGTATTTTATAAGTTCATCTGGCCATGGGGATTTTGTGTAGTCACGTTGGATAGCATCTTGTTAAACTTTTACATGTTCCATACAGTTGCTACATTTGCTTCCATAAGCAAGCTATATAGGCACAATATCTATTACAATCCTATTTCTTAAAATCATCATCATCATCAAAGCCTTTCCCAACTAGTTGGGGTCGGCTATACGAATCCTCGTCTGCTATTCTGCTCTATCAAGGGCCATACCCTCAGTGAGGCCATAAGACCCCCATATCTTTTCTCAATATGTCCAATCATGTCTTTTTGGGCATACCTTTTGCCCATTTTAAGCCTTCCACTTGAACTAACTCACACATCTAGACAGGTGCTGTATTGGGTCTATGCTGCATATGGCCAACCCACCTAAGTCTACTTCCTTTCATCTTATCACCCATTAGAACCACACCGAAGTTCTCTTGAATATATTCATTTCAAATTCTATCCCTTGTCTAGCCACTCATCCATCTTAACATCCTCATTTCAGCTACACTCATCTTAAGGGTATGTATTCTACCCCATAAAGCAAAGCTGGTCTCACATCTCTCTTATAGAACTTACTATTCAACTTCATTGGTATGTAACGACTACATAAAACTCCAGTTGAACATCTCCACTTCACCCACCTAACTCTAATTCTATTGGAGACATCTTCTTCAATCTCTCCATTTTCCTGGATTATAGACCCAAGATATTTAAAGTTTGCTCTTTTTGGTATTTCTTGCCCGTAAATCTTAACTACTTCCTTGTCTCTACTTATTATTACTAAACTTGAATTTCATATACTCTCTCTTTGTCCGGCTAATTTTAAAACCTTTAGATTCTAGAGCATCTCTCAAAAGTTCTAACTTTGTGTTGACGCCCCTTTGGGTTTCATCGATCAAAACTATATCGTCTGAGAACAACATACACCACGGTACCTCATCTTATAGGTACATAGTAAAGTCGTCCATAACTAAGACAAAGAGGTATCAGCTCAATGCTGAGTGCTGACCCTGATGTAGACTATTGTCATTGAAAACCCACTCGTCTCTCCACTATTAATTCGCACACTGGTCCACTATTTGTTCGCACATTGGTTAGTGCTTTCTCGTAATATCTCTCACCAAGTCGATATAGTGTGTAAAGACTCCTTTCTTTTATGTCACCCACCCTCCAAATCAAATCTCAAGGTACTCTATCATAAGCTTTCTCTAAATCAATAAAGACCATGTGAATGTTTTTTCCCTTCGCCCTCAACTTCTCAATCAATTGCCTAAGTAGGAAAATAACTTCAGTTATTGATCTCCCTGACATAAAACCGTATTGGTTTTCTAATACACTCTTTCATGCCTTTGTCGTTGCTGAATGACTCTCTCCCATAGCTTCACAGTGTGGCTCATAAGTTTAATTCCTTGATAGTTGGAACAATTTTGCTCATTTATTCTTTTAAATAGGTACTACAATACTTTTCATCAATTTATCTCGCATTTTTCTTTGTTGCCAACACCTTGTTGAACAACATGGTGCGCTAGTCAATGCCAATCTCGCCCATGCACTTCCAAATATCTATCGGGATACCATTTGGTCTTAAAGCGTTTCCTTATCTTCATCCTCTTCAAAGTTTTTTTTTCACTTCCAATATCCTAAACCTATGAATGTATTTATGCCCTCTGCCCTCATTTATGCCCATGGTTCCTTCTATTGCTATGTTCCTATTGTATTCATCATCTAATAATTTTTTAAAATAAACTCTCCACCTTTCGTTGACCTCTTCATCCTTCATTAAGACTCTTTGATCCTCATTCTTAATGCCTTTAATATGGTCACTTTTCTCTCTCATTTTTACCAATTTGAAGACAGCTTTTCCACTCTCTTATTCCTAGTTTACTGTATAGATAGATTACATATGCCTTAAGTTTTTTTATTACTATTTGATTAGCTTTTTCCTTGGCATTTTTATATTTTTTTAGGTTTTGATCATTTCTACTACATTGCCAAGTTTTATAACGTGAGCGTTTTTCGCTAATGGTCTTCTGAATCTCATCACTCTACCACGAAGTTTCCTTATTGGAATTTCTTTTCCCACTAGCTTCTCTTAAAACTTCTTTTTGCCACTTTCTTTATATAGTCAGCCATCTCATTTCTTAATCCTATTTCTTAAGATCATTTTTATTAATTGTCTAAGATAGGGATTGGATGCTTTGAGATTGATTTGGTATGGGTCTGGTTATCTAAATTGTAGAGTTCTAGGATGGTTAGTTTTGTCGGAATTTAGAGGTATTAGAAGAATGTTTTTTTGAATGGCTAAGATAAGGAAGGTTATATGAGGTGCAAAGAAATTGGATAGGGTTTAGATGTTAGGGTAAGGGAGAAAATTAAGAACTTTGATGAGGTCGGTCACCCTCAAATTTGCTTTGTATTCCCCTTGAAGAGGCTAAATGTTTATAAAATTATTGTTTGTTCTCTGTATTTTCTTTTAGTTTTTGTGTGTGATCGCTGCAAGTTGTACCATAGCACTTTCGTGGAGCACAAGCAAATATTCTGTGCATGGATCAAAGGTGGGAGAAAATCGAAAAATCAAAGTTAGTTTGAAAAAGATGGAGACAAGGAAGAAGAGGGTGGTGAGGTCAAACTCTCAAAAGTGACAAAAGAAGAACAAGCTGGCAAAGAAACCCAAGTGGCCCAAGTGACATACGAAGCATGAGAAGGTGAAAATGCAATAATTGGATTCGGTTCCAAAACAATTGTGATAATGAAAAAGAAGAAGAAAACAATTACAGAGAACTAGCCAAAGATGCATCAATGGATGGTCAAAAAGCGAAATAAAAGTAAAGAAAAGAGAAGATTCAATCTTACATGCTGGGGACAAGGTGGGATTTTACGGCTTTAAAACTTTGGGAGCCTTTTCTATTTCTTAGAAATAGTTTTATTAGTTCTTCAAGATAGGGATTGGTGTGAACTGCCTTTCCTAGATTAGAAAAACTAGCTAGGATAGATCTGTAGGAAATTTGAGAAGGTAGTTTGTTTTGAATGAATTAAGATCATGAAATGTTATATGAGGCGCAAAGAAAGAAATACAGGATTTAGTGGTTAGGGCAGGGAGAGAATTGAGGAAGAAACTTCAAGGTGGTTGGTACCCCTTGAAGTGGCTTTGTATGGAGGATTGTCCCCTTGAAGAGGCTCAATCTAATAAATTTTTATTTATTTCAGTATCTTCATTTATTTTTGTGGGCGAGCATCACATATATCTTGCGTTTCCCTACTAAAATGGTGCCATTTGCTTTAGTTTGCATTTGTGGTTATTTATAGCGAAAGAACCAATAAAATGGTCAAACCACATCAAAAAATCAAGAGGTGGTTAACTCAACTAATTTACCAATAAAGTTATTACTTTTTAAAAAAATTCATTTCAAGTAGTTACTTTTTCAATTATTTTGTTACAAAATGCCCAAATTGCCATTTTTTTGGGTTTCAAACCCTGAACATTTGAGGGTATTTTGGTAATTTTCCGCTTATGTTACCTAAGAGCTTGATCCTGGTTCCAAATAAAGAACATGATTCTTCGTTAAAAATATTGTTCCAAGTTTGGAACCCAAAACAAGCAGCATTATTTATGTCTTTTGGCATGGGTAACTTAAGTGAGGCCAAATTACCAAATACTCTACTTAGTCTGGGTTCTAAATTGGGAACAACAATTTCAAATGCAAAAAAAATGATTTGGGATGGAACCTAAAACAAGTAGGGGCATTTAGGTATTTTGCATCCAATGACTTAAGTGGCTCAAATTATGTAAATGCCCCGTGCTTGTTTAGATTCACAGACCCAGAACAAGGGCAATTTGGCCATTTCCAACAATATATTTGAAGAGGTAACTAAATGAGAGGACTTTTAAAAATTAATCTTTGTTGGTAAAATTGTTGTCTAAGCACCTCGTTTTTTTCTGTAGTGTAACCATTTAAAACTATAATGTTCCTAGTTACAATGGATTGTAAAGATATTAATATTATATTCATGATGGCATCTGTCTTCGCGTTGATGATTATCTTTTGATACCCCCAGTTATGTTTGACGTGTGAGCATTAGTGAACTTTGTGAATTATTATTTGCAATTTGCACTATGTCATGACAGGTATTGCGTATGGTCGTTAGCACGTATCAGGCTGCCAGTGGTGCTGGTGCTGCTGCAATGGAGGAGCTTGAACAGCAGACTCGGGAGGTTTTCTTCTATTTTATTGATTTTGATCTTCATAGTTTTGCTGTGATTAGCATCTTCATATTTTTGCTGTGACATTCATAACTTGTCTCAATGAAAGAATCTTTGAGCCCGATGTTTCTGTTTTTGCATTGCCAGGTCTTGGAGGGTAAGAAACCAACGTGTAAAATTTTCAACCAACAGGTTTGTGTTTCAACAAATAGGTTTGTTTTTCAACTTTATGGATATTGTGTTTCCAATAGTTCAATTTGATAAACGGAAATTATAAGAGAATAGAATGATTAAATAATGGAGTACTATTTTCAATGCAAACTCATTCCTCATGGAGGTGCATTGTTTGCTATAATGATGACATTTTGAATGAATTTTCTTTCTGAACTTCAGGTTTATTTCTTCATGAACTGTTTCTTACTTTTTGCAGTATGCATTCAACCTGTTTTCACACAATGCGCCGATAGTTTCCAATGGCTATAATGAGGAGGAAATGAAATTGGTAAAAGAGACTAGAAAAATCTGGGTAAAGTTGCAGTTTTTGGAAATCAAGTAATCATTATTTTTGGTTTATAATTTTTTCACTTTAAGATTGGATGCTTGAATGATCTCATGGTTTTGCTTTTGAAACTTTTCTGTAGAATGACCCAAATGTAAGGGTCACCGCCACTTGCATTCGAGTTCCTGTAATGCGTGCACATGCTGAGAGTGTCAATCTCCAATTTGAGAAGCCACTGGATGAGGTAATTGTTCATCCAAACTTATGAGTAGTAGTGTTATATACAATAAGAGGAGTTCAAACAACATTTGATTATGCGTTGCCTCATTTCTTACCGTTCTAAAAACAAATTTTTTGGGTGATGCTTGTAATGTTATCTGGTTATGAGTGAAATTTTTGCTCCCATTGTGCTGGTTGGGATGAAAATTGCAAAAATGTTTGTTGTAATTTTTCTCTCAAGTTCATTGTGTTATCATAATTTTGACAGTTCAGTGACTTTGGCTTGTCCCAAGTCCCTTTAATCTTCATCAAGTCCCTTTAACTGGTGGCTATTTTTCCTCACATTTTGCTTTGTGTAAACTCTAGTCTTCACTCTTTTGTGAAATATTTGAAAGTTACACATGTTTTGCATTCTGAGGACATTTGGACTTGCTTTATTGGATGGTCATTGGTTTTTCGATTATGCATTCTTGAACTGCAGTCTTTTCTTTCTCTATATTTCGGATTTTAGGGAAAAGACTGGTAAATCTGAAATCAGACTATATGTGAGGAACCACAATCCTTGACAATCTATGCACTAGATGTTTTCTTTTATATAAATGAGTAATCTGCATGTGTGTCGCATGTGATATTTATTACTAATCACCGATATATTTTTATCATTGAAAAACATTTTCAATAAAATTTGGCCTTAGAGGGAGAGAATTCAATGAATTTACCTCCACAATCGAGTATTTTATTGAATAATTATAAATTTGATATTAAATATTATTTTAATATCAATTAATTTGATATTAAATATTATTTTAATAATAATATTTATTAATATGGATCCATTTGACATACAATTAAAACAAAAATGATGATTTAAAAAATAATTTAAATTATATAAATAAAAGTAGTAGATAAATTTATGTAGGGTCTTCCTAATACTAATATCCTTATTAGTTTAAGACATAAGGCCTTAAATTTTATTTTTTTGGGTGGTTTAAGACATAAGGCCTTAATGATATTGATATCTAATATATTAGTTCATTAAGGCACACTTCACATGCACTAATTTCAAAATAAAGAAGTGACCAGCACTTAAATATATTAATCAACACCTAATTTCAAAAAGAAAATTCGATAATCTCTATATTTATGGTATTAATGACTTTTAACTTTTTTGGTGCTAAATGTAATTCTTATTAAATATTAAATAGAGTACTTTATTTATTCATAAATTCTATTTATGGCATTTATGGGATTATATCGCTTATTAGTAATTCTTATTAAATATTATCACTTATTAATAACTTCTATTTATGTTTTAAATATAATTCCTATTAAATGTTATTAAATATTATTAAATTTGTATCAAGCCTCAGGAAAAGGTAAATTCAATTTTATTTTATTTTTAAAAAGAGAGAAATTTGTTTGGTGCATGAAAAAAGATGAACTGAAAATGAGAGAGAAAAGACCGAAATATGGTTTGTGCAATTGTTTTACTTTTTTAATTTCGGTTTGGATTTTAGAAAATACAAAAAAATAGAATATATAAAAAAAGTAAAAAGAGCAATCTTTTGCATTATATTGTTTTTAGAAATTCTTTTATGCAAAAAAAAAAAATTTACTATGTCATAATTTCAATTGTATTATTCATAGAAAAACATGGAAGAAAGAAATTATTTGCGTTTTCTTGTTTTTCAGATAATATTATGCAATTATATGAATTTTTGGAAAATACATCTTTTTTCGCGTGAAAGGATTTATTTACTCAGATATTATGGTTTCAATGATATTTTTGCAATTATTTATATATTCTTTCTTTTGTTTTTTAATAAAATCAGCAAAAGGATGATTTCAAAATTAGAGAATGTATTTTCTATTTTTAGAAAATAAAAACGTAGAAAATTTTATATTTTTATGTTAGAAATAAAAGCAAGTTACTAAAAGTAACCAACTAAAATGGAAATGACAAAGCAATTAAATGGAAATATTTAACCAACTAAAAGAAAAGAAAAGAAAAAAAAAGTTAAACTAACTAAGGAACAACAATAAGAATATAGAAAAATAATTGATCAATTATTCCTGTGATAGAGACCTCATCTTGTTCTTCGTTTTCCTCTCCGATATTCTCTTGTAATGATACTTCCGTCCCAAATTCTCCTTGTAATGGTATGGGCAAAGATGTTGGAGAGGGTTAGACAACCAATAGATCCACAAAGAGGAAAACCCTATGCTCTATGATGTCCAGATAAGGAAATATTAAGGTTTGTTGGGAGAGGTAGAGTGAAATACAAAGGTTTAGTGGGTGTGTGTGTGTGTGTGTATGTGTGTGTGTGTGTGTGTGTGTGAGAGAGAGAGAGAGAGAGAGAGAGAGAGAGAGAGAGAGAGTGGAGAGAGTAGTAGTAGACGAAGGAGAGTGTGTGTGTAGTGTGTAGTGTGTGTGTGTGTGTGTGTGGAGTGTAGAGAGAGAGAGAGAGAGAGAGAGAGAGAGAGAGAGAGTAGGAGAGAGAGAGAGAGAGAGGTTCACCCTGTAGATATATTTCAATTAGATTTAGATGACGGAAAACCTTCATATAAGGTTGACACCTTAAAATGTATGATTAAGGTGTACCTCTAAAATCCTCCGAAAAATATTGTTTTGATTTTGAAAAATATCTAATTGATCATCTCAACATCTAGATGTATAGATATGGAGCAAAAAAGATATTTCAAAATTCAAATCTTAAAAATAGTACATCTTGCAATGCATTATTTGGACTGTCCATTTTCAAGGTTTTTATGTGTTTATAGATCTGCTTGATTTGAACCATTTTTGGAGTTTAAAATTTTTTAGTTAGAGATAAAAATAGATTCTCACACCATCTTAAAGTTTTCGACACCAAAATTGCATGTCACGACAAAGTTTGGAGTTGCACCTTACTTTGATTGTTTAGGGTTGTTTATTACATTAGATGAAATAGTGAGTGACTATAATTATAACAATATCAATCACATATTATAAGATACAAAATGTTGTCATATAATGTAAAGCATGACATTCATTAAAATGTTATACACATAATGAGATATTGATTCGAATATTATTATAAGAATAATATAGTGAGCAATAAAATTTGACTGCCTCTTTTTATGCTATGCTATATTATTGAATATTAAACATTTGTTTTACAAAATGAGTAAATTTTTTATGTGTTGTTTTAAAGTAACATATAAATATTTTAGATGGCAATATTATTGTGATTATGATTAAATAAAAGTGTAATATTTATTTATGTAAAAGAAATGGACTGAAAAGGGCAAAGGGTAGGCCCAAAAGGACGTGGTTGGAAGTAGTCCGAAAAGATATGGGGACTTATGGCCTTATTGAGGGTATGACCTTTAATAGAGTAGAATGACGGACTAGGATTCGTGTAGCTGACCCCAATTAATTGGGGAATGGCTATAATGATGATGGTGAAATCTATAAAAGAAATTTGTTAATTCTACATGTTTGGTATTATAATCTTTAAAATTTTATTGTATGGAATATGTAATAATTAAAATTATTATTTAGATATAATTACGTATTATATGACTTCATATATTCATAATGTTTATCAATGACACCAAGTATTTGTGTTCTTATTACAAGGGCAAGCTTTCTATGCTTCCCCTACAGCATAGAAGTTCTTTCCTCCCCCTTATCCAACCGTCCAATCTAAATGGAGGGCTAAGATGGCCCAATCACAATGTCACATCTCTGCGCTATTTTATTTTTAATTTTTTTTTTATAAACTATTTTGACACCTAATTTTGGACATTTATTCCTCTATTAAACTCGCACTAGCAAAAAATATAAAAAAAAATTTCAATAAATAAAATGGCGAAAATACCCTTGAAAGTTTCAAGGGGTATTTTGGTCATTATATTTTATCAAAAAATTATTTTTAATATTTTTTATAGGTGCGCCCCAATGATAAGATGGTGCTTACCAAATTTCATATTCATACAATTTGTATAAAAAAAGCTAAAAATAAAATGCTTTGAGACGTCGGGTCTAAGATCAAACGGTGAATGGCTCTCTCGATCAAAATTGGATGGCTGGATGGTAGGGGGAGGATAGAACTTCTATATTGCTGGGGAAGCATAGAAACCTTTCCCTTATTACAATATTCCACCAAGTATTTGTGTTGTCATTACAATATTCTTTACAATATAGGAATGCGCTCAAGGTACTCTCATTCTTATAGCAATACAAACGTCAACATTTCTCAAAAAAAAATATTATAGGAATGGGGTTAAGGCATAGGTGGTCAGGATAGAGGGTAACATGATGACTTGAGTTCCATTCTTACTATAGGTAGGGGACCATTTCCCCACTGAACTACCCAAAAAAATATTCATTGTAATATTACAATTATATTCTTAATAATTTATGTCTATTATAATTGTTGAATTGTAGCGATTTAGAATCAAAATAGTTATTTATAAGAGTATTAGTCAATAGAACAATAAAAATAAAATAAAATAGTATTAGTCAATAGATGAATAGAACTATAAACTTAAATAGGCATTGTTAACCTCCTCAAAAAAAAAAAAAAGAAAAAAAAAAAAAACTAATATACTTAATAGGAAGTTATAATAATTGCAAAATTACATCATTTTATGCATAAACTAATATAATGGCCATCATTAAATCTGTTGCACATTAAACAATAATTGATTAAACTTTTAATAATTAACTAATAATACTATATAATTATGATCATTTTAATTATAGAATTATACTAAATAAAAAGTTATAATTTGGATGGGCATTTTTTAATTACATAATCATAATATTAACTACATCATTTAATATTGTCTAATTATTAAATTCATATAATATAAGAAAATAACTTTCAATAAAAATGTAAGTATTGAGAATTTAATTACTACATGTATTGTATAAATTAAAAATTTAATATACATGCATGTGAGAAGAAAAGATTATTAGAGGGTGGGGAAGCAGAAGAGACTTGTAGTGGAGATGATACGTTGGGAGGAGAGAGAATGTGGAGAAGAGCTTTAGTTGATATATATGTCTATACACATACGCACACATTGGGGGCCATATTAAAAGTACGTGGAGAATGGAGATAACATTAGTTGTAATTAAGAGTGAGAGAGAGATTAATAGTAATTAATAGAAGAGAGTTGGAAACAATTTTCAACAAATGGAATGTCAAAATACAAAAAAATTAAGAAACGTAGGGCAGTTTTAGAAAAGAAAATGACACATGTCAACAAAATAAAGGGGACCTCCTCTCGATTAATTGTATAATAATAGATATTTGACAAGGCCATCATACTCTAGCCGAATATAGACTTTTCAGGAAAAGCTTTAAGGCTTCTTTGTTTAAGATCAGATAGAGCTTTCCTGAAGATGACTAACTGTTTAACTGGTTTGCAGATCATGCAATGTAGATGAACATCTACTGGTATGGTTCTCAATTATCTCAAGAGTACACACGAAAGGAAACATTATTCACTAGGTATACACTTAACGATATACAGTTGGTCATAATATCTCTACCCTCCCAAGAACTGGAGCCATGCTAAGAGCTCAAAATTTCACTAATTTGACTATTTGAAAAAGGTATCTTGTTGCAGTAACCTTTTGTTCAGAGTTCTGGTTTTGTTTTTTGAAATTTTCTCTATTCTGAGTACATTTTATTTTCAATCCAGGTTTGTAGTTTTGTGTGAATCTTTCAATTTAGGGTGTCCGACCAAAAACCATTTCAGCACGATTGTTTGTTTCCTGTTTGTTCTCTCATTTTGTCTTTATTTACCTAATCCATGAAACGTACATCTGCTGAGGGGAAGTTGAGAATGACTGAAAGAACATGCTGAAGAATTGCAAGGATGTATTTCTCACTTTGACTTCACATTATGTTTCCTGTTCAGGATTGGAAGTGTAGTCTCCATTTTCATGACTGTGTGGGATTGTGAGTTGTATTGGATCTGACGTGTGAAAATCTTGTTTTCGGTAATTCATTATATAGGACACAGCTAGGGAAATTCTCAAAAATGCTGCTGGTGTTGTAGTTATTGACGATCGATCTTCCAATCGCTTCCCTACACCACTAGAGGTATCTCTCTCTGGGTGTGTGTGGTTTTTTATTTTTATTTTTGGAGGGGGGGACTGTGTTCTGCTTGCTCAATCAACATGGCTTATATTGATGCCATGGCTGTGTGTGCATGTGCACGCATGAGCCCATGTGTGTTTTTTTTTGTCTTTTGGGTGTTCTGACTTTGTTTGCTCGATGTGGCTTATATTGATGTCCTGCCAGGTATCGAGCAAAGATGATGTTGCAGTGGGACGTATACGCTCTGATCTATCCCAAACTGGAAATCATGGGTAAAACAAACAATAGTCTAGTATGATTTTATTTA
The DNA here is from genome assembly GCF_000471905.2 of Amborella trichopoda. The sequence goes on along the minus strand of NW_006499897.1, from coordinate 5,034,766 downwards.
AAGAATAACTCTTTATCAATCTCCTTAACTAAAATATCATTTACATTCTTATGTTGTGGAACAGGTTGGACATTTTTATTTGCGGGGATCAAATACGAAAGGGAGCCGCCCTTAATGCGATACAGATTGCAGAGAAATTGTTGTAATCCCTTTTGAATTTTTTCTGAAAATGCGCCACTGAATGGTGCCCTTTTATCTCCAGTTAGAGAGGGAGTATTTATTGAAAAAAGTTGAGAGAGATAGAGCAGCTGTGAGGCCTCATGAACGAGTTTTGGCGTGTCTTGCTTTCCACATTAATTGTAAAATTACTGATTCTTAATTATATGTCCTAAGACTTTTAACTTCTCAATTATATTTATATGTACTAAAACATTTAACTTCTCAATTATATCTAATAAGACTTTTAACTCATTGTAGCAGTGTTCTGCTTTATTAATGTGTGCTTGCTGCTTGTACAGCAACTATTTACTCCCCCATGCACTCCATTTTCTTGTGTTTTCCATGCTGGGTGTAATGTAAAAAGTGTGTATACTAGGAGCAAGCTGTTTATGTGCTCCCTTCGGTGAAAAATATGCTTAGGAAAAAAAAAATGGATCTGAAAATTAGGGATCCATTACAATATTGTTATTTTTTTTTTAAAAGAGAGGAATTGGATTTGAGCTCTTCAACATTCTGCTCTCCAGAAATGGGATGGTGTTCATTCAATTTTGGGACATTATCTTTTTGGGGACTATTGATTTTGTGTTTGCAATATTATTGATATTATTATGGAATTGGTCTTTAAGCAGCAATGGATACATCCCCAAAACTTGGGGTCCTAAAAAAACCCCTAGATTGGTTTTTTTCCGAATGGTTTGCTCCCTGGGGAGTACAAAATTATTTAGCATATGTAGAATTGATAGGATCTTTATTACTTTAGGCAAAGGGGTATTTCACGCGATTTCCTGCATTTGGTAGCAAACAAAAAGGAAGCCCTAGCATTTGTTTGTTGTAGGTTGGACATTTCAGCTATAAATAACTTTTATCGGTAATTCCCTAACTCGTATGTTCTAATTTTTTCATCATAATTTTAATCATTATAAATTTTTTCAACTATTTGAGGTCGGCTATATGAATCTTAGTTTGTCATTATGTTTTGATTTTATAAAGTCAAAAAAAGTTTCTAAGAGTTAGTTATGTTCTGATTTTATAAAATAAGAAAAGGCAGTTTAGAGTTGGCCTCACTTAAATGAGTCCTCTCTTCAAAATCTATTTTAGAAATTTATTTTGGATTCAGAAAGTGAAGGAACAAAAATCTCAACTATGATGAGTTAGAATCTGGAAATAATATTAATAATTAAATTTTAGAATAGAGACATAAATTTTAGAATAAAAACATAATGGGTGTGGTTTCTATAAGGTTGCAACCTTAAACAATCTAATTAAGGCTCACCTACAAATTTTATCGTAAAATGTAATTTCATGTAATTGTTTTTTAGGATTGTTTGAAACTCTATTTTTTTGTACTTAATTAGAAAATTTTAAAGTCCAAAAATGGTTATTATCTAAAAATCTATTTTTTATATCTAATTATAAAATTTTAAACTCCAAAAATGGTTAAAATCAAGTAGGTCTATCAACATAAAAATCTTGAAAATGAACGGTCTAGATAATGTATTGCAATATGCAATATTTTTGGGACTCAAAATCTTTTTTTTTTTTTTTTTCATATTCATATTCTCAATGTCGAAATGATCTATTAGAGGGTGTTTCAACATTAAAACAACATTTTCCGATAGAATTTGAGGTGCATCTTCTACATTTTGAGGATGGAACCTCATATCACCTTTTTGCGAACATAATTATTTTGATAATGATTTTAATATGGTTGATTTTAATTTTTTTTAGGATAACCATTTGTAATATTTCCAAAATTGATTATCATGTCCTCCAGTCCCTATAATCTCTCTCTTTTTGCATGGTAACTACTTCCAGTTCTGAGTTCTCTAACATAAGTCTTTAGCTTCTTTCACTTTTAAGGTCAGCTACCCTATATTTTTTCTAGATTAATTTTTGTTTTAATTATACATTTCTACCTCTCAATTATAGCTCAATGTATGTTGAATAGAGAGATAAATACCATTGATCTGCCCTTAAAAATATCCTAAAAGGGTCGATTTGGGAAGGGGCTGGGGTCGTGGAGGTAGCATCCCCACATCTAGTCACTTTGTGGTTACAATTCCCACGGATGTGAAATCAGTTGGGTCGTGATGCATCACCAATTGAGCACAAAGTCCCAAACAAATTTTCTTGTAGCTGTGATACATTTTAATATGCTCGATTTCATATTCAAAGACCAAGAAAAGTTGTGACCTTCTTATACAAAAAATAATAGTCTCATAATATACAAACTCAAAAATAAAAGAAAGTCAATTCTATGACTATATTTTATAAGTATCGAATATTGTGTATTGGCTTAAAATTTGAGAGAGAGAGAGAGGTTTTTAATAGAAAAAAAATTTAAGACTACCTTTTTGATTAAATTAAATTTGTCGTCAATGAGTACCAGATTTGTTTTATCATACCAATACCTTCATTTGTATCTTGTCATTATGCTTCTAAACCATTGATTAATGGGAAAAGTTTATGTAAGGTTGCAATTTTAAAATGTAGAATTAGGGTTGTATCTCAAAAATCCATCGGAAAATATTATTTTAATGTTAAAAAATTCTCTAATTAACCATCTTGACACTGAGATGTACAAATATGTAAAAGAAAAATATTGGACTCCCAAAAATAATGCACTTGAAACAATTTATCTAAACCATCAATTTTCAAGATTTTCATGTGTATAGATTTAAACTACTTTTGGAATTTAAAATTTTATAATTAAAGTTGAAAAAAGATTTTCAGACAATCTTAAGAATTTTTTACCCCAAAATTACATTTTATGATAAAATTTGGACACCTTAATTGGATTGTTTAAGGTTGCTATCTTATGCAAACCACAACCTTGATTAATAGATAGACAGATAATTGTGATCTGCCTTAAATTTGCTCCCATAAAAATATGCATCAAGCAGTCTTTGGATATACGTTTCTTAGCTGGAAACTTGAGAATATAAATAGGAAATAATATGTGGAGGGAAAACCTTGAAACCTTACAGTCCTTGATAGTAAAATATTAGCCTCATCATCTCCTCTGCCCATAATGTCTCCATTATCTCCTCAAAATATCAGGACCCAAATTATTTAATGTTCAAATTTTAGAAACTGAAGCTTGTGAAATTCAAATGTGAAGAGTTTAGTGAGGTAGTTTCTATTCCATTTTAGACACTTAAAAAAGTCAATTGAGTTTAGATCTCTCTCTAGTCTAATTAGGGTGAGGACCTTAAGCTTTCTCTTAATCCTTCAAAGTGGTTGGATTATGTTAGGTAGGCAACGAAAGTACAACTTTGCCAAAACTTATCATAATCTCTCTCCCTACTGTCAAAGTAGTTGGATTATTTTAGGTAGGCAACCAATGTAAAATTTTACCAAAACTTATCATAATCTCTCTCCCTACTTAGTTCTGTTATGCTTATCTAGTGGTTGCCAATAAAAAGTCATTTAAGTAGGGGTGCGGTTTGTATAGAGCCTAGGCTCTAAACAATCAAATTAGAGCCTACTTTCAAATAGTATTGAGAAATGTGGTTTCAATATTAGATATCTTTGTGATAGCCTTAAAGTACATTTCCATATTTATTTATAAAGTTTAAAGATTCAAAAATAGTGTAGATCGACGTATCTATGAAAACTTCAAAATCTTGAAAATTGACGGTCCAAAAATGCATCACAAAATACATTATTTCCAAAACTTGAGATCCATTTTGTTCTCATGTCCATGCATCTTGATGTCGAGATGATCAGTTTGAAGATATTTCGGCATTGAAACAACCTCTTCTAGTGCAATTTTTGAGGTAGGCTCAAATTTGATTGTTTAGAGCCTCGGCTCTATATAAACTTTTCCCTTTAAGTATCATTTCAACTATCTTATTAGAAAAGAGAAAAGTTTATATAGAGCTGAGGCTCTAAACAATCAAATTAGAGCCTACCTCAAAATTTTCCCTAGAAGAGGTTGTTTTGATGTCCAAATATCTTCAAATTGATCATCTTGACGTCAAGATCCATAGACAATTAAAAAAATGGATTTCAAGTTTTGGAAGTAGTGTATTTTGAAACGCATTTTTGGACCATCAATTTTCAAGAATTTCAAGTTTTCATAGATCTCTTGATCCACACTATTTTTGAAGCTTTAAACTTTATAAATAAAGATGAAAATATATTTTAAGGCTTCACAAAGATTTTCAGTATTGAAACCACATTTCTCGATGCTATTTGAAGGTAGGCTCTAATTTGATTGTTTAGAGCCTAGGCTCTATATACAATTGCACCCATTAGAAAACACCTGTGAATTAGAACCTTGAACAAATGATGGCATTTTGATAAATAATAGAGCCACATAAGTTATCATTTGAATAAGAATAAGGCTGTAGCTTGTTTAGGTTACAAACTCAAAGTAGAGGCGATTTGAATTTTATTTAACAAATTATTGAGGAGGTATCCAAAAACTAAAAAATAATCAAACCGCCGCTAAAAAGACCTTGGTAAAAAAATAAAAATCAATGAAGTGATCATTTAATATTATTTTCAAAAAAAATCTTCGAATTATTTAATTATTTTAATTGTAGCAAATATAAGCAATGGTTTCATCAGGTTTTGCATACTAGCTCAAAGAATATGCTAGTAACTCTTTAACACCCACTGTAACAATTGGGGTTTAAGAATATTGTCAATCCATACATTCCTTTTCATCTAAGTAAGACATTTGAAGCTTGATGAAAAAGTCCGAAAAGGATGAACACCTCTGTCTTTTCCAAATGTTCATTTTTAAATTCAGGAACCCTCACAGTAAGCCTGAAATGATTATTCTCATTTAAAGTGAAGTCTATTTTATGTGCTAAGACAACATTAAAATATTCAATCTTGACTGCCCTGTTTCAACTTCGAGAAAGGGCATTTAAATAGGATTGAATACTTGGAAAAGTGTCGACCTTTTTTTCCTTATGTATTTAAAGGGTACGTTTTGCATGGAGCCTAGGCTGTAAACAATCAAATTAAAGCCTACCTTCAAGTAGTGTCGAGAAATGTGGTTTCAATATTGAAAATCTTTGTGATAGTTTTAAAATATATATATATTTTTATTTATAAAGTTTAAAGCTTCAAAAATAGTATAGATCGATAGATCTATGAAAACTTGAAAATCTTGAAAATCGACGATCAGAAATACGCTACAAAATACACTATTTCCAAAACTTAAAATCAATTTTTTTTATCATGTTCATGCATCTTGATGTCAAGATAATCAATTTGAGGATATTGGACATCAAAACAATCGCTTCTAGTGAAAATTTTGAGGTAGGCTCGAATTTGATTGTTTAGAGCCTCGGTTCTATATAAACTTTTCTTGTATTTAAATAGGGCCGAATAATTTAAGATTATTTATTTTTGTGCAAGAAAGGTTATTTATTTTTGTGCAAAGAAGTCATATCGACCCAGGCGTTACATGTCAGACTCAATAGATAAAGTATGATTTTATTATTATTATTATTATTATTATTATTATTATTATTATTAATAATAATAATAATAATATTATTATTATTATTATTATTATTATTATTATTATTATTATTATTATTATTATTATTGTTGTTGTTTTGACTTTGAGCATGGTCAATGGTATACCTACATCGACCGAATTTCACATCCAACAACTATAAGTGATTGTGATCTCCTTGTGTCAAAATACATAATCTCCCCGTATAATTTGAATAACTACTTTACATTAAGCATGTCGAACTTCTGCACGAGATTTCTATAAGTTATGTTTGCACTTACACCCAATTAATTTGCTCCTTGCATATTATTATTGTATAGGGGAATGATTTCATGTCCCCATTGTAACGTAACCCAAACCACAGTTCTAAAAAAACCATTTTTTGTAATATTTGCATGAACCCAAAAATTAATTGCAGATACGTTCTCGTCATTTTAATAATCAATATTTAAAAAAGTAAAATTCAATTAGCACTCTAGATATGCTCAAAACAAGTCATCCTCCAATAATGAATCTAGACAATCTATTTGGTGATTTTCAAAATCTAGGTCTCTACGAACTCAAATTTAAATTTTTTTTTAATATTATTTATCTAATAATAATAAAGTCGTCAAAAAAATTTGAAAAGGAAAAAAAAATCTTTTTAACTCCTACATCTAAGTGTCTCAGGAAAATGAACAGCCTACATTAATTGAGCTAAAAAATATTTTCTAATGTATGTTTTCAAATTTTGATTTTTTTTTATTGTTTATAAGTGTGTTGGATATCCTACGCAGCTGGCTATGATGCAAGTGCTTAAGTTTGATTATTTTAAGGTGATAGTCATTATCCCCCCTATTCCCTTTTACTTTAAGAGATAGTCATTACTTTAAGGTGATAGTCATCGATGTACTTTACTTCAGTGTTTCAAAGCCCAAATAAATATCAATTTAGATTGATATAAATCGGTGATTCAGAAAAATATTAAAAACTATAAAATAAAATAAAAAGGGGTTTATGTGGTTTTTTTTCTATAAGTTTAAAAAATAAAAAAAAGTATCAAACGGGGGTTTTAGAGGGTGACTTAACCAATATCGATGCCAAAACGGTTCAATAGGTCTAAATAAGTGATTCTAAATCCAGATCACTAGATTTTGAGACGCTAATGTTTTGGGAACTGTTATTGTCTAATTTACTGTTTAGTGTGCATATCCATGTAATCATCAGTAACCATTACCATAAAAAACGTCAGCATTCATTGGCCATTCTATTGTCACAAGGTCTATTATCCTTAACGCCTATTTCTTATTCTTATAAGGGAATGTCTATTTTGCAAATGGATGTCACAATCATTTTTGTCCTTGAAATTTTACAATTGGTGGTTGTAAAAGTATTATTGAATAGATATAAAGTTCCAAAAAAAAAAATTTCTCAGACTTCATGACCACTCCAAGCCATATAATTTGACATCTAATGAGTGGAAATGGTTGTACCCTCCTAAAAATAAAGATAAATAATCTCAAATCCTTTCTTCTAATATCACATTTTTTTAAACACATATAGACATACTTGAAAAGTCAAACAAAGGATAATCTTAGAATGTGTAGTTTAATAATGGTGTAGCTACATTTCTTGTAACATGAACCCTGCTGTTACAATAAAAGAATAAGAATATTGAATATTAGACTTCCCAGCAATGTAGAGACTTTAAGAACTCTTGTAAAATAGAAGAAGATTATTCGTTCACAGTTTTGACACTCATTTTCTATGTTAAAGCATATAAGTGTAGGGCCGGCCGGTCTTAACTTCGAGAAAAATCATGAGACAATCCTTATCACTTGCCATTGTAATATATATATATATATATATATATATATAGAGAAAAGGTTTAACTCAAGAAGGTTCCCAAATACAGAGAAAGGGAAAATGTTTATGTCTAGAAGGTTTCTTTTGAGATAACATGCATCGATCGCATTATGTAACGTTAAACGTTTGTTTTCTACCGTTCAAGTAAACTATCCATTTGTTCACTCATAGAAAAATCCAAGACATGAGTAATTTTAGGATCTCAAATTTTGGGGATGTGACCTCTTTTGGTTGGTAACTAGCGTGGTAGCCACCCTAGCTCTAGCTCTGCCCTAATCTCAATAGGGGAAGCTCGAGACCGGCTCGACCCTGATCAGACCAAAGAGGCCCTTGGCTTGGGCTTAGCCCTTACCATATCAGGATTGGGCCATGGCCAAATTGAATCAAATAAAAAAAACGAAAAAAAAAAGAAATGGACCTGACAAGTAGACCCAACCTCGGGTTTGAGCATGGGTCAAATTTTGGAACGATGGGTCGGATTTGGGTCCAAAATTTGGAACCAAATACTATTAGGATCTAACTTCAATCGAACCCAACCCATACCCATACCCATCCCGTATGCACAAACCGTTGGATATAAAATACTTTACTTTAAGCCATACTTGTTTGGGTGCATTTAGGATAATATATGAGAAGAACTCGTAATCATTTTTAGCTATTAAACAACAAATTAAACGACTTTAAATCTAATGGTGGTTGATTATAATCCTGTTGTCAATAATATAGGTATATAATGATAAAAACAAACAAAAAAAAGAGAAAAAAAAGGTGCTCGTAGTCATAGGGTAGCAATGGACCTGACCAAACCGAAACCCGACGGGTATGGTATGGGTCTAATTTTTTGATCCGAGTCCAAAACCTAGAGCGGAATACTATTCAAGCTTAGGTTCAGGTCCAGCCGGACCCAACCCGTACCCGACTTGTTGGCACCCCTGCTGGCCTCTAAACGAATGAAAGAGGTTTCTCTCTCTCTCTCCTAAGTCACCATAAGGAAGAGGGCCAACAAAGTGAAGGTGGGGAGTTGACAGAATGGTAAATGTGAACCCCCCACGAAATGTTTCAGTCATCTAACCCCCCCGACAGCTCCTCCCTGAGATCCCGCAACCCCACCGTCCACAAGATCCTATCATGCTACCCCCCGCCACCCCTCTTTCTCTCTCTACAGGCTCTAGCTCTCTCTCTCTCTCTCTCTCTCTCATGGAATTATAAAGCCAAGCCCCCACTCCCTCCCTTTCTCTATTCTCCGCCATGGACCTCCTCCTCCAAGCTCTATCTCTCCTCGCCTTCCTCCTCTCTCTCTCCCTCCTCCACCTACTCCGCCATCAAAAGAAGCCACCACCACCACCACCACCACCACCGACTCCCCCCTGGCTCCCTTGGCCTCCCCCTCATTGGCCACACTCCATCCTTCCTCCGCGCCCAGCGCCGCAACCGCCTCTTCCAAGACTTCCTACAACCCCTCTTCACAAAGCACGGTCCCATCTTCAAGACCCGCCTCATGGGCCATCCCACTGTCATTGTCTCCGGCCCCAATGCCAACCGCTTCTTCTTATCGAGCGAGTTCCGCCATGTGGTCAGCTCGTGGCCGGACTCAGCCGTCTCTCTCATCGGCCGCCGCTCCATCATGGAGGCCCACGGTGCACGCCACAAACGCCTCCGTGTAGCAGTCCTTGCGTCCATGTGCCCACCAGAGGCACTAGCATTGCGAGTCTCGGCTGCCGTGCACGCGCACCTCGACACGCACTGGCGAGGCAGGGACTCTGTCAAGCTCTTTGATTCTATGAAGAGGCTCACCTTCTCTGTGTTTTGTGAGTGCTTTTTAGGGGTAAAGGAAGACTTTGGACTTTTCGAGCTTTTCGAATGTGTTTTGGGTGGTGTTTTTGCGGTGCCATTTGGGTGGAGGCATTGGAGGGCGAAGAGGGCGAGGGCGGAGATTGAGAGGAGGTTGGTGGCGTTAGTGAGAGAGAGGGCGGCGTGTTCGGATGGCGGAGGGGATAAAGAGAAGGATTTGATGGGGAGGTTGATGGAGGTGGCGGAGGAAGGGGGAGAGAGAGAGGTGGTGGATAACTTGGTGCTGCTGGTGTTTGCGGCGCACGACACGACCTCGATAGCTATATCAATGGTGTGCAGATTGTTGTTTCACCACCCTGACTGCCTTCGCCGCCTCCTCCAAGGTCTCGCCTTCTTACACTTCTATTTGTGTGTGTATGAGAGAGAGAGAGAGAGCTGCTTTGAATTGGAGAGAGAGAGAGAAAGAGAGCGGCCTCGAATTGCAGAAAGAGAGATGGAGAGAGAGAGCTGCTTCGAATTACACTGCACTTACATGCCTCTTATCTTGCTTATTTGTCCATTCTCACTATCACCCATATATAAACAACACTGCTTAATCTAGTATAACTACACGTGAAGTCTAAAATATATGCTATATAAACAACAGTAGAGTTTTATCTACAATAAAAGTTAATAAATCTTCGAGAAGATGGAAAAACCATGTGGAATTATAGCATTGTCCAAAATTTGTATATATTGTGTTGGGGTCATATTTTTTTCGAGCTTTTATTTTTGATTACCCTCATAACTTTTGTACCCCCAAAACACAAAAAAATTGTTGTATTTGGGTGGTTTGTGAAGTCTATGTGCTTGGGGGTGCGAAAGTCTAGCTTTCATACTATCAAAAAAAAAAAAAAAACATAGTGCTGAAGTCGAATTTTCAAACTATGGAGATCAATTTTCGTATTTTAGATGGTTCAAAAGATAAATTTTAAAATTATAATTAAAAAAAAAAAATTAAAAGAAATAAGAAGTCAACATAATGTAGTCTAAAATATAGACCATAGAGTATTAATGTCATCCTTTCGATGGTTAAAATCTCTCTTAATCTTCTTTTGAATAGATCGTAATACACATTTTAAGGTTTTGCTCCATGCATAGGCCATTTATACATGCGTACCATCCTTCTACCCCCACTTGTTAGATAAGTATGGGGAATGTATACAATGAAACCAGTTACTTTACAATTACTTATAATTATACGATGTGAAATTTGATAGTTTGGATATGTTAAAAAATTCGAAAAAATTTATTTTAAAGATTGAGTATGGTCAATAGAGTAATTACAGCCACCCAATTTCACATCCAATAGCCAATATTAATGTGACCATCTTGTATCAAAATGTATATAATCTCATGCTACACTTTCTCATAAGGATTTGGTTCTTACTTTTTGAATGCCTCTTGTTTTAAGAAAATATGATTATAAAGGGAAATTTTTGTACCAATATCATTGTTTGAAGTTAGAAAAGAGGTACGAAAATAAAAGCACATACTTTTTTGGCTTCAAAGACATTTCCTATCGAGGTACAGGGCGTGGCAACCGTCCGGATCCGGACTCGTACCCGAACCCAGACTCAAAATTATATTATGGGACCTAGACCCAGACCTGGACTTGAAACTAAAGTCACCAAACCCAAACCAGGACCAAAAAAATATGATGTGGGACCCAGACCTAGATTTGGACCAGACGCAATCCAAAAATAAAAATAAAAAATATTTTTGGATATATCTAAATATATTTCATAAATTATGACCTAAAAGTATAATATGGGATCTGGACCCAGACCCGACCGATTGGATCCAATTTTTGGATCCATACCCAAACCTGGGTCGGGTCCGGGTCTGGGTCCATTGCCTTCTCCCAGTAGGAGAATGTATTGCATAATGCTTCACCTTCAAATTAGCCGTGGAGCTCGATATCCACCGTCCATCAATTCTAATTGAGCTTATTAAACTCGGTTGAGCTTATTATCACATGGTTTGTCTGAACTGTGACTTGAGCTTTAATTGGACCAGGCTTCACGTACCATGTGGAAGTGAATGCCTTCGATGATTTAGTCTTATAAATCAATTGAAATTGAATCTGAGCCCGAGTAACTCAGCCCAACAGCAAAACAAATATAAAAAATTCCAAAAAAATAGAAAATATATGTGTAAAGCAAGATTAATCAGAATATATCAAATTGACATAAAAAAAATAGTAAAAAAATAAATCTTTAAAAATCAATTTGTGTGGGGGTATTTTTGAAATAATTCAAAAAAGAAGAATAAATATTTTTGGCCAAAACACTTTCAAATCTTTGCCAAAATTATGGAAAACATAAAAAAAAAATCAAATTAATTTCAATTTTTTTAGGTTTTTTATTTTTTAATTTTTATAAATATCACTTAGTGGGAGACCCAACTCGGACAAACTCGGGCAAACCGAGCGTACTCGGCCTGAGTACTTGAAACTCGGACCAAGGAGCTCAAGAGAAATCGATCGATACATTCTTCGAATTTACTTTGCATATCCCAATCGTTATTTGTTGAGGTTAACGTACTTCAGTCAAATGAGAACCACATTGACAAATCGGGAACATTAAATATTTTTGGCACAGTTTCTATGGGTCCTAGGACTCATCTTTACCTATGAGGCTGGGCTTCAAAATCTATTTTTGTGATGGATTTTGAACGTAATTTTTAGGTAGATATGATCTCTAACATGGAGATCATCAATACATTATGAACTAAAAAAGATAATTTTTTAAAGAAAATTTATAGGCCATTGATTTTTACAACATTGGACCGGGGTAGAATTGGGGCAGAATTGCTTTCCCATCTGACATCAGAGTGAATGTTTTTTAAGAAAAAACCCCTAAAGATTGGTTCGATATTTACAACAACGAACCGGTGGTAGAATTGAAAAAAATGAAATTAGCAGGATCTCCGAGTAATTTCTGTATATTTTAAGACCAAACTGTAGTAAGGGTTTTAAAACAAGGTACGGACGTAATTTTCCCTACAATTTTCCATTACTATTTACTGTTTTCCTTGTGTTTTTTATTTAAGGAACCCATAGATATGATTATTAGCATATGAAATCAACAATACAACAATTGTTTTTTAAGGAACCGATAGATTTGATTATTAGCATATGATGTTGTGGTAGTGCAGAGCAAGAGGAGATTATGAGGGAGAAGACGGGCGAGGAGACACTAACATGGGATGACATAAAACGTATGACTTACACGTGGCAAGTGGCTCAAGAAAGCATGCGTTTGTTCCCTCCAATCTTTGGCTCTTTCAGGAAGGCCATTGTCGACATCCAATTCCAAGGATACCTCATCCCCAAAGGATGGAAGGTCTCTCTCTCTCTCTAACTTTCCCTCAGCCAGTATTTGAGCACCACCCGGACTCGACTGAGTAACTCTGACTCTAGCCCTGAGGATCCTGAATTTGGTGGTCAATCTTGGCATCTTAAAAAAATTTATAAAAATTCAAAAAATAAGAAATTTATTTGTAAAATTAACACAGTTCATGCATGTGCAGGTATTATGGACAACATATGGGACACATTACGACCCTCAGTATTTTCCCAACCCGGAGAGTTTTGACCCGAACAGGTTCGAGGAGGCCGTGCGCCCTTATGTATACCTTCCATTTGGAGGTGGCCCAAGGCTATGTGCTCGTTTTGAACTGGCCAAAATGCAGATACTTGTCTTCATGCACATGATGGTCACAAAGTATGATTGGTCACTGGTTTACCTGCATGAGCCCATCACCATTGATCCCTTACCTGCACCCCTCTATGGCATGCCCATCAACATTTATGAGAGAAACACTAAAAGCAACTGAATTGGCTCCATAGATTCACTCCGTGAGTCGAATGTATGTGTTGATTTATGATTTGAAAGAAGACATCCAACAAGTCTGCAATCTGTGAGCCGAATGCAAGTATGCGTTGATTTATGATTTCAAAGAAGACACTACTGCAACCACCACCATCGTAAATATGGCAGCACCACCCCCACCACCATCGTCGTCACCACCACCATCGCACCACACTTTGGAATTGCAATTCAAATTAAAGCAATCAAACAGCCCTGGACAGCAAATGATAATTGACCAGATTATCATTTGGTCGATTAACATTTGAAGAAAAACAAAAAACTAATAGCAAAATTTGAGATCAAATTGTGCCTTAAAATTTTGCTCGTGCAAGTACTCAGATCCAGTATTGATTTAAATATGCGGCAATTTCATACATGGACTTTTACATGGAAGATTTTGATTTCACATCCCATGTTTGTCTTACCACCTTCAATCATATCCATTGGTCTCTTATCTCGTATGGGTGTTACTTATGAAACTCATAAAAGAAACCGAAGCATTGGACACTAGATGTATCCAGCAGATCAGAGAGCTGGAGAATGTTTCTATTAGATAAAAAAAAAATCTATTGAAAGAGCATTAAACTACTAGAAAATATGATAAATATACAAAACGGTGTCAAAACCCAAGTCCCCATAACTAGCATCAACCAGAGTGACAATTTGTAAGAAGCCTATGCTCTTTAGAGATGCCATTTGATGACAAAATTACTGTTCCATTAATCACTGGCAACATCAATAGTATGTCAAGGATCACACAGTGTATCGATCCTTTGCCGCTTTGTCCAACCTCTTCGCATCATCCTGAAATAAAAAACCAACAGTGGCATCAAGACTCAAATACTCATAACAATGATCCCTTAATCCCAGTAATACATAAAGGGAAAAGTTTATATAGAGCCGAGGCTCTAAACAATCAAATTTGAGCCCAACTCAAAAATTTCAGCAGAATAGGTTGTTTTGTTGCCCGAATATCTTCAAATTGATCATCTCGACATCAAGATGCATGGACATGAGAAAAAAATGGATTGCAAGTTTTGGAAACAGTGTATTTTGTAACGTATTTTTGGACCGTCAATTTTCAAGATTTTCAAGCTTTCATAGATATGTCGATGTACACTATTTTTGAAGCTTTAAACTTTATAAATAAAGATGAAAATATATTTTAAGGCTATCACAGATATTTCCAGTATTGAAACCATATTTCTTGACAATACTTGAAGGTAGGCTCTAATTTGATTGTTTAGAGCCTAGGCTCCATACAAACCGCACCCTCACATAAATGGGAGGAGCTTACATGGAAAATAAACCCAATAGTGTCATTGTTATCCAGAAATTCCTTCCACTGCTTGCCAATGCTTATCTGTGAAAGAAAGATTCCAAAGATTACTCAGTAAAGTTTGCAAGGATCATGCTAGATACAAAAAAATAAACATTCTTGAAATGTAAGCTTTAAAATATATGAAAGATATCACTTAATCCTTAAGAAAACAGCACTGATAAAGCCTAAACTTAATATCCAATCAACTTTAGCCCAACAGTCTATTGCTTTGTTTCCATGAGTGCAGTCAAGGCACCAAATCTCGACCCCTTTCATTGAGAGGGAGAGATAGTAGAAGATCCTAAAGAGGCAGAAGACAGATAAATCATAGATGCGTGCATGTGAACATAAGACTTATTTAAGAATAGCAGTTCAGCTGGTGCGCTAGAAAGTAATAAAAGACCTCATTTAATCAAGTTAGCAACCCATTCTAGATATTGGATGGCAGGGTAGGGTGGGGGTTAGGCCAGGATTTTTTTTTTTTTTTTTTGGGGAGGATAAAAGGGGAGGGGGTCATCTCAGTTGAACAAGCGAATGTATTTTCACAAGGTTGAGTTGAAGAATTGCCTTTCCTTATTTGCAGAACACGTTCCATGCCAATCAAGGAATACAATCCAATAGGATCAGGATCTGATCCCAAGTCTAAGACAAATGTACTCTTATCAATAAATAAAAGAAAAAAAAATCTACAGGAAGGTGATCCCAAATGCAAGGGAACACATTGTTGAAAAACAGGGGCAGAGTTCCCATCACAAAGCTGTTCTAGAACTGTGGGATCACACTGGTTAAGGCATTCCTGGTACTCAGAATAAAACTTATTCGACCCAAAAAATAGAAATAAAAATAAAATCAGATAAAAAAAAATTCAACTCATTACCTCAAGCAGTAAGCTAATCTTTCAAATTGTGACACAATATAGAAAGGAAAATAGTTAAACTAAGGGGATGTAAAGTATGTTCTCTATTTATTTCAGTCCAACGTTTATTTAGAATTAAGTTTATGCTAAACAAGCTAAACGGCTTCCAAATATAAAAATAAAACAAAAATAAAAATAAATACTGCTGCCTCGCAAATTTACATGACAGTAATATTAAAAGTTCATTGGTTCCTCAATGAAAAGTGCATCAATTGAAATACATTTTAAACCCAATGCTCAAGCCCAAAGATAGATTTACAGGTGATTCGACATGTCGCTAAATTTGTACCACCATATGTACCAGAACGTAATCTCAAGTCTTTTCAATAATTGATAACATGGCTGAAATTTTATTTATTTAATATGAGAATTACTGCATCCCGGCATATAACAGAATCATGTAGCTATAAAAAGCAATAATAAAAAAATTACCTGTGCTTCTTCGTTTGAAGCATTTTTGGTCCATATAGCTATTCTTTCCTGCTTTCCTCTTCTTACACTAACTACTGCTCCACAAATTTCATCACCATAGTCGAATTGTTCACCAATCATTGCCAACAACTATGAAGAAAAACCACAATAAATTATCAACATAATAAATAAGCATAAAGGCATTAATATTTGGAAGAGATAAAACGATGTGGAATGTGAAACTCACAGTGTACAACCACCATGTATCTGCTTTCCCCTTTGCAGTGGTAATTGTCCACTTCCCTCCATTAGCACAAATTGGATCCTCCCATTTTGGCTCAATTTTATCTTTGAAGCAGTGTAAATCAGCACCAACAGCCAACTTGCTCGGATGATGTATGTTGTTGTAAAGGCTGACATTAACAAATGGAGATACAAAGAATCTCATAAATCAGTTGCATTAATGCACTGGTTTTATAAACAACAATAGAAGAATACATAAAATACAAATGACTTGCATCAATAAACTGGTTTCATCAATAAACATGACAAGAATACAGAAATACATGCCGCCTTTTACTTATGGGTGCAGTTTGTATAGAGCCGAGGCTCTAAACAATCAAAGTAAAGTGCACCTTCAAATAGTGTCAAGAAATGTGGTTTCAATACTGGAAATCTTTGTGAGAGCCTTAAAATATATTTTCATCTTTAATTATAAAATTTAAAGCTTAAAAAATAGTGTAGATCAAGCAGATCTATGAAAACTTGAAAATCTTGAAAATTGACGGTCCAAATATGCGTTACAAGATGCACTATTTCCAAAACTCAAAATCCATTTTTTTCTTATGTCCATGCATCTAGATGTCGAGATGATCAATTTGAGGATATTTGGGCATCAAAACAAACTCTTCTAGTGAAATTTTTCAGGTGGGCTCTGATTTGATTGTTTAGAGCCTCAGCTTGATATAATCTTTTTCCTTTACTTAAGACAAAAACAGGGTCCCATACAAGAGTGAAAGAAAACACATTAAAATGACATAGAATGATTGAAGTTTATCAGATGTGAAGCTCCTAATGTTATGACGAAACAAAAGGTTTATAAACATATATAGTTACTAGCCAAACACTAATTTTTTGCCTGCTGGAAAGTAGAAAGAGGAAGAAGTGAAAATCCTTTTTTTCTTTTGAGGATGGTCAGGAGGTTGAGGAAGTTTGATCCCAAAACGGCCTAAAAATAGTCCTAGATTGGGTTCAACCAAGGGAGTGAATAGGAGAAAATGCTCTTACAAACCATAAAATCTTTTGGCATACATGCATGCGCACAAAAACACAAAAACACACACATATTGTGAAATAAAACATAAATAAATTTTGGAGCTCTTGGCTTGGTGGTAAGTGTCGTAAAACCCCAACATAACGTCAATGTTTCCAGGCCGATCTCACTTACTGAACCACCAAACATATATGTATATATACATGGATAGATACATACCAATCTAACATATTATTACAAATCTTTTTAGAGAGAGACGTGTTGATCCTATGTTGTCTCGCTGTTCAAAATACCAGTAGGCATCATGGGGTCGTGCAACATCAGCGCAAGGGGCAAACCATGCACCTCATCCCTCTTTCTCTGGTGCCCCATACCGGGGCAGCTTGGTCATTTTGTTAAAAACCTCAAGGCACTTAATAAAAATTAACACATTTGAGGCAAATGACAAAATCCTAATCCATTAAAGTAAAACCCAACTAAATGAGCCAAGCCACGCGAGCCACGAGTTAAGGGACCAGGTTACCAAGAGAGTGCAGCATGAGAATTGAGATTCGAGGACAAGGGAATAATTGATGATTCCTAGTCCTGAAAATCTAAGCAAAGGTTTGCACGACTCATATACAATTAATTAAAACCCAAATGAAGCCTTAAAGCAAATCACAAGGTGCAGGTTGTTTTCCCAAATTTAGCCCCAAGGTACATTTTAGGTAGATAAAAGGCTGTTTTCCCAAATTTAGCCCCAAGTTACGTTTTAGGTAAATAAAAGACCCCCAAATAAAATAATATATCAATAAAATTAAAAATACTATAAAAATTCAAAATTCAAAATTAAAAAAAAAAATCCACCAAGGGGGTCCAAGTGTTCAATTGTGAGACCCACCTTTCCAAAAAAATAAAATAATAATTACATTTCCTTAGTTGCGTCTTTAGCCATTTTCAATGCCTAGAGTGTTGCCAAATGGAAGAAGAGTCCAATAATAATTACATTAGCCCCTACATGCTTCTTTAATCATCTTGATCCAGAATCAGCAGATCATTGCCACCTGAAGAAAGGGCAATAATAATTACACATCATTATGACCAGGATCTTCCCCTAGTATCTTAGATTTTATCTAATTTGGAATGTAAATAGGTACAATTTTTCCCATCAACAATCATCTTTTAGAAAAAATTTTTTTGAAGTTAACAATCATCTTTTAGAAATTGTACTCCCTAATATTCAAAAACATTTTTCTAGACAAGCATAGAATAGTCATTTTATTATACATAAAACTCTTCGGTATACAAAAGCCATGCCATGTGTCAGTTCATCTAAGATTCTTTATTACATAATTGAGAATGTCAACAACATATCATTTTGCCCATGAACAATTTGTTTTCCCCATATTTGTACTCCTGATATATTCAAGAACATGTTTTTGGTTAAGGACTGAATAATAATTTTATCATCCAAAAAATCCTTGAAAGTACAAAAGGCGCATTATGCCTTAGACCAACATCAAATAATGCTTGGGTAATTGCAAGATCAAATCATTAATGCCTGGACAGTGCATAACCATAGTTACTGTTAGCCCTTACATTACCTGTATTCCATACAAGGCGCAGATCCAACCCCCCCAAAACACACAAAAAGAAAAGAAAAGACAAAAAAAAGAGAGAGTAAATAAGTAATTCTTTCCATGACTGGGTAGTGCACAATCATAATTGCTGTTATGCACTTAAATTACTACTTTAATATTACCTGAGCTATCATCGGTTGTACTTCACAAAGGCAGATTTTTTTCATTGGGGTAAGTAGTTTTTTTTTTTTCTTCTTTTTTTAAAAAGGACAAGCCAATGCGTACATTACTCAAAAAAGCCTAAACCCATAACCACAGTAAGGATTTGGGTTGAGTGACTGAAGAATGAAATTTGGACAAACTTCAAAAAACAGCAGCTTATAAACAAAGTTCAGTGATAAACCATTTGTATGGTGCAATTCTGAATTGCCCTTCAAAACCATTAACCACAGTCAAAATGTGGGACATAACTGTAAGTGATTGAATAATCACAAAATTGAAGTAAAAAGCTTTGAATAAATTTCAATATGATCAATAAGGTCAAAATAATATAGACTTCAAAGTTTGGTAATAAACCAGTAATTTGGATCAAATTTGGAGTCACTGTAGTTTTGAAAGACTAGCAAGGATTACAACTGAGACTCTTCTCCAAACTTGAAATCGATACCAATTTTAAATAAATTGAGAATGTGTTTAAATGAAAAAAAAAAAACAAAAAAAACTTCAATAAAACCAAGTACAATAACTCAAAATTGATCATAAATACATTAAACTGCAGTTAAAATGGTGGCTTTAACGCTGAAACGTGGTCAAAAGTCCAGAGAGACATTTTTAGAAAGCCTTAAAATGATGGACAATGATGCCATCAAGCATCTAAATCGTGCATGCCATCAAGCATCTAAATCGTGTTTTAACACCTTCATAACGAATGTCTTGAGGGAATTAATCTATACGTCTGTGGCGATTGGGAATCCATCCCGCCATTCGAACTTTGGACAAAAAAGGACGAGTTTCACAAAAAGGGACATGAAAGAGACACTCTTAAGATTACAGAGAAAGCAAATGACTAGGAAACACAAAGAAAACATACAGAGAGCATCTGGAGACATTGAAGAAAGGGATTTTTACCAAGCTCCAAAGTATAAGGGCAACTTAAGCCCATTCCTTATTTTCCTTCAATGTACTTTCTATAAATATGTATACATTTAAGGAATTAGAGGTTTTCTGGTTCCAATTTCATACCAGATGTCACTAATGAAGTATAACCAAAGCTCTGGGATGACTGTGCCTGGTTTATATAAGTAAAAGCCTGAAAGGGGTGAATTTGATTTGTTTTGAAATTTTTTATTTATCTGTTTAATTTTAGAATGTAATTTTCACGGAAACACATATGAGCATGGCCTAAGAACATAGAGTACACAGTTCAATCGTGACCTCAGTACAGCCAATACCATACAACCTTAGGTTCCCAATGAACTGAAGATGAACTTCCAAGATTTCACCCAGGAGTTCATGAAGGGCACATCTCTTAAAAACTCATTGTGGATCATTGTCATCGCATCACATCAAGGTTTGACACTGATCCCTCTATAGTGTAGAGCTCAAAGATCAGGGAGACCACCCTATCTTGGATCCCATGAATCCATAGAGACCAAACCAAAGATATCCCTTTGTAATTATGTCAATCATTTCTAGATCAATACCCCCACAAAATGGCAAGATAGTCATATTTTCAATATGCAGACCTGTGACAAAGTCCATGGACTAAACAAAAGAGTTAACAATGCACACACAAAGAGGGGCTTAATGCACTGACGATTTTGAAAAGCCTAACAAAGATGATCCACTATTTCTTCTCCCTGGGAAAACGGGTAATGAATAAACTGGGAACTATTTCTTCTCCCTGCAAAGGGGTGATGAATAAACAAATGATCCACTATTTCTTCTCCCTGCAAAGGATGTAAAAGTTAGGGAACTAAGCAATGATGCTGCAAATGATCCCTGGTCAGCACATTGCCAAGGGGCCACTTGGGACACAATCTCAATTCATTAAACATTCATGAATGCAAACGCGAACACTTGTACAAGCCTAAATGGAAAAAATCCAGAGTTCGGGACACTATCCCATGTGGGCAACGGAATAAATAACTATGGGTACTAGACACGAAGACACTATACTAGTCTCAAAATCCCTACGAAGAACAACTTACTATCCTCTCCTTAGGATGTTCATAGACTCGAAGCAACATATTACAAATTACAGGAAAAGATGAGATACACTTGTCTCAAAACGCACTCTTGAACAAAAGACTCACAAAACCAAGTATCATTCTAAAAGCTAAAAGTGGTCTTTGCCCCCATCCACAATTGGAAATGCAAAACTATCCCTAGAGACAAACCACACTGAAAAAGTAACTCTCTAAGCCTAATACATCATCTCATGCCTACCCAGAGTCTTAAGAAACGCCTACCCTCCCAATCCCATATTTGTAATAAACCAACATATACCAAAGAGAACAACAGTTTGCCAAAAATCTCAAATCCCATTTAATTAGCAGAGATTATTGATGATTCCAAGCCATGCAGTCCTAAATGCCGTCTCGATCTCAGCTTGTATACCTCGTCCTATCTCGCCAGATAAATCCTATAATTCTCGCTAGTCACTATTGCTGCACATAGGAGTGCCACAGCCATCTCTGAACTTATTTGCTATGGTGTTATACCCCTGGGCATCTTACAGAATAACATAAAGTACGTTGGATAAGGTTGATCTAGATATGACTCTTTCAGAAGCAATGGGAAACTGAACTTTCCCATGTGCTATCATCCCTCCACTCTCTTGATCAGGAGGACCTAAAGATTTTCTTAGCATTCTCATCACATAGGTGCAATCTTAAGCGTTTCCCAGATAGGGTATTGAAAATAAATTCCAAACTGCAATGGTTACAGATTCTCACATTAATTACCAACTACCAATCACTTAACTTTTGCTGAAATTGATTCTTTGGTTCTTGCCACCTTAACCACCTAACTATGAGTCAATATTCCACCTTGATCGCCATTTAACCCACAAAACATAGGAGTCATTCTCTCCACTCCTGGGCTAATGTTGAGACCTTCCATCAATCCCAAAGATACCTCTTTGTAGGCACTAACACCATGGTAAAGGGTAGAGAGGACCGAATTGCCTACACTGCCCCAGCGCTTCTAAACGAGCCTCTATGGGAGCTATTAATCGATAGCAAGAATGAATCCATGGAAACAAACTCTTTAATCCACTCCCTCTGTTCCATCTAGTACTCCATATGCATGCACATGTGATTAAAGCCTCATATATAATTAGTCTTCCATGGAGCAAGCTCCTTAAGGGGGGCAAACAATGTAACTAGGCACTACACATAACCTATTAGCTAGAGAGAGCAATGGCAAGGCCACATAATCTCGTACCCACACGACTAAGGATTCCGCTGTTTGAAAGGTTTGAAAGTATGAAGTCCTAGAACATCTTGATAGGAGCCATTTATGACACTAGTTTTCAAGATTCTACAGAACTTGCAATTCAGTGGCAAACAATGAATAGATAAGCAAGAAGTAACCACCAAAGACAAATATAAGACCCCTCCTTTCACATGAATATGTACTTGATTTCACAGGATTTGTCATGGTTCCCAAAACTTTAAACTTTATAATGACCACCACAAAGATGCAGCTCATGGGCAATACATGAAATAACAATGTTAACAAACGTTCTCTTTCAATGGTTTGTGAAATTGGCAATTACATAAATTGCTAACTCGCATGGGCTGCTATAACAATGTAACCCTGCCTTCGAACCTCGGTCTTCATGTTCTATTTGCTAGGAGTGATAATGAAACCTTCATAATACTTCAACATTGTACATGGTATATAAAGATAAGGACTTTTGTAAACCTTACCATCTTCTAGTTATACAAATATATACCTTCTACAGTATCTCAGCAACCAAAATCCAATAATTAAAATTAAACAAACAAGAATCTTTATAGGCACATAGCAACAAAGAAATTATCCGTCAAACAGTCACAGCTTTGAATCTTTTAGTCAGAAAAGTCTACAACCCCACTAAATTAGCCAAAATGCACAAATCATACCCATCTGGTCAGATAAATGCACGACATTCTAGCATCTCAATAAGGTATGGTTCATTTCCACATTGAGAACGAACATACATATAAGCGCAAAAACAGTCTGACCCCATGTAACACAATTCTATGCATTCCTATCCTTTATATGGCCAATAAGAGACAAGGTAATCCTATTCAAACACATTTTTGGTAACTAAATTATCTTCTTCATTACTATAAAAACAAATAGAAGTAATAAAATAAACATTTCAACATAAACGATAATAGGAAGATCCAGAAGACCAGTGTTCCAAAAAACGTTGGGCGGTGCATAGACGACCGGGGGGGGGGAGTCCTTGCCGCCCAGCGCCTAGGTGATTGCCCAGACGTAGGTTGAAGGAGAGGAGCAAGGGGCAGGGGGATATGATTAATGTGTACACATCATAAAATATTAAAAATCCCATAATCCAAAACGTTCCAAACCCTTGTATATTTGTAATAGACAGACTACTAGCACAAACAAAAGTAAAATATAATAATAATCAGTAAATTAATAGTAGAGGCACAATCCATAATCCATACTGTATAGACCATACTCCATGCTCCATCCAGAGACTGTGCGGCTTTCCAATACGATGAGAAAGAAGTCTGAATGGTTCGGCGAAGGAACTTTGGGACACCCTTGGGGAAGTGCACCTGGTGCAGTAGCTAAGTGCTTTCTCTGTTGCTGCCATTTCTTAATTACCAAGCTTTCTTCGTTATAGCGCTTTAAGATCCTGGTGTAAACATCCGAGATCTACGATGTTAAGCCGTGCCCCCTCCTTCAAAATGAATAACGTATTGAAAACATAAGGGGTCTCGTTACTCGGCTTGGGAGCTCTTTCATATTGCTTTGAAACTAGAACTCCGATATCCCTCCCGCTCCCTCAAACACTAGTGCCAGCTTCTTTACTCAGCTTGGGAGCTTGATGAAAAGAGTGCTTAAGGTCTGGTTAGTTGACTTACTTGGCGGATTTCCCTTCATCAGTCGGTGCTCAACTTATCTACGTTGGGATTCGAGCTATCGATTTCAAGATGTTAGGTAAGCTTTGCATAGCAAGCTAGGCTAAGTTGGCCCTTGACTTTACTCTTAAGACTTTTGATAACCTACCCTTTCATCGACTATTGACTCGGCTCATACACGCAAGGAAATAGGAAGGATGTTTCACTTAACCTGCCATATCAAGGGAAGCGCACATTGCATATCGCATATCGAATCTAGGATATGTATGCGAAAGACACATCTTAGGTGCCTAGCCAGGAACAACAATGATACAACCATACAGGTATACAAATATGAATGATAGTAAAACGTAGAAATTATAAAAAAGAAAATATACAGTCTAAGACTCAAACTCCAAGAGTCAAATGTCTTCAGCCATCATCAGAAAAAGTAGGAGTAAGCCTCATCACATGCATCAGATTCAAGGTCATCATCATCAGAGTGACCTCCCTCTTCAATATAATGCTCATCCTCCTCTGTTTCTTCTAAATCTGCCTCTTCCTCCTCTTCTTTTACCCCCCTTACTTTGTGCAAATGAGGCCCTAGGACTTTTGGTTGCTCTACATGGTGCCTCTTCACCATTTTCTTGCTTTTTGTGTTTCACTGAAGTCAAATATTGCTTAATATCCTCCCTGGTAGCCTGAAGAACATTTTTATACACTAGAAACATCCCCCTTAATACCGGCAAGGTGTTTCTGGAACCAGCAAATACCCCCATTAGTATCATTTCCACAATAATTACACATCATACAATTTGTATCATTCAGGTTATGACCATATTTCCAACCCCGATCACCACTTCAAGAAGAACCTAGAGAAGATATTTCCCAATAACAAGGTTCCTTTTCTTCCTTCTCTAGTTTTATTAAATTCAAATATTGCCTAATCTCATCCCTAATAGCTTCAGAACTTTTTTACAAGAAGCAACATTCCCTTTAATACCTGTTAGGTGATTCTTGAATCAATTAATACCCTTATTGGTATCTTTTTCACAAAAATTACACCTTATACAATTTTTATCGTTTGGTTCAAGTTATAACCATGTTTCCGACTTGGATCATCACTTTTCGAAGAACCAGAAATTGACCTATCCAAATGACAAGGGTTTTGTTCCCGTTTGTGTTTTGCTGAACTCATATATTGCTTAATCTCCTTTCTGATAGCTTCAGGAACATTTTGACAAAGTGCGACATCCCTCTCTCTGATAGCTTCAGGAAGATTTTGACAAAGCGCAACATCCCTAATACTGGCAAGGTGTTTCAACAATTACATCTTATACGATTTCCAACACTCTAAAATACCCTGATCAATCTCTTAAAAATTTGAAACAGTGATTGTTTTTTAAGGTTTCGGTTACACAATAACCTAAACCCCTTTCCTTAATTTAGAGATAAAAAACATTAAAAAATAAAAAATAAAAATCCCCACCCAGGAAACCTGCCTAGGGAGATGCCTAGGGGGCCGAAGTTTCGATGATTTGATCCAAAAAATGAAGATCTGGCCAGTCAAAGGTAAAACCCATGGTTGCAGAATGAGTTTTTCTTTAAACATTTTTCTCCTCTAATCTGTTTCAAAGTAACAGTGATTCAGACTAACTCAATAAATAGCAAACAATTCCTTTGGCAACTCGATCATATTGGTACAGTTCACATGAACATGGATCATAATTAGTGGAATTTCACAGCCGACGATGGAGAGAAAGGAAACCAATAAAATTCAAATACAAAACCAAGATTATAACGAATCTAACGACCTATCCAATCAGAAAAACCAAATAATTGATATTCAATACAGTGTGAAGAAGCAAAATAAATAAACCAACCCATCATTCTATCAGGTACAAATAAAAAATCAGATAACTGAATATGCACTCATGGGTTCTAAAAGAGCCAAAAAAATTCTAAATTTATATGCTCCAAGAAACCCAAAAAAATCCAGCACAGAATCAGTTTAAGAGCCATCCCACTACACAATACATGCATTTAGTTATGAAACCCCAAATCCCCATGTTGTTTTATGGAGAGAAAAAAACATGTTGTTTTATAGAGGGAAACAAGGGAAACACGAACTGAGTTGCAGAGAGAAAGAGAGGGCATACCACCAGAAATCTTCGACAGTGGAGAAAGAATGAACAGGGCGAATATGGCTTCCCCACGTCCCCTGCTTAGGACGAGAAGACGGGTTATCGAACCAGAAGGTCCATGAATGCTCAAGGGGGTGAGAAGATTCGAGGCTTCGACTAACAGAGGAGGGGGGACCTGACTCTATGATTTCTCCCTCCTCTGCTGAATCTACAGACACATCTTGTTGCTGATGCTGAACTTCGACTTCCGCCATCGTGGTTCTCTCTCTCTCCTCTCTCTCTCTCTCTCTCTAAGATGCAGGCAGAGAAACGATTCCTCCTCGGTTTTCCTTGAAAGGAAATTGATGCGGGCGTATTCTCAGGACGCTATTCTCGTTTTTCTCCTACGCGTGAGACCCACCCTAGTACCTACTTATGATCTATGGTCTATGCTCGAACTTTTCACACGTGCGTTGCTCCTTTCGCCTTTTGCATGTGTGTACAAGAATATATGTGCACTCAAAGTTATTATTATTATTATTATTATGATTATTATTTTTATTTTTGAGCGGTAGTTGAAGGAAAGGAAACTCTTATATCGTGTAAAAATAAATTCAAGACGTTATGTTGTTATGCCCTGATCACCTAACCTTGAGCTACGTAATATTTTCTTATTGAGGTCAAACCAAACGACCCATTGCTAAAATTTTATTGTGTTGGGTGAAAGCTTTGTTGGGAAGCCAAACTTCTTAGAGAGCCTCTTGTTGGTATGAACTCAGTGAACTAACCTGTCTATAACAAATTGATTTCAAGAAATCCAAAACATCCAGTAGTATTTTGAGGGATTGTTTATAAAGCGATTTACAAAGCGACTATTTTTCTTTTGCACATGGAAGTCATAATCATTTTCTCTCAATGGCGCTTTTGTGACCACCCATTTTAAAATTTAAAGAGCATGAATGATTGTGATCTCTATTTACAAAAGATAAATAGTATTTATGTAGATAATCCCTTATTTTAATAATTTTGGTAAAAAAAACAAAAAATTAGAAAGATTAAATAAAATGGTTTGATAGACCTACAATTCTATTAAAATAAGTAAAACCTCACGTCATAACTCATCAAAAATTACAATTCAAGCATTGGAAAAGTTTTTCAACATTCATCTCGGCTAGAACATTATGGTTGTGAAAAAAATTATGATTTTAAGTTCTAAAATATTATAACAAATTATTTAGACCGTCCATTCCACCTTAAAAATAAGTGTTTATAGATCCGTATGATCTCTATTATTATTTGAGTTTCAAATTTTCTTGTCGTTATTAGAAATCGATTTTAGATCCATCTTGGAGATTTTTGTTGCCGAAAATGCATTTTAGATGAGGATTTTGTTTTCATAAAGCTCAAGACTAAACTGACAACATAAATATGTGCGGCTCATCCTAATTAGGCTAGATACACATACAACCGACAATGATATGACTTCATTATCAAGGAAGATTTATAAGATTGGATAGATAGAATAAGTTACCTCACGATAAACAAAACATTGTTGATTGCCCTTTTGACTCGTCACTGTGACTCCACTTACAATGGAAAATGCTAATAAAACCACCCAAATAAGCAAAAATGTTGGTTAGGATTTTTCCCAAAAAAAAACTTCAACTCGATCACAATGGAAAATGTTAAATAGCTTATAAACGCCCCATGTAAAGTGGTTACCCTGACTAAAAGTTTCATTGAACGATGATGAAAACCCATCATACGTGATTTTTGGACCATCAATTTAATAATCTCCACATTGATACAAAATTGAACCCTTGCCTTGCCAATCATATTTAATTATTCTTTTTATTATAGATCTCAGAGATTTTAACCATCACCACACGCTCTCTAACCAAATAATCTTCATAAACATGCCTTACTCATCTTCCTTCACCTTTTCCACTATTAAGTTTTAGAGGTCATCCCACCTTCATATATGTTTTAGCCAAGCCTTTCCTTCCCACCTATAAATAGAATTAGTGCTTAATCTCGTCACTGAGATCTCTTACATAATACAATTCCACAAAACCTTATATATGGTTTAAATCTTACCAATACTTGCCTATACTTATGATGTAGAGAACTTGAAGAAACAATAGAAAATTAGCAAGAAAGTACCTTGACGCATGTAATTTTAGAGAAACCCTAAAGCTTTCTCCCACCTAAGACTCGAACCTTAGGTTTCTTTTCTCAAGACAAAGTCTTTTTTCTTTTTTAAAAGATGAATACACGAATGCTCCAGCCCATCCACGCTCTTATTTATATTGAAAATTTATTGTTTTGAATGATATTTATCCATAAAATTAACTATCAATCAAAAAATTCTAACTTAAGTAAATAAATAATACTATGCAATAGATAATATATACTATTATATAATAGAGTTTGCCTAATATTATGTAATAGCCATTAACATGTCCCTTAATATATAGTAGATGTTATAAGCATTATATAAGTCTACCAATGTAAATTTTTAGTTTTGCTTCTAATTTTTTTATTGAAATTATATATTTTATTAACTAAAGATAGGAATTATGTGAAATCAGATATCCCTAACCACCGTTAGACTGACTATTGTAGGTTTTATGTATTTTTAAAGTAAAATAAGATAAAGTATACAATGAGACCATTTATTTTTGGTATAAGGTGATCACAAGTAATCTTGATCATTGGATGTAAAATTGGGTCATTGCATTTATTATTTGGACTCACTCAAAGTTCAAAAAAAAATTTCTCGAACTTTATGACACACCAAAGCTATCAGATTTCACATTGGATAGTTATAAATAATGCGACCTCATTGTACCAACAGTAAGTGATCTCATTATATACAATCCCTTCAAATAAACATCCAGGGGCATTTCCCAATGTATAAAAATTGGCTTGTCCTTGGTACTAGTCTAAGTTGGACTGGGAGGGGAGTCTCTATTATAGATTGAAAATCCCTGGAATCACTACAGTCTCCCAATTTTTCAGTATTTTACTTCAAATTTTTTTCTTGTTAAAAACTCCCGGTCCAATTATAAACTCACTCAAGTTGGACCAGGGGACTCGGGCTTGGACCACTGACAAGTCGGAACCTGAGTCTAACTTTGTATACATTGGTATTTCAAACTGTTTTTTGTTGCATACGTGGTCCAATCAGTGAAAATTCTCACACCCTCTTTAATGTTGTCTCATCGGTCCGAATCAGATATTAGAACCAAAGCCTTTATAATCATATCAAACCATGCTTAAGCAGATTTATTATTCCTCTTCTTCTGTGTTCTCTCATGCTTTACATTAATTTTTTCTCTGTTACTTTTTTGTTGCAGAGAAAAAATGTCATTTATTGAATTTTTGTGCTCATATGCTTGCTATTTTTGCATATTACATCCACCTTGACATTCACAACGGCTTGTGCATCAACTGGGATCACAGTTCTAATTGGTAACGATCTTGGACAGGGCTCGCAAAACCATTGTGTAAGTTTGAGTGCAATTGCCACGGCAACTTTGGGTGCAACAAAATCTGTTCTTTTCTTTTCTTGCTCATGAATTTAGAGAGAGGGTTTGTGGGAGTAGCTCCATTGTCGAAAATTTCACCATGTTCTATTCATTTTGTCCCGAATGTGCATATGTTTCGATATATATTGTTCTTTTGTCTGTGTTTACTTCTTATGTATATTCTTCAGGGGAACCATTGTTCTTCTTCTTATTATTTGAAATCAATTGGTCCTTTGTATTATTTTAACTTTCTTGATTCTTTGTTTGAGACTTATTTTGTAATTCTTGTTTAATCATTAATTAGTTTGTATCCTGGTACTCGTTTGCCTTTGAAGTGGATCCCTGTACTGTTTTTTAATTAAATAAATATATGGTGATATTTTTTTTCTTTTGACAATGTTATGCTATTTTAAATTACACATGAATCAAAACATAAGAAACTAAAAGATCATCAAGGCTCGCACCAAACTTGGCTAAACCATGGACTACGGAATTGACCTCCCAATAAACATGTTGAAATGAGACCATCAAATTCTCATAGATATCTATGACCTCCGACCACATCCGCAAAATTGTATGTGGCGGTCTACTGCATTTAGTACACTAGTTGATCATATTCAGAGAGTCACCCTCCACACAGTAGCATAAATTTGAGAATCCATCCCTCAGCAACCTTTTCGGCATAATTTGCCGTATTGACCCCACAAGGACCTACGTAGGAAAGTAATACCTCACCATTTGAGTCCCTCACAACCCCACCACGCCGGGCCTGGGTTTCTCAAAGAACTCCCATCAAATTTTAGTTTCAAGCAACCGTCCAAAGACGGATGCTATCTACCTTTTGGTCGAATATTCTAAGAAAAAATTGTTACAACATACCCTATGTGCCTTAGAAACTCCAAAGCCTTCTTTTGTAATCGAAAACCAACTCCACAAATTGTCCAAAATCCTTCTTTTGATCTTTTCCACGGCAAGAATCACACCCTCAAAAGTCATTCTATTCCTTTCTTTTTCATATTTCCCATAAAATTGATTCCCTAAAAATTTTCCACAAAATTCAACCCCCCCAAGTTCCAGGTGAACAAAAATATTGATTTGTCCATTGGGCAGCAAAAGATAAAATGCCATCAAACCAAATGCCCATCACCATGTAGCACTTGAAAAAGGACAATGCAGAAAAAGATAGCCTCCGTTCTCCTCATCCTCTTTACAAAGCAAGCAAACATTAACCAATATTTTTCCTCTTTTTCTCAAATTATCTATTATTAGGGTCTTATTTTGACGAAGGATCCACAACAAAACTTGAATTTTGTGCAGAATGGGCAGCTTCCGGACAATATTGAGTGGGCTTCGATCCTCTCTATAACAACCATGGTAAAGCAATCTATATACATATTTGATTGAAAAGATGGAGATCCTGCTCACATTCCCAAATCTCATCATTCTCACCCTGCAATGACATGTATACTAAGCTTAGTTCATTCAACAAAGCATACAACTAATCAATGATAACGTATGGTATTATGTAAACACAATCCAAATCCCAATAAGAATTTCGCCCTTGCGATAACCTCAACTCTGACACCCTTCGCTGATTGGTTCGCAGCTCTCGCAAACAAATAAGTATAAGATAACTTGAAAGCATAATTACCTACCTATATGTGATGCCAGAAGTTAATCTTATGACCTCTGCCTACTGCCCATCTAATATTTATGTTCACCAGTTCCTTAACACCCCACCTTCCTTTCCAAATTTCTGAAGCATTGCTCACCTAGAAAGCCATCCTCCCATAAAAGATTTCCTACTAAAGCCATGTTTAACCTCTATAACATGTGTCCATAATTGGTCCTCACAATTTAATGCTCTCAACTACCATTTGGCCAACAATGAAAAATTAACAAGTTTTAACTTTATGATCCCCAATCTACCCTCCATCTTCGGCGCACCGGCCTTATTCCAACTCATCAAGTGATATTTGACTTTTTGATCAATATTACCTCAAACGAAATTCCGCATCAATTTCTCCAAGTCTCTAGGTCCTTACAAGTTATGAAGGCATCAAAAGAAGTCTTTCCTTGGCACTTGCGTGAGTTGGACTGGGTGGGGAGTCTCAGCTAATATGGGTTGAAAATCCCTTGAATCATTGCAGTAGTGTTCGATTGCACGAACCGGACTCGGAAAACGGCCAAGGGCTGGGTCTGAGTAAGTGGTAAACCGGTCGATTCACCCAGCCTAATCGGGTAGGTCCCAGTC
>NW_006499897.1:4990331-5002897 GCF_000471905.2 Amborella trichopoda | reverse complement strand
CCTATCCCCTGTGTGCCTTGCCTACCCACGACTATATTAAGAAATAGGAAAAGTATCTTTAAAGTATAATTGAATAAAACACATCCAAATGAAGTTGAAAAGTAGTTAAAAAAAAAGATTTTAAAAAATCGAGTTGTGCCCAAGGGGTATTTTAGAAATAATCTACAAAAAGGGAAAAATATAAAAATAAGTTTTCATAGCCAAAATATTTTCCAAAATGATAAAAAAAAATTAAAAATACATTACAAACAAATCCCTTATTTTTTTGAGGTTTTATAGATTTTATTGAATTTTTTCAAATACCTGGTCGGACCACCTAAACTTACCAAAGCCGATTCGGCTGGTGGCCGATTCCAGCTTAACCGGCTCGTTCCGAGTCAACCTGGGGAGGTTGTTGAATATTGCATTGCAGTCTCTTGGCCTTTCAATGTTCTTTTTAAAAATTTTCTCATTAAAAACTTCTGGTCCAATTCTAAATTCACCCGACTTGGACCAGTGGCCTCAGGCTTGGACCCTAAAGAGTCTAAACCTAAGTTTGACTTTTTATATGCCGATATTTTAAACTGTTTTTCTTACTTTTTATATACCGATATTTTAAACTGTTTTTGTGATTTTTTATATATCGATATTTTAAACTGTTTTTTATTGCATAAGTGGTTCAATCAATAAAAATTCTCAGGCCCTCTTTAATGTTGTCCCATCCGCCCGAATCAAATATTAGAACTGAAGTCCTATAGCTATATCAAACCTATGCTTAAGCAAACTTATTATTTCTCTTCTTCTATGTTTTCTCATGCTTTACATTTGTTGAAGGATTTACGGTCAATGTTGTAGTTCTAGACTTTCTTTTATCATCACTTAATTTTTTGGGGTTGTTTCCCATCTTTTATTATTTATTGCTATCCTTTAGGATTTTTGGGAATTACAAGATCCTATTAACTTGGGTAGTTTCCCTTTGACTAATTCTTTGGTTTTGTGTATGTGTAGTGCCTGGTTAAGCTTCTTGAAAAAGCATAAGAAAATAGTAGAAGAAAAACTCTTGTGGATGTAGGCAAATAGTTTATCTATCTCTTTTTCTTTCATCTTATATTGCTTTCATGGTATCAAAGCAGGCTGATCCAACCTTATTGATCTGTTGTGGCCTATCGATTTAACTTGCACCGGTGGTTTGGGTAATCTTTGTCCTTGTTTCTCTCTCTAGCTTTGTGTTCCTGTTGATAACGTTGCACTCTGGAATTCCTCTTCATTGCTTCTCTCTCTAGCTTTGTGTTCCTATTGATAACGTTGCACCGGTGGTTTGGGTAATTCCTGTTGAAAATGTTGCTTCTCTCTGTAGCTTTTGTGTTCCTGTTGATAACGTTGCACTCTGTCATTCCTCTAGGTCTTGCTCAGCATTTAAATCGAGAACTGGGACCATATTCAAATCGAGGCCATGAGAAACAGATGGTGGATCTCCATCCAAAATCTCTGCTTTCACTATATCATCGCCCTTTGAGCCATCTGCTTGTTCCTTATCTTCCTCACAATACCCAATACAACCTTGCTCTTGGGCCCGTGCTACCCTTAGAATTTTCCCAAGATCTTTGACTTTGAAACCATAAGCTCCACCATTTCTCTGTGCCTTGCTCTTGAATCTTTCTCTGCTTTTCATGGTTGTTTCTGTTGTGCTAATCACCTCCTCATTCATTAGAGATTTGTTCTTGCGTGATTCAGCTGGACCAGGTGTTTTAGTTCAAACTTAGAGGTTCAAATTGGTATTCTTGCCCGACCAGTGTGGGTTCACAAATGTGGGGTTTTCTCATCAGTTTCTAACCTGTTGTGCACGGTATTTCATGGGGATCAAAGTGACAAATGGAGAATTAGGGCATTGATCTAAGTTGAACAAAAATTTCCTTTGTCCTTTCGAACACTTTGGGGCTTGTGAGGGGAATTCTTCTCCAGCTTGTGTGCTTCATCTTTTGGATTTGCTCGGTCATCTGCTGTAAGTATTGTTGCCCCCTCTTATTGCTGTTAAAAGTTTCTTCTTATTGAGAACTATGACTGATAAGGATGTTAGTTCTAAGTATTCTACATATGACTCTGAGTCCAATACTGGCATCAAATTGACTATTACCCCTCTTAATGGACTCAATTATATTGTCTGGTCAAAGGCCGCAACTTTGGCCTTGGGTGGAAAATCTAAAATTGGACATATTATTGGAAATACAAAAGCACCCAGGGCTGAAGATCCTACATTTGAAGATTGGCAAGCCAATGATCAAATGGTAATGTATTGGATTTTGAATTCTATGCAACCTACAATTTCTAAAATATTCACTCACTCAGACACATCCCAACAATTATGGCAATCTATTAAGTTAGTTTTAGAAATTTAAACAATATTGCACGCATATATCAATTGAAGCAAGAAATATCTCAGGTTAAACAGGAAAAATCAGTAATTGAGTTGTTTGCCACTCTCAAACCCATGTGGATGAGTTAGCCACTACTGAATTAATTGTTATCCAAAAACGTGTTGAGCAAGATCAAGTATTTCAATTTCTTGCTGCTTTAAAACCTGAATATGAGAGCTTAAAAAGTCAAATATTGATGTCTGCTGAACTTCCTAGTTTCTCGAGTGTTTGAAACTAGGAAGAAGGTGATGAATCCTAATACAAATAACATTGAACTGATTGAGAAGTCGGCTCTTGTTGCAAATAATGAGAAGTCTACTAATAATGAAACAAGAGGAAGCGGTGTCTTTTGTGGATGTAGTAGAGGGCGTCATAATAAAGGAAAGAAGATGTTTAAATGTGATCACTGCAAAGCTATTGGCCACACAAAGGATTAATGTTGGGTTCTACTTCCTCATTTGAGACCTTCAAAGGATATAAGAGGCAGGAGAACTAGCTCTCAGGCATCCGCAACTGATTCACAAATTACTTTTGAAAAACCTGCTCAATTTTTCCAACAGTATGGTAAGAGTGGCAATACTTCCACACAAGACTCTCCCCAGGAAACAGGCAATTCCTCAGCTTACTTTTATCATTTTCATTCAAATACTTATTCTTAGGTAATTGATTCAGGGGCTACTGATCATATGACTGGTAATATTAAGTGCTTAACCAGTTATGAGAAATCTTCTAATAAGCCTCTTGTATTAATAGCTAATGGGTCTATTATTCTTGTTAATGGTGTTGGGAAGGCTAAAATTATTTCCAATTGTATGATTCTAAAGTATTGTTTCTGCCATTATTTCCTTCAAATTTGTTATCTGTTAATAAGATAACCAAATATCTAAACTGCAATGTTGTTTTCTCTTCTTATAATGTTGTCTTTGAGGATCAGGCCACAGGGATGAAGATCGGTGAAGGGAGAATTTTGAATGGGTTATATATTATTATCAAGAAAATAAAGCCTTGGTGTTAGGTATTCCAGTAGTAAGTTGTGGCATGCTAGAGTTGGCCACCCATCATATCATACTTTAAATCTTTTAATTCCTAATCTTCGATTTGACTCTTATGGATGTGATACTTGTCAATTTTCTAAACAAACAAAAGTTCCTTTTCAAAATATGAATAATTATGGACCCTTTCAATTAGTTCATTCAGATATTTGGGGACCTGCTCCCATTGACCCTTATTCTGGACATAGATATTTTGTTCTATTTATTGATGATTGGTCACGTGCAACTTGGATATATCTTTTAAAATCAAAAGATGAAGTTTTGCATACCTTTAAGGAATTTAATGTTCTTGTGTCCAATCAATACAATGCCCAGATTAAAATTTTTCGATCTGATAATGATACTGAGTATGTTAATAAAAGATTTTCCGAGTACTTAACCAGCCTTGGCATTATACATTAGACCTCCTGTGTCGGGATCCCTCAATAGAATGGAGTTGCCAAAAGGAAGAATAGACATATTTTCAAAGTTGCAAGGTCTTTAATGTTTGAGGAAAATGTTCCAAAGATTTTTTGGTCTGAAGCTGTTTTAACAACATGTTATCTCATTAATAAACTTCCTAGTAGGGTTCTTCATGATAAATCTCCCCTTGAAGTTTTAAATAAACGGAAGATTAGTATCTCTCATTTGCATGTATTTGGGTGCGTTTGTTTTGCTCAAACTCTTGACCATCAACGCAACAAACTTGATTCTCGTGCTACTAAGTGTGTTTTTGTTGGATATTCCTCTACAAAAAAGGATACAAGTGTTATAGTCCTACATTAAAAATTGTTTATCTCTAAAGATGTTCATTTTTTTGAGGATGAGTTATTTTTCAAACCAACTCTGAATTCTCCTAAAATAAGATTCAAGGGGAGTGTCCTCTTCCTCTTCCTATTTCTGTTAGTCAAAACAACATTTTTTATGAAAGAAATCGAGAGAATCAAGAAAATCAAAAAATTTGAGAGAATCAAGATGTTGAAAGTAACAATGAAAATGAAGGTAGCGACAATGAGACACCAAGAGATAGGACTCCCATGGCCCATCCTCCTAATCCTCCCCTTCGCAAATCATCTCGTGTCATGTGTCCTCCCTCAAGGTCGTAGGACTTCTTTACTTACCATGTTACTTCTCATCCTATTCAAAATCAGATTTGCTATGAAAATTTTTCTTCCAAGTTTGCCGCTTTTTTGAGTTCCATCTCTAACAATATTAACCTAGTAATTTTAACGATGCTTACTCTGCTCCTATGCGGAGGAAAGCCATAGAGGAAGAGCTTCTGGCTCTTGACAAAAATCACACTTGGGATATAGTCCATTTACCCAAAGGTAAAAAACTTTTTGGTTGCAAATAGGTTTTCAAAATCAAATACAATGGTGATGGTACTATTGAGAGACACAAAGCAAGACTGATTGCTAAAGGTTTTACTCAAACCTATGGTATTGATTATAAGGAAACATTTGCTCCGGTTGCCAAGACGGGCATTGTTCGGGTTCTTTTCTCTATTGTTGTAAATTGTGGTTGACCTCTATGGCAAATAGACGTCAAAAATGCCTTTATCTATGGAGACCTTGAGGAAGTACTGTATATGAATATTCCCCCAGGTCGTCCTGAAGAAGGAAATCTTGAACTTACCTGTAGACTTAAAAAATATTTATATGGACTCAAACAACCTCCGAGAGCTTGGTATGCAAAGCTGAGTACTGCTCTATTAAGTATAGGGTTTAAAAAGGGCTTTGCCAACTCTTCCTTATTCAATAAGAATGGAAAAAATGAAATTGTTGTTGTCCTTATATATGTTGATGATATTGTAATAACTGGTAATGACAAAGAAGGAATCTCAAGGCTAAAGGGATACTTTCAAAGCAAATTTGATATTAAAGATTTAGGACAACTCAAGTATTTGCTTGGAATTGAGGTTGCATACTCCAAAAAGGGAATTTTTATATCTCAAAGAAAGTATGTTTTGGATCTCTTAAAAGATATTGGTATACTTGGGGTCAAACCTCTTGATACTCCGGTTGACTTGAATAATAAACTTACTTCTGATGAAGGGGAGCCTCTTGAAAATATTGATAGATTTCAAAGACTTGTTGGGAAACTAATCTATTTGACCATTACTAGGCTAGATGTCGCTTATGTTGTTTGTCTAGTTAGTCAATTTACATGCTCCAAGAACTAGTCGTATGATTGATGTTGAAAGAATCATTCAGTATCTAAAATCGTGCCCTGAAAGAAGAATTTGGTTAAAATGTAATAATCACATTGACATTGTCGGATATTATGATGCTGATTGGGTTGGATGTCTGAATGATTGAAGGTCTACTACTAGTTTTTGTACAATGGCGTGTGGAAACCTTGTCACTTGGAATAGTAAAAAGCAAAGTGTAGTTGCCAAATCAAGCACATAAGCCAAAGATAGAACCATGATTGCCACTGCAAGTGAACTTGTTTGGCTGAAGTTTCTCCTTCAGGACCTCATATTTCAAGTGAAACCACCAACAAAAACTATTTCGTGACAATCGGGCTGCCATTCATATTGCTTCAAGTCATGTATTTCATAAAAAGACTAAACACATTGAGGTAGATTGCGACTTTATTCACGAAAATGTTCAAACTAGAATTATTAACACTCCGTTTGTTCGAAGTGAAGACCACCTAACGGATATTTTTACTAAGGCAATTTCAAAAACTAAATTTTTATAAGCTTTGAGAAAGTTGGGCTCAATTGATATTTACGCTCCAACTTGAGGGGGAGTGTTGAAGCATTTACGGTCAATGCCATGCTATAGTCCACGACTTTCCTTTATCATCACCTAATTTCTTGGGCTCGTTTCCCGTCTTCTATTATTTGTTACAATTCATTAGGATTTTTGGGATTAAAAGATCCTATTAACTTGGTTAGTTTCCATTTGACTTATTCTTTGGTTTTGTGTATACGTAGTCTTGTAAAGCTTCTTGAAAAAGCTTGAGAAAATAGTGGAAAAAAAACTTCGTGGATGTAAGCAAATATTGCCGAATCAAGGTGTTCATTTTACTCTCTTTCTCTTTTTCTTCATCTCATATTACTTTCAACATCAAATTTTTCTCAAGTTTTTTTTTTTCAAAGAAAAGGACATTTATTGAAGTTTTGTCCCTATGCGTGCTATTTTTGCAGATTACATACACCTTAACATTTGCAACAGCTTGTGCATCAGAATGTATCCCAGTTCAAGCGGTAACGATCTCCAACAATGCTTGCAAAACCATAGTGCAAGATTTGAGACTGCAACTGCCTTGGCCTTCATCAGCTGGTTCACCATTTCCCCATCCTTTGCCACGTTTCAGACCATGGGTCTAACTGTCTAAGCATTTATCTCACAGTTTATTTGATCAGATTTACAATTTATTTGATCAGATTTACACAAGAATGTACATATAAACTGGTTTGAGCTCTCCGATTTTCATTCTTATATTACTGAAATATGTAAAGAATGGATTGGGTTTGGATGGATTTAGTTACGCTTTTTTCTGAATTAAGAATAGAGATCGAGTTCAAGAAGAAGATGGATCTCGCTTTCTTTTTCATTTTTTATTTATTAAAAAGGATGGCTCTTTTCTTTCCTATGCATGGAAGTCTTGGTTTTAGTGTGAGGGAAAACTGACCTTATTTGATCCGTTCGCTTTGGAGGTTTGTTCCCCAACCACTTCCACTGGAATTAGTGGTACAACTTATTCTTTGGGGGTCTCCTAATTTATTTTTTCCTAAATTTAGTGGCAATACTTGTTCTTGGGGGTCTTTTAATTTTTTTTCCCCCTAAATTCAATGGCAATACTTGTTCTTGGGGCTTTCTTAGAACCCCTCTCTAATATCTCTTTTTGTGAGATTTCTTGAAAAAAAAATGTTTGTTCGTTGATTCAAAAAAACGTTTTTTTTTTCATTGATTCAAAACATGGTCCGCTAAATTGCAAGAGTAGTTGACATGAAATAGACATGCAAAAAATTTCTTTGGAGACATCCAATAAAATTGGAACGATACAGAGAAGATTAGCATGACCCTTGTGTTGAAAGATGACATGCACAAATCAAAAAATGGTCCAAATGTTTTATAATGAAATTGAGGTCGTGGTGGTAGTACTATCTAAGACCCCATT
This sequence comes from Amborella trichopoda, assembly GCF_000471905.2. The sequence goes on along the minus strand of NW_006499897.1, from coordinate 4,995,339 downwards.
AAGATCACGACCTACATTTTCACTGACACTTTAAGAAAGAAATAGACATGGATACAATCATAAAAGTGAATGATTGATTCTTTACCTGGTAACTACAATCTTGTATAAAAGTAGGTTGAGTCATTTGTTGTTTGTAATATATTGATGGCCATTGCAAAACCTACAGATAACATTTGGAGTTATAATCATTTCATTTGGAACTTGGAAATTTTAATATTGAATGTACTTCGAACTAGGGGCATTTTAAGATTGATTATAGTGACATATTGGGTGAGCTTTTGATGGGTCTCTATACACATGGTTAGATGTGTTTGGAGCATAGTTAGGGAGTCGTTGTCTTTATTTATTTATTTTCTCTCCTTTTTTTAAATATTGCTTCATTTTTTGTTAATTGTTTAAATTTGCGACATCTTCATAAGATGGGCAAAAGAACACTCTATATTCATAAAATGTTAAAAACACTCTATTTTGAATTTTTTAAAAACAAAAAGTTTCAAAAAACTTCTCAGTTTTGGATTAACGAGATTTAGCAAGTTATCATATATTTATCTTGAATAGATTTAGTATGTCATCTTTTATCCGTTCCATTTTTTTAAATAATTAAGGAATGTATGTAATTAATCCAACACTCATGTATAATTAATTATATGATTAATAATTCAAATTCAAGATACATATATGATTAATTATATATTTAGTTATAGTTATATAATTACAACTAAGTTTAATTAATCAAATTACTTATATTGAAAAGTACATCATATATGATTAATTATTTATATTGAAAAATAATTAATGAAAATGTATAAATAATCATCATCATCAAAAAATTTTCCCCAACTAGTTGGGGTTGACTATATGAATCTTGGTCCACCATTATGTTTTATCAAATATCATATCTACAGTGAGGCCATAAATCCCCATATATTTTCTCACTTCTTCCAACCATGTCCTTTTTAGGCCTATTCCAAGCCCTTTTTGAGCCTTCCACTTGAGCCAACTTACAACTTCTAACATGTGTAGAAATGGGTATACACTGCGCATGACCAGTCTACCTAAGTCTACTTTATCTCATCTTATCACCTATTGGATCCACATCTATGTTATCCCTAATTTATTAATATCGAATTCTATCCCTTCTTGTCTTGTCGCTCATCTATCTCAATACTATCATCTCAGCTACGCCCATCATATGGGTATGTTGTTTCTTGACTGCCCAACAGTCTGCCCTATAAAGCAAAATTGATCTCATAGCTATCCTATAGAACTCCCTCTTTAAATTTATTGGTATGTAGCGATCACATAAAACTTTAATCGCATATCTCCACTTTACCCATCAGATATAATTCTATGCGCGACATCTTCCTCAATCTCTCTATTTTCTTAGATTATCCACCCAAGATATCAAAAGTGTGCTCTTTTTATATTTCTTGGCCATCAATTTTAACTTCATCATATCAGCTCCTATTTTTACTAAACTTACATTCCATATACTTTGTCTTAATCCAATTGATTTTAGCACCTATAGATTCTAGAGTATCCTTCCAAGATTCTAATTTTGTGTTGAAGCTACTTCATTCTCATCTATAAGTCTGTTCACAACTACGACAGAGAGGTATCGGCTCAACGCTAACTCCTGATGTTGACATATTATTAATGAAAACTTACTCGTCTCAGCACTAGTTGTCTCCACACTAGTTATGCCTCATCGTACATATCTCTCACAAAGTTGATATAGTATTTGAAGACAATGAAGATATATAGATATATGAATAATTATATATATATATATATAAGGAAAAGTTATTATAATTTACCTTGAATAGATTTAGTAAGTTATCTATATCCTTTATAAGTTTTTTAAAATAATTAATGAGATAACTTGTCAAATCTATTCACTTAAATATATGATAAACTTAAAACTTACTGTGTAGAATTAAATCAATAATCAATAGATTGGATTCTTTGTAAGTCTTGCGACAAACAAGTTGAAATTAATGAAAATTTTATCAAAATATTCAAAGCCAACAAGGTGTTCCAAGCTCTAAGAAAACATGTTCTCCAAAAAAAACAAAAAAAATGAAGTTGAACTAAAAAAACTATTATTCAAGATAAAGACTTCCCTACGAAAAATATTGTATCTTCAAGTAATCATCTTCATCATCATCATTATCAGAGCCTGTTCTCAACTATTTGGGGTCGGTTACATGAATCATAGTGTCAAGGGTTATACCCTCAATGCGATTAGAAGTTGTCATGTTTTTTTCGCACTACTTCCAACCATGTCTTTTGGGTCCTAGCCCTTGCATTTTTTTAGCATTCCACTTGAACAAACTCGCATCTCCTAACAAATGCTATACTGTGACAACCCAACTAATTCTACTTTTTCTCATCATATCACCTATTGGAGCCATACCTAAGTTCTCCTGAATGTATTAATTTCAAATTCTATCCTTTATTGCCTTGCCACTCATGCATCTCAATATCTTCATCTTACTACATTCATCCTATGGGTATGTTGTTTCTTGACTGCTCAACATTCCACCCTATAAAACAAAGCTGGTCTCACAATTGTCCTATAGAACCTCCCTTTTAGCTCTATTGATATGTGGCAATCATATTAAATAACGTAAATTTAAGATTCATAAATTTTTTTGACAAAGTTTTATATTGGCTGCCTACTTAACACAATGCATCTCCGTTACTCAGGCCTGAGAGGGTTGAGGGATATATAAAGAATAATAATAATAAAAGAAGCCAAAAACATAAAAAGACCATTAGGAAGAGATTTTAATTTATTTTTTTTTCAAATTTTCTATTGCAAGTTGTTTATTTTTTTTTAAAATTTTATATGTATCAATTTTTTCACTTGATTTTTTGAGCTTATTCGTGATATTTTTACTCGTTGGTTCCTATTTTGTTCCTAATTTTTTACATCAAACTGTTTGGACCAATATCCATTTTTCACTCAATTTTTTGAGCTCAATCCAAATGTATTCACCATATTTTTACTTAAGAAAAAAGTTTATATGAGGATGCTACCCTATAATGGAGCACTATGGATGCCCCTCAAAACTCTATTGGAAAAGGTAGTTTTAATGTTGAAAAACCTTTTGATTGATCATCTCGATATCGAGATGCATGACTATGAAAAATAAAAAGAATTTAAATCTAAAAAATAATGCATTTTACAACATATTATCTACACAGTCCATTTTCAAGATTTCCATATGTTGATATATCTACTTGATTATAACTATTTTTAAAATTTAAAATTTTAAGACTAGATGTAAAAATAGATTTTGAGATAATCCTAATAACATTTTACATCAAAATTATATACCATGATAAAATTTGATAGGCACCTTACCTCTACACCTACGGAGGCGTCCGTATGCCAACTACACCCTTTTACTTATTCGTATCGATTTGTATTTTTTTTACCTAGGTTTTTGCATCCAACTATATGGACCAAAACTGCTTTAATACAGATTTTACAGAGAGATGATATATTGTAATTCCCCAACTTGCAAACCATTGGAGACATGTACAGGATGGCGGGGAGTGTATCAACAATGAAGTTAGACACCAATAATGATCTCACAAAATACTTGGCCCTAGTCACTTTTAGCCGTTCTCATGCACATATAGATCATAGATACGTAAAGAGGGCAGGTTTCCTTGACATCCCATTCATAGGTTTTATATCTCTCTCACTGCATAAAATTTGTGTTTAGAGACCTACTGCCATCTGATATAGAATTGATGCATGAGAATACGAGCCAATAACAATACCATCATCTACCTTTAAAGGAGTACTTTAAAATAAAAATGGTTAAAATTTGAATTTTGAGTAGGCACTGAACATACCTTCTATTATATTATAAAACTTGTATCTATCTATAGCTATCAACATTTATTATATCAAATCTAAACTTTTCTCAAGTTGCAATCGTATTTTTCGATTTGACATGTGTTCACAAACCTACTCATAGTTTATATATAAATAGAAATTGATTCACCGGTGAAATAAAAGGAGAATAGTTTGATAGGGTTGTACCTCTTAACTCATCGAACATAAGTACTTAAGTATTAAAAACCTTTACATCAATCAATTTGAACGTTATGTTTTAAAAAAAAAATAAAAAATAAAAATAATATATATATATATATATATATATATATTAAATAATAATAATAATAATTTCAAGCTCTCAAAATAATGTAATGAATTTTCATCCGAAACTTACTGAAATGAGCGGCGTTGAGCACTCCCGGCCGAAATAAAACCGCCTTCCTTCTTTCAAACCCATTTCAATTACAAACTCCCTCTGCAACTCATTCTCTCATATGGCAGGCGGCTTCCTTTTCCTTCTCTCTCTTCAATGTCTCTAAATAAGTTGAAGGAATCTCTCCTGAAACCCTGCTCTTCCTCTTCTTCTTCTTCTTCCTATTCTTCATCGTCTCTTCCTTCTTTGCTTTCTAACACTTCTGATCAGGCCTTTCGTAAACCCCCAAAATCTTCAATCAAGCACCAGCTCCAGCGCATTCATGGCGATGACCCACTTACGATTTTGCCCCCGGAGAACAATTTAGGCTGTAAGAATGAGAGTGATTTCTCGAGCCACGGGGTGAGTGATCGAGTTACCCCTGTCTTGGTTCGGCCTGAAACTCAAGGGATATTTGAACCTCTGATTCTTTCATCTCCTGGTGATTCACCTGTTGTTCAGGTATGCTAGAAATTTTGTGTGTGCCGGCATTTATGTTATTCCATTATTAGTATTCATCGTTCTAGGGATGAAAAGGAAGACAACTCTCTCTCTCTCTTGGGGAATCATTCTTTTATGAGAGAATGAATGGTGCTTTTTGCTCTGTTTTTTGTGTTGATTTGTTTATCATTGGTTCCAAATTGATTTCAAGTTCTATGCTTTTTCTTCAGTTGGTTGAGAATTTTTTAGGAGGATAAAAGCAAATTATACTTCATTATTAAATTCTCTCTCTCTCTCTC
>NW_006499897.1:4941347-4982907 GCF_000471905.2 Amborella trichopoda | reverse complement strand
ACAATTTCCTCTCTATGTATTTTCTCCTTCACATCTCCTCCCCCTCTCTCTCCCTTAAAGATAGGTAGGTCTAAGACAGACAAAAGGTGGTTGGGAACCAAGAAGTAAGAAGAGAGAGAAGAGAGAGAGAGGAAGAAAGAGATAGGAGTGTGAGGAGTGTCAAAAGAAAACTACAAGAAACCAAAAAAGGAACATCCCAAAAAAGATGCTAAACATGTCCAGTCACACCAGTTTTTGCCAATCGATTAGCTGCTGAATTCGTTTCTCGCCAGATACGAGGGAAGGTGACTTGAAGTGGCCTGCTGAATGTGCTAGTCCACTAATTCTTAGTTATTCTGTTATTCACTTGGAGTAAATGGTTCTTTTACCTTTAGAAAGAAGGTCATCCTGTCATGGCACCTCTGTTGATTGCTTTATATTTGCTGTTGGATGATGTTTGTGAAGACGAGTTTTCGAGTATCAGGTTTGTTATATCTAAATTTTAACATTCCATTTTTAATGATAGGACAAATTTCAATTAAAAAACAACAGAATTAAATCGAATGTGAAATGGAAGTATTCAAGGGGCCAAAGAGTTAATGAAGTGGTATATGCATTATTATTATTTGGAAAATTGTTTCATGGGGGCCAGACCTCATTTCTACATATACGGTCCAGAAAGTGTAAAGCATCCATCTTAAAGATGGATGCAAGTAGGTGTTCCATCTAAGACTAACGGTCCAAATGTTTTCTTACTAGAATTATTATTTTTAGTTTTTAAAGTTTATTTATTTATTCATATTCATGATCTCCATGTTAGAGATTACATATCCTTAAAAATTAAGTCTTAAAATCCATCTCAAAAATAGATTTATTAAGAGGCCCACATTTCTACATATGCGGGCTTAGATGCATAGAAACCGGGTCCTTTATAATTTAAGTTTGGGAATATTATTCATTTTTTATTTTGAATGAAAACTTGTAATTTGATTCATTCAAGCAATAGGGGGACCATACGGTTTATGTAAACATTTCATGCCTAGGAAAGTACTTGCTAAATGCTTTTTGGTTTTATACTTTATTGCAGGTTCCTGCTTCTATCAACTGTCGGCTTCTTGAGCATCAACGAGAGGGAGTGAGGTTCTTGTATGGTTTGTACAAGAACAATCATGGAGGTATTCTTGGAGATGACATGTGAGTTATCTCATTTATTTCATTCAATAAGATATATGAAATAATTGAATTCTCTCTTTACTTTCCATTGGTTTCATTCACCGTATGTGTGTGCATGCCACACATGCCTACGTGTGTGTCTGTCTTTTTGTCTCTTTTTTTGTGTATGTACATGGGTGCATGTGTGCGTGTGCGTGTGCGTGTGCGTGTGCGTGTGCGTGTGCGTGTGCATGCATGTGTGCACGTGCATGCATGCGTGTGTATGCGTACGTGCTTGCATCGTGCGTGCATGTTACGTGGATTATTCTTGTTCTTGCACTCTCCTTTCTGTGGGTAGATGGTCTTATATGTTTGATGGTATTTTTGACATACTTATATCCTCGGTGGAAATGAAAGAGAAGCCAGTGGCAACTTAAGCCCATAGGTAGCAAAATGCCTGTGGACCGCAGAAGCCCTGACCAAATAAGCCTTATTCTGAGAAGCCTTGAGGATGATGTCAGATCGGCCCCAAATTAGTCACATGAGTTCCCCATGACAATACAAGGGTTCCCACCAAGTTTCGTTCAATTTCGATGCAAATTGGGGAAAACAAGTAGAAATCAGTTTTCAGCCTAGGCTCCTAACATGCCTACGGTGCACCATAGCCAGGACCCTAGTCCAGAGGCTTCTAGTGACCATGGGGCCAAATTTCGGTGCCAATCTGACCCTTCTAGGTCCTGCTGCCCAAAAATGGCAGGTTTCTAGTGACTTACGGTACAACGCATTTGGGAAAGCCTACTATAGGGACCTCCAATGACTGTGGGACCATTGTCAATGGACTTGGGAGGTTAAGAATAGTCACCATGCCAAATTTCGACGCAATCTGACCTTCCTAGGTCCTGCTGCCCAAAACTAACAAGTTTTTAGCAACTTACGGTACACCACAATTGGGTATACCTACGCTAGAGACCTCCAATGATTGTGGGACCACCACCATTGAATTCGGGAGGCCTATAACAGTTACCATACCAAATTTTAGCTCATTCCGACTTTCCGAGGTCGTACTTTCCAAAAGTGGTAACTGTTTTACTATTCACTTGGCCAAGATGAAGCAGTTACTATTTATAGTAACTGTGTTTTTGCAAAAACAGGAAACTTTAGAAGCTTAGATGTCCTGCGTTGTGAAGCGGATCAGGCCAAAATTCGAGTATTGTTGTTCCCTCCATCGTGCTCGACGTTTTGACAGGTGGTACGCCCCGTGGGAGCTCTCGGATTGGGATAAATCCTAGAAAGAAGATCGCCAAAAAACATGAAATTGCAGGAAAATTACAGCTGCGTATCTCCTCGTTCAAACACTCATATCTTAAGATTCCGGACCCTCACGACTATAAGGCAAAATCCGTTGCGACCACGACTTAGAGGGGGTCGTTTTGAGTACCCACAAGCTCGGAATGAAGGCCCTATTAATGCTTCATAGTAGGCACATTTTTTTGGCGACCAGAATCCTGTTTTCTGGTGACTTCTACAATTTAGAAAGCGACGATCCGATAAACAAATTGAGGGATTTTTATCACAAAACGACCGCAATGGTATTTCCATCAATTTGTGATGAAGAAATTGACCCGAAACATCATGAGATGATCAAGATCAAACATTGAATATCTCAAGTTTATGTGTTTTGGCCGGATTTTCAAAGTGAGATTAAAACGTTCGATCCAAGACGAAAAGTGGATATCAATTGAACGTCTCATCGAGCCCATCGTTTGTATATCGTTATTTTCATTGGAAGATTGCCGGAAGCACCTGAAAATGACCTTGAACTATGGCTATAGCTTATGGAACTTTTTTTGGGACTATTTGGCATTTCAATGATTCTGGTTAGGGGCAATTTTCAACAATTTTAAAAATAAGTCAATTTGCTCCAAAAACTGGATTTACTTTTTAATTTAAGGAAATGTAATTTTCAACGATTTCCTTTGCTTTTCATCATCCACCCATATTTCAAGGAGATGATATATAAGCTTCTTAAGTCATTTGTGACCTAAGGTGGATGTAAGTTGTAATGGTGTAATAGAATTTGAAGCTTTCCCCCTTTAGCTCGTGATTTTGTTCTACCCTTCTAGCCTTGAGAGAGGGGAGAGAGAAAACTTTACCCCCTCTTAAAAATACCCTTGGAACTCTTCACTCCCAACCTCCACTTCCTACTTCTAACTTGGAACTCCCCGCTTCCAACTGCAAAGCCCTAACTTTCGAACTCCCTACTTTTGAACTCTCCACTCCCACATCTTAAGGTATTCCTCTCTTTTCTCTCTTTCTCTCTCTACTTTTTCTCCCTTTACTTGGAGAGAGAGAGAGTGGACCGGCAGCTAGAGAGGGAGAGATAGGGAGAGAGAGGTAGAGTGGGTCGGTGGCCTAATTGCTAGTTCGTGAGAGGAGAGAGAAAGAGAGAAAAGAAGAGAGAGAAGAGAGAAAGAAGAGAGAGAAAAGAGGGGCTGATGGCCTAGCCGTCGGTCCGCGCTAGTGAGAGAGAGATAGGGGAGAGAGAGAGTGGACCAGCGGCCTAGACATCGTCTGTGCTAGTGAGAGAGGGAGAGATAGGGGAAAAGAGATAGGAAGAGTGGGCCAGTGGTCTAATTGCTGGTTCAGGATAGAGTGGGCCGATGGCTTGGCCGCGGGTCTGTGAGGGGAGAGAGAGAGAGAGAGAGAGAGAGAGAGGAGAAGAGAGAAAGAGAGAGAAGAGAGAGAAAAGAGAGAAGGATGAGAGAAGAGAAAGAGAGAAAATAAAGAAAGAGAAAAGAGAGAGAGAGACAGAGAGAAAAGAGAAGAGAGAGAGTGAGAAAAGAAAAAATGAAATAAAGAAAGAGAAGAGAGGAAGAGAAAGAAAGAGAAGAGAGGAAGATAAAAAACGAGAAAGAGAAGGAGAGAGAAATTAGAGAGAATGAAGGCAGAGAGAAGAAGGAGAAAAAGTAGAGAGAGAAAGAAGAGAGAAGGAAGAAAGAGAAAATAGAGAGAGAAAGAAGAGAGAAGGAAGAGAGGAAAAGTAGAGAGAAAAACGAGAGAAAGAAGACAGTGAAAGTAAATGAAAAGAAGAGAAAATAGAGAGAGAAGAAAATGTAGAAAGAGAAAGTAGAGAGAGAAAGAAGAGAGAGTAGAGAGAAACTGAGAGAGAGAAAATAGAGAGAAAGAAGAAAGAGAGAGAAAGAAGAGAGAAAAGTAGAGAAGAGAAAAAAAGTAGAGAGAGAAAGAGAGAAAAGTAGAGAGGAAAGTAAAGAGAAAAAGTAGAGAGAAGAGAGAGAAAGTAGTTAGAGAAAGAAGAGAGAGAAAGAAGCAGGAGAAAGAAGAGAGAAAGTAGAGAGAAAAGTAGAGATAGAAAAAGTAGATAAAGAAAGAGAAAAGAAAGATGAGAGAAAAGAGAGGAATACCTGAAGATGTGGGAGTGGAGAATTCGAAAGTCGGGAGTTCGAAAGTTGGGGCTTTGGAGTTGGAAGTGGGGAGTTCCAAGTTGGAAGTAGGAAGTGGAGGTTGGGAGTGAAGAGTTCTAAGGGTATTTCTAAGACGGGGTAAAGTTTTATCTCTTTTTTCTCTAAAGGCTAGAAGGGTAGAACAAAATCGCAAGCTAAAGGGGGAAAGCTCCAAATTCTATTATACCATTAAAACTTACATTCACTTTTGTCACAAATGACTTAAAAAGCTTATATATCATCCTTTTGAAACATAGGTGGATGATGAAAAACAAAGGAAATTGTTGAAAATTACATTTTCTTAAATTAAAAGTAATTGCCGTCTTTGGGGCAAAATGATTATTTTGCCCCAAGTCAGAATCATGAAAATGACCAAATGGTCCCAAAAAAGGTTCCATAAGCTATAGCCATCAATGTTAGTTTCGAGTGCTTCCAGCAATCGTCCGATGAAAATAACGACGTAGAAACAATGGGCTCGATGAGACGTTCGATGTAAGCGATGGTCTTGGATCGAACGTTTAATCTCACTTAGAAAATCTGGCCAAAACACATAAACTTGAGATCTTTGATGCTTGATCTTAATCATCTCGTGATGTTTCGGGTTGATTTATTCATCACAAATTGATGGGAATACCGTTGCGATCGTTTTGTGATAAAAATCCCTCAAGTTGGTTGCCGGATCGTCGTTTTCTAAATTGTAGAAGTTGCCGAAAAACGAGATTCCGGTTGCCGAAAAAATGTGCCTACTTTGAAGCATTAATAGAGTGCCTTCCGGGCCTTCATTCCTAGCTTGTGGGTACTCAAAACGACCCCCTCTAAGTCATGGTCGCAACGGACTTGGCCTTGTAGTCATGGGGCTTCGGAATATTGAGATATGAGTGTTCAAGAGAGGAGATACACGACTGTAATTTTCCTGCAATTCCATGTTTTTTGGCGATCTTCTCTTTAGGATTTCTCCCTATCTGGGAGCTTCCACGGGGCGTGCCACTTGTCAAAACATAAGGCACGATGGAGGGAATAGTAAAAACATAGTTACTATAAATTGTAATTGGTTCATCTTAGTCGAGTGAGTAGTAAAAAAAGTTACCATTTTTGGAAAGTAAAACCTCGGAAGGTTGGAATGAGCTGAAATTTGCTATGGTAACTATCCAATGGTGGTGGTCTCACAATCATTGGTGGTCTTTAGAGAGGTTTCCCTAAATGTGGTACTGTAAGTCGTTAGAAACTCGCCAGTTTTGGGCAGCAGGACTTAGAAAGGTCAAATTGTGTCGAAATGTGGCATGGTGAATGTTCTTAACCTCCCAAGTCCATTGGCGGTGGTCCCATGGTCACTTGAGGTCCCAAGAGTGGGTTTCCTCAAATGCGGTGTACCGTAAGTCACTAGAAAGCTGCCATTTTTGGGCAGAAGGACCTAGGAGGGTCAGATTGCATCGAAATTTGGCATGGTGACTGTTCTTAATCTCCAAAAGTCCATTGGCGGTGGCCCCATGGTCATTGGAAACCTTTGGAGTACGGTCTTGGCTATGGTGCATCCTAGGCATGTTAGGAGCCTAAGCTGAAAATTGATTTCTACCCGCTTTCTCCAATTTGCATCGAAATTGAACGAAACTTGGAGGGAAACCTTGTATTGTCATGAGGAAATCCTGTGACTAATTTGGGGATGATCTGACATCATCCTCGGGGCTTCTCAGAATAAGGTTTATTTGGTCAGGGCTTCTACGGTCCACTGGCATTTTGGTACCTACGGGCTTAAGTTGCCGCTGACTTCTCTTTTATTTGCATCAGGGATATAAGTGTGTCAAAAATACCATCAAACACTGTAAGCAAGGAGTTTCCCTTTTTGGTTTTTGGTTTGTAAAGTGTCTATGACTACTGGATATGTTTGGTTCTTTGATTTCTTTTCTCCTTTTACCTGGGTTATTTCATGTTTGCCTCTATCTATTGCAATTGGTTGCTGGGAGCTCGTACTGCTAGTGGTGTTGCTCCTATAACCTATGCTCCCTTGGAAATTTCTAAGAGGAAATGACTCTCTTTCTCTCCTCATCCTGCTTCCGCTTGAATTGGTATTTCCTGGCCTTTTCAATGTTACAATTGACTGAACTATGGCCATGTTTCAGCAGAATCACATTTCTACTTTTATCTGTTTCACAAAACTTATTCACATTGGTCTTTTGAGTGATTGTATTTTATTTCAAAGGTATATTTGTCATTATATTATTAATAACACCTTAAATTGGCCACAAAATACGCACGAGATATTAGAAAAGTAACATTTTGATCTCAATTTTCTGCATTCTCCTATTTCATTTTGAGGCCTTTCACAGGAGTGAGGGAAATAATTTGAAGGGCCTACTAAATTGATATCATTCCAAATATTCTGTAATAGGTGAAACTAGTGGTTTAAAAAACGAATTGGTGCCCTGGATCGAGCATCCCAAAAACGCATATGGATCGGTGCATCGGCGATCCGGATCGAAAATCGGCCGAATTGGTCCGATTAAGCATTACAAAAAATCTAAACGAATTATTACAATTCATTATAAATGTTGTTTTTTATGAATCCAATAAGAAATACGGGTATTACATTATTAACTTTCATTTTTTTATCAATTTACAAATATTGAGATGCTCTTTCCCTGTATGAACTTATGTTAACCATTAAATTTGCATCACATAAAAAAAAAAACATAGAATTATCATGGATAAAGTATATAATCATACATAAACTACAATAAATAATGAATTAAATCAATGAAAAAATGGTCACTAAAATCTCGAATTGGCTGAAAAACCCTAATCCGCTAAAAAAAAACCCATATTATTACATCCTAACTAACTATAATCCAAAATTATTGCAACCTAACTAACTACAATATTATACACTGAAATTGAAATTGTTGGTTTACATTTTATAATTATTTTATTATATAAATAATAACAAATTCAAAATATTTTATAATATCATTTAATTTAAAATGTATTATTGACTACTGTAAGAAAAATAGTACATTACATGATTTATAATGCAAATAAATTAATAAAAAATAAAATATTTGGTTATCAATGTAGAAATTATTAGAATGCGTATCAATTTTCGAAATAACACTTTAATTTTTCAAAAATTTAATTTTTTAGATTTCTAGAATAAATTTAGTGGAAGAGATTGTTCGTAGAGATAGAGTGATATTTCAAATGGTTTCATTGTATGAACCCTATCTTAAAATTAATATTCCTAAATTTATGTTAAAGATTGCCATATTATAAAAATAAAAATTATAATTAGATCAGTTATTCCTAGTTTGTATTAAAAAATACTTGTTGTATTAAGAAATACCTTTTATTTTTTTGACAAGAAATACTTGTTGTATTACTTTTTTTTTTTTGACGAGAAAATATGATACTTGTTGTATTACCTTTTATTTTTTATTTTTGAGAAGAAAAAAAAGAAGATGTTGTATTACCTTTTTTTTTGCATGCTGTGTTAATTTTTATTTTTTTACAAGAAAATAAGAAAATGATGCTGCCAAAGTACCTTTTATTTTTTATACCTTTTATTTTATTTTTTGACAAGAAATACTTGTTTTATTACCTTTTTTTTGTTTTGCAAGAAAAAAAAGAAGATGCATTGTCTTTTTTCTTTTTTGGCAAGAAATGTTTGTTGTATTACCTTTTATTTTTTTGATGATATTATTTTCTTCCTTCTATTCTTTTTTTTGAAGACAAAAGTAAAAAATATTTTCGTTAATATTTTTTCGTTTTATTTTTTTGATGATATTATTTTCTTCTTTTTATTTATTTATTTTTTTTTTATGATATTAATTTCTTCTTTCTACTTTTTTTTTAAGACAAAAAATAAAATCGCAGAATAGCATCCCCAAGCTCAATTCTAACTTGAGACGTCCCAAGAAGAAATGTAGTTGATAACCACGACAGCCCATCGCTACGTGTGGACTACCTTTGTACAATAATTGTTTATATTGAATAACGTTTCAACGTTATATCAGTCCGCTCAAATCCCACATCGAAGAATCAAACAAACTTAAGAGCTATAAATACCTCTTCAATAGCATTACCAGCGTGATTGAGAGAAGGGGTACACTTGCAGTCTTACCTTTTAAACTGAATTGCCAAAATATCCTTGTTCCGAGACTCGCCGACCTATGACGTCATAAGCCGCTTATAATCGCGATTTATGATGTGATATGAACGATTTACTATTCAAAATCGCCGATTCTCTTCTAGAACCGGGCGATTTCCTGTTTTACACAAGAATCGACACGGGGTGACCGATTCCCGTGTCGACTAGGGTGAGTCCGTTGCGACTCGCCGATTTTTAAAACCCTGGGTGAAACAAATTTTAGTTATAAAGTAATCTACCCATTTCTTGTTTGAGATGTTCATTTCCATTTGGTCCTTGACATTAAGTTTTTGTCATTAATTTTTATTTCTGTTTGCATGATGCATTTGTTATTTGTCTATAAAGCGTACTTGGATTTCTACGATTCTTCTTTGTTATTTGAAAACTTCATATTCTCATGTGAAGTGAATTCTGCTGATTAAATACCAGGGGGCTTGGGAAGACTATTCAAACAATTGCATTCCTGGTTGCTGTGCTTGGAGCAGATGCAGAACATAGTGAAAATCAGATGCTTACGGGGGACATTTTGAAAAATAAGAGCCTCACGTTGATAGTCTGTCCTACTTCCATTATTCAGAATTGGGAAAATGAATTTTCAGAATGGGGGAGTTTTGATGTTGCTGTTTATCATGGCTCAAACCGTGATCTTATTCTAGATAAAATAAAAACAAAGCATGTTGAGATCCTAATAACTAGTTTTGACACATTCAGGATTTATGATACCATCCTTTCTGAGGTTGAATGGGATATTGTGATTGTTGATGAGGCACACCGATTGAAAAATGAGAAATCCAAGGTTTACAAAGCTTTGTCAAGAATCAGAACTAACAAGCGCTATGGGCTTACTGGAACAATAATGCAGAATAAAATTTTAGAGTTGTTTAATCTTTTTGATTGGGTTGCTCCTGGCTCCTTAGGAACTCGTGAGCATTTTAGAGAATTTTATGATGAGCCCTTGAAGCACGGTCAGAGGTTAAGTGCTCCTGAAAGGTTTGTGCGGATTGCTGATAAGCGTAAGAATCATCTAGTTGCAGTTTTAAGTAAATATTTGTTAAGGAGGACTAAGGAGGAGACAATCGGTCACCTTATGATGGGGAAGGAGGATAATGTTGTCTTTTGTGCCATGAGCGAAGTGCAAAAGCGTGTATATAAGAGGGTGCTTGAATTGCCAGATATTCAATGTCTTATGGATAAGGATCTGCCATGTACTTGTGGAAGCCCCTTAACTAGGGTTGAGTGTTGCCATAGAACTGTTCCCAGTGGGATTATCTGGTCTTATCTTCATAGAGAGAATCCTGAAGGGTGTGACTCATGCCCATATTGCCTAGTTCTTCCTTGTCTTGTGAAGCTTCAGCAGGTAACCAAAAGTTGGACTTTCAATGGAGAAAATATTATAGTCCCTAGGAGTACGGAAAAACCACAGTTTTAGGGTCATTGCCATTTCCGTTGAAATTAATGGATTGTGATGGAGAGATATTGGGATACACCAGAGCAAGAGATGACATAGGTGGTGGGTCCCACTCTCTCTTCCTCAACATCGATCTCAAGGGATGTTATCAACCCTAATGAATGTCTCTTCCGTAGTACTTAGGATTATAATGTAGTGTTCCCATATTTAAGGCCATATGCTTGTATCAGATATATTTATTTATGAATGTGGATTTGGATTTCTCTCAGATCAGCAACCATTTAGAGCTGATTAAACCTCATCCTAGGGATGATGTGGATAAACAAAAAAAAGATGCTGATTTTGCTGCTACTGTGTTTGCGAGAGATGCCGAATTGGTTGGTGGCATTACTCAAAATGAGAGTTTTGTCGGTCTTAGTGATTCTGAGCACTGTGGAAAATTGCGTGCTTTGGAAAGGCTACTGTTTTCGTGGATTTCACGTGGTGACAAAATTCTTCTATTCAGCTATTCTGTAAGGTGATGTTTTACATCTATAACTTATAACTAATGTTGTTTTACTTTTTTTCACATGCTTTAATCCACCCAAATTACACCCGAGTAGTTCTAAATCCATTTATGAAAAATTTGAGGAGTTTGAGGACATGTTTAGGCTTTCTATTGGTTGTACTTTTCTATAAGCTGGCATCCACATGTCTTCTATTTGCAACACAATGGGAGATTCAAAGAAGCTTGGCATCATATTTTCACCCTTCACAATCCCTAAGAGGGCAGGCATAATGTAGAATGATATTTAAGAAGCTTTCAGTATTAACCTAGGTACACTTATTTGTGTCAAGGTATTCACTTTTTTCCCTCCAATTTATTTCAATAACAAATGCTAATTGATTGCTCCTCTTAGGAATTAAGTGAGCTTGAAATATGTATTTGAAGTTACGGTTACTGCTAACTGAGCTACTGTGCAGAAGGTTCATGATTTTTATGTGCTTTGAACCCAATTCTTCTTTGATTCTGATGTAAGTGTTTTCTTGCAGAATGCTAAACATACTGGAGAAGTTTATAATACGGAAAGGTTATTGCTTTTCCAGGCTTGATGGTTCTACCCCTATTAACTCACGGCAGTCTCTTGTTGATGAATTCAATTCAAGTCCCAGCAAGCAGGTGAATTTTCCAAAAAGCATTAACCGGTTATTAATGGGTGTCATTGTCTGACAGATTGGTTTGAATTATATAGGTATTCCTTATATCAACTCGAGCCGGGGGTCTAGGGCTGAATCTTATGAGTGCAAATCGGGTTGTGATATTTGACCCCAACTGGAATCCTGCACAAGATTTACAGGCACAGGATAGGTCTTTTCGTTATGGGCAAAAACGTCACGTTACAGTCTTTCGTCTTCTGGCAGCTGGTTCTCTAGAGGAGCTTGTGTACACCCGTCAGATATATAAACAGCAACTGTTCAGTATTGCTGTTTCGGGAAACATGGAAAAACGATATTTCGAAGGTGTTCAGGTTGATTACTTTGAATTCAATAATGTTGTTACTAATGATTTCTTGAATGGAAAGTATATGATACATATAAGGTGTATGGTATATATTCCCTTCGTGCCTATAATAGATGTTATGTCTTGGTTAATATAGTTTGTGTTTCTTTTCAAGAAATGTGTTCTTTTGGTTTGACCACAGGACTGCAAAAATTTCAAAGGCGAGCTGTTTGGAATATGTAATCTATTCCGTGACTTGTCAGACAAACGTTTCGCAAGTGAGATCATTGAACAACAAGGCAGACACACACAAGACAAAACAGGATGTGAAACTGATTATGTAACCGAAAGCTTGCATAACAGTTCACAAGTGAATAAAGCATTGCTGTCAAATGGTGAAGCTGCTGTGCAAAGCAAAAGGGAAAGAGAGCCAATGGTAGCAGATCTGCTGGAAGAATTGGGTAAAGTCATAGAGTAGCATGTTTTTTCTTTACCTCTTCTCTTCCCTTGCATGTCTTTGATTGGTGCAAATCTCTGAAATATATTTATTGCATTACTGCAATGAATATTTCTAGTACCTTAATATATGTAAATAAGGTCGCCTCTCCTCCTCCCCGTGGTGAAATGAAAGAAAAAAGAAAGGACCAAGAGATACAGGTACATGTCCAAATCCAAATGTAGAGTTCATTTAATGGAAATAATACAAGTGATGAAGTATTCTTTCTGGACTGGAGTTTCCATGATGGATTTTAGATCAGAGGTTGCGTGTTGGCAAATTGTAAATATGCAGTGCGCAAGTCTTTCCATCCAAAATTCATCTTGTCTCATAAATTTTAGCAGTCTCCAATAATCTGCTTCCAAACAGAAGGTTTCCAGTTATAAAGATTGAGTTATTAAAGAAGTAACAAAAACTGCATAATTGGGATGATGTAATTTGAGAGTTTAAACAATTCAAGGTCCTTCATTGTCTGAAGTAAAAGATTATTGAGACTAAACAGAAGATGATGTGTGGAAATATTATTTGCAAGGTAGATACACACTTGCAATTATGTTGGGTAATTCAGCTTGTATTGGACGCGGCAAGGTCTGAATCCTTGACCTCTTTCCGAAGATATGGTTGTCATATTTTTGAAGGGAAGGCCCACAGACAATATTCACTTGCACTTGCATACATGAAAGCTGAGAGTTAATGTCATATCCTTGCCCAATTGAGAATATAGTCCTGATTATTATTGACTTAATTAAGGATGCCGAATTATATAGGGATTGGGAGGTATGTAAATCTAGCTTTTCCTAGGACTGATAACAGCCATGTAGTGTGAGACATGAGTCATGAGATATTGTATATATTTATGTTTACCTGGGATGCTGCATCTAGAGGCTGCTGCTGTCCAGAATGCCCTATGATATTTCAAAATTAGGCTTCATAATATTGCAATTTCCACATTTGAAGTTTCAAAAAGTGCATCCTTGATTGTACTGCCGATGAAGGAGAAGACAAGAAAAAATTTATGTATATGAATAAACATTAAAAGGATGGATGAATACTTGGGAACTTCTTTTGCACTGATTGAGAAGACCATAGATGAGATGCTTTGAGGGACATAAATGGAGAAGGAGACAAGGTGTAAAGTGTTCCCATAAAGAAATAAAAAAATTTGAATAAAGTGAATAAAAGAGTAGAAATATGAACCAGAAATTCAGGATGTCTACGAATTTAGTGACTTTGGTCAATAATGATTATTTGAAAAGGGCACAGAACGAGTGGAGCACTGAACTATGAGGTAAATGAACGTACCATAAATCCAGGGATGGCCCACTGTTGATGATGTATGTGTCTAGCGAGACAGATGGAGTTGTGTTGAATCTTAATGGTGCTCCCCACAAGAGATTAAGGAAGGTTGAATGCTTTTAGAATTCCATGATAATGATGTAAAAAATTCTGAAAGTTCATTGAGAATAATGAGCTTGTTGATTTACCTCATGACTAGTGCTTTCCATGACAAATCATTATGATTGTTATGCCACTATTAGGATTAATCATTTCATGACATCGATTTTCAGTAGGTACCGTTTTGTGAGTGTAAGATCAAGAGCAGTGGAGCAGCTTTTGCATTCGTGATCATTCCTAACTAGGATTGATCATTTGATGTCTAGGATCATTCAATTTATGATGAGCCATGTGTCTTTTAAGGCATAGGTTTTGTATTTCCCTTCTCTCTTTAAGTGTGGGCAACCAAGGTATTGTCTTGAATATTAGGACAGTAACCGTGAAACACACAATCCTTATTGTTATTCTTGTATTTGCATCCATCATTAGCTGGAACTGTTCTCTTAACCTTCCACAGTCTTAAGCAATTTGTTGAATGTTGCTGTAATTACTAATGAGAGCTCTTTTTCCCTTCTGGCATACTTACTGGAATTTCCTTTTGTTGTTCTTTATAACTTATGGAATGGACTGGTATTTTCCCTTGTTCCTTGCCATTATAAATTATGTTAAAAAGTATTAATTTCTGCACTTACTGCATTTCAATGAACAGGTATCATGTATGCACATAGAAACGAAGATGTTGTCAACTTTGGATCTAACCCCCAAGGGAGAGTAGCGGGTATATGCAAGAGTGTTTCCATGGATTCATCTGACAAAAACACTACAAACCCAAAGAAGAGGAAGCTTAGTGCCCCTGATTTGTTGAATAATACCACTGAATGTGGTAGCAAGTTGAGAAACTGAAAGTAAATAGCCTTGAAGTAGCTGGGCAGAAAGCAAGAGGGACTGTAGGGTGTGAAATAAAAAAGAATGAGGAGAAGAAGAGTCAATATGGCCTCCTAGCTCAGTTCAAGGGCATGGAAAAACTTGAATTTAGCAAATGGTTAATCTCTGCTAAGTCTTCTGAACGCCAGAAATTGCTTCACGATTACAAGAATAAAAAAGAAAGTCACTAGAACAGCAATGTAAATCAGAAAGTGATATTTTTCCTAATTCAGAGGAAGATAATGGTGCCATGTAAATTGAAGAAGCTTCTATAACATGTAAATTATTGTATTTTCATTTTCAAGATGTTTTAGGGTATGGCCCTTGATAGAGCAGAATGACGGATCAGGATTCGTGTAAACAATCCCAAATAGTTGGGAAAAGGTTCTGATGATGATGATAACGATGATAAGGCATTGTTTTCATTTTTCAAAATTTTTTCCCTAAAGGTAAGGTAGTGTTTTTGCCTAGTATCGAATGCTTGCAATGACTACATAACATGATCCCATTGTTCCTTTTGGGCATTGAATAATGTTCCAGCTGCTGCTTGAAACTGGGTTGATTTGAAGAAAACAACATGCATCATGTCATGTTATTTTTTTGCTAGGTATGTCTCCAGTTATATTAGTTGATGAGAGATTTAGAGATGGATTTGAATTTGACGTGAGCTTATTTCTAGAGATGATTGCACTACCTTATGGACTCGCTTATTGCACATTATTCCAACATTTTTACAGACTGAACTACTGAGCATGAAAATAGCATGGTCTTGGTTCTTTTAATACTACCATAAAGAGCTCGTGTGGTTCTTTTCAACAGTACATGGACAAACCAATATAATCCGCAATGATCCTCAATAACTACTCCAAGGTTGGTTTTTGACTTCTCATTGAAAAGACTGATTACTTTTGTTTATCGAAGTGATTTATAATCTCATTTTTCTTACATACTTTTTCTTTAGGTATCATATGTTCTATTCTTACTAGAAAGCACATTGTAAAAATGATCCCTGCTGAGCACACACCATCCATTGGCATTGGACAAACATATTGTCTATGGGATGTATATGACAACCAGATTGTATACTCCACCATCAGACACCTTTGGATTGTGGTTCCTCACCAGGTGGGTTTAATACTATGTGCTTGCTAATCTACATTTACATAAATGGGGTGGGTGGAGATTTGGTATTTTTATTTTTTATTTATTTTTACTTTTTATTTAACTTGCAAATAGAATATGAATGTAATAACAAACATTTGTGGTGGGATATTTTAAAGGGCGTGGTTTGCATAAGGTTGCAACCTTAAACAATCAAAGTAAGGTGCACCTCCAAACTTTGTCATGAGATGTAATTTTGGTGTTGAAAATTTTTAGAATGGGATGATAATATCCTTTTATCTCTAATTATAGAACTTTAAACTCTAAAAATGATTCAATTAGAAAAGATCTATAAACGTATAAAATCTTGAAAATGGACAGTCCAGATAATTTGTTGCAAGATGTACTACTTTTAAGACTTGAATTCTTTTCTCTTCTCTATATCTATATATCTCAATGTCTCGATGATCAATTTGATGCTTTTTCAACAATAAAACACATTCCTAAGGATTCACATGTACATTTCTCGCCCCAAAAAAACCTTTCAAACATCTGGTGTCTAAACTAGAGGTAATTTGGGGATAAAAAGAAATGGATAAAAACAAACAGGGTGAGGTTTGTATAATGTGCCCACCTTATACTGTACAAATAAGGTGCACCTCTAAATTTTATTGCATGGTGTAGTTCATGGGTCAAAACTTTAGGATGGTTTGAAAATCTATGTTTAACCCTAATTCTAAAATTTAAAATTTTAAAAATAGTGTAGATCGAATAGATGTACAAATATTTGAAAATCTTGAAAATAGACGGTCAAAATAACTTGTTACAAAGCACATTATTTTTAGGACTTGAACTTTTTTTTTTTCTGTATATCCATACTATCTCGAGGTTGACATGGTCAATCAGAAGGTTTTCAAACCTCAAAACACCATTTTCTATTGGATTTTTTAGGTGAAACTTAAAGGTTGCAACCTTATATAAATTTCTTTCCACACATATAACCTCAACATAAACTAGAAAATAAGCCATCTTGCTTTTAGATATAGATCTTACAACGGTCTATCTGTAAATTTCCCTCTGTTCCTAAATGACAAGCAAATCAACTTCAATCTCACCATTCAACTTCGTGGTGTAAGTTTGCAACTCACAAGTAAAGCCAACTCAATCACCATATCAATATGTACAAAGTAAGCATTCAACGCATCATCAGGTCTAATGACTATACTGGACCAGCTGCTGCGTAGCATTATGAGGATCACTATGCAAACCTGGCAGAATAGACCACAAATAAGCCCAAGCCAAAGTCCCTGCACACGCAAGACACATACATGATTGACATCAGTATCTCTCTCTTAAAATCTTCCATGATAGATAGAAACAACATCAATTGATTATCCCCCACATCATGACATTGCCCAACCAGATAAAGGTAGAAGTATCAAAGATAAGGAGATCAACTCCATAGTATTACATTGTGTAGTGCCCTTTTTATGATTTACAGTGGAAGCGATTGTTCCACCATGTTCCTTTCCTTCTCTTTTAGTGTAAGTTCCTTGCTGTCTTTTTATGCAACCAGGTTCAGTTGGACATTCCAAAGCAGAAAAGCATAGATCTTAGCATGCAAAATCATTCATACCACTTGATCTCTCTTTAACAAAACAATGCTTGGATTTGATAAAGAAGTTGGTACTAGAAAGGTTAAATGGTTCTGAATTCACAATGGTTATGAATCCACAATAGGAAGATTCATAGAGAATAATGAATGCCTAAACACCATTTGACAATGATAAAGAAAGGACAATTTAAGTACAGTCCTGCCGTTTCATCACTTTGCCTAAATGATAACCATCCTCTTTTACCCCTATGCACAAGTATGAGTGTAGTGCACGGACACACAAAAAAACCATCATCTTGAACCATCATTCCTGACTCTCCATTCCCAAACAATAAAAGTGCAGATAAAAAACAGTGCGGGGTTTTGTTTTGGTTGTGGGAGCAAGGGGTGAAACCTATTACCAGTTTTCCCTACATCCTTTCTATTCACCCAAAAATACATCCTTTCCTTTTCCCTTACATCCTTACCCTTTGCTTGTCCGCTTTTGATCTTTTTGACCTCCCCAGCTTCTCCACAACCTGCTTACTGTTTAGTACCAGAACTCAATGGATCTAGCACTCATTCATTAAGGAGCAGTTTATTTTGAAGTGATTGTAGCACTTTGGTCAATGGTGTGGTTTAGTGGCAGCTCTACCTTACTTTGTAGAAGCATCATGCACAAAGTATACAAGCAAGCTTATGCAAAAGCATGGTAGTTTTTCTTCTGAAGTATAATCCCAAGTATGAAAACTCATGGGATTACACAAGCACTTCCCATGCAAAGATACTTCTCAGCTGGATTAACCTGAACATTTCACTGGAAGAACAAGCATTTCATTTGATGAAGGTCAGAGATATTTGATATGTCACTGTGCACCCTTTTCCAGCCCTCTCAAATTGGTCTTCCTCAGCTGCAACTTGGGAAAGATTCTGCAATTAGCAATATTTACCTTGAAGTGGTGCCTGTATTTTATCTAAACCCTTCCCTTATCATAGGCCAATTGAGAGTATCCCTGCCAATGGAAAGGCCATACTCATTATTTGCCAACCTGAAAACTTGAAGCCAATTTGACAAGAATTGGGCCGTGCTGAACTGTGACCAGATCAAGTTGACTACAAAACAACCGTTATAGGCCTCATATGGCCCTCAAAGAACAGAAGTTCAATGGAATTAGGACCCAAGCTGATGTACTACAAACAAAACTCTTTTAACTCTTTCCCCGGTCAGGTTGAGCCCACGACATTTGCAAACTATGGCCGAATTTCTTGGCCTCAGCAGGGTGACGAGTATTGCATTAAAAAGGGTGGACGTGGGTACCTGTCTAGTACAAGGGAAGTACTGTACAAACTCACCATAGCCCTGGACAACTTGGCCAGGCTTGCCCAAGTTCTACAGTACTCTGACAAGTCACTAAAGCACTCGCCGGAGTAATTCACAGAATCACACGAGCAATCTGAACAGTCAAAACAGAAGCCTGCTCTAAGTGGCCAGCAGTTTGCCATGTTCACACTAATCAGTATGGCTTATCTCCATCGTTGGATGGGTGATGTTGTGAACTATCAGCTTGTCCTTCCTTGTTGTCAGTGGATTCATATGCAAGATAAGACTTCCACGTCTCAGCTTTTTCAACCCTCGCTCTCTCTCTCTCACTTCCATGACTCACCTTCTTCTACTCCTCTCTTCCATATTTCAGCTTTTTCTAGTCCCTCTCCCTTCCATGTTTCGGCTTCCTCTACCCCTCTCTCTCAGAGTGACTGCAGCTCCCCTTCATGGATACCCACACTGAACTCACAAAAATACTAAAATTTACCAAAACTTTGACCTTTTACTTCAAAATTTGAAATCCTTCTCTCTCCTATCCGTCTCTCTCAACAATTGGGCTTCCCATTCTTGAATACCCATACTGGACCCAAAAAACACTAAAATTTATCAAAAGTTTGATTTCTCTCTTCAAATCTCTCTCTCTAATACACAATACTAAAATTTATCAAAAGTTTGATTTCTCTCTTCAAAGTTCCCTCTCTCTCTCTCTCTCTCTCTCTCTCTCTCTCTCTCCTGCTATGATTTTTTTTACCTTTTTTTTGCCCTTTTCGAACTCAGTGCACTCGGTTGGGCTAGTGGCTGACTTCTACAGCTTAGCTGTGTTTTCTGACATGGGGCCATACTTTTGGACATGTTAAGATTACCATCGAATTCCATTCATTGCAATTTTTTTTTTTTCCAGAGATCTTTCTTGTGCCATAAATCACAATGGTTCTTAGTTTGGTAAATCTACAAAATGTCTTGATTGCTTTTCTGTTTACATGACTTCCAACATTCACAAAACCCTAAGATGGGTAATGATTGTTGAGGCTTTTGTATTGTATCAGAAAGATTTGTGTGATAAATAATGTGGAGTAATCACTCATATACAGTTTCACTCATGCAAAAATGAGCAAGCTATACAATTGGGCAATACAAAGAACACAAAAATAACACATCAACAGAAGTTCATGATTCGTTTCTTAATTCAACTAAATAGAGTAATTCTTTTCTTAATTTAACTTGCAACTAGTATATATACTGTAAATCCTTGAAGTCCACGATTCTTTTCTTAATTTAACTTGCAACAGTCTAGTATATAAATCCATAAAGTCCATGCACAGTGATGATTTTTTATCAAAACCTTCAATGTGAAGTGAAATAAAAACTAACGTGAGCATGAAGTTCCAACTTGAATGCAAGAAAAACTGCTATTGGAACTCCAACTCCATAGAAGGCTGCTAAGTTGGTCCATGCAGTCAAGTGCTGCCATCCACAACCTCGAACGACTCCTGCATGTCAAATGTGAAAATGAAAGAAAAAAAAAATTAAATCTGTTGCTTGAGAGAGGTACACAAATTTGTTTGAAGCTGTGAAATACTTGACACATAGTATAATGTAGTACATTTAGGAAAGCTACTGGGGAAATAACAAGACAGCGCCTCACATGCATGAATAATGCAGGCGTCCCAGACCAGAAATCTCAAAACAGTGCCTAGACTTGTGTTTTCTGAATGGCTATTTTATCCTTTATATTAAATAAACTCTGCAAAATTGTCCTGCTATGTCTCATGTTTTAAATGTCACGAGGAGAAAATAAAATTCCAAAGAAATAGAAGTCCAGGCATTGTTTTGATATTTGATGTATTTTTGCAGGTGCTCCAGGCATCCCTTAGGTTCATTCTCAAGAAACTTGCTACGTAGATATGATAAGGCTTTATTGACAACCGGATAAGACTCCTTGGGTGGCATCAAGCAATATAGATGCAGCAAGAAGCATAGTCATGGGAGCAAACTCATTTTTCATTCTTTGACTGCCACTAAATGCACTTGCCCAAAGTTTGTGACCAGTCACCAGTGAGATTACCACGATCACACCCAGAGCTACAGAACGCTTTAGTGTAACCCAAACAGCAATCTTAGCTCGCTGAGGATTTCCTGCTCCAATCTCATTTGATACACGAGTACTGGCAAGGGAGTTTGATATTAGTGACTCTAAGAAAAAAGTTTTTTAAGTAAATGCATTAAGAAAACAGAAAACACAAATATAGATTGAAACTACATTCCAGTTTGTACAGGGGGATTACGGGATCAAATATCTGACAGCTGCACTGAAACCAAATGTTATCATGTATATAAGAGCTTCTGTATTCACGCTGAAAACATAAGGAAATGAGTTTAAATACAATAAGAGAGAATAGTTTTCAGTAGAATATTCTCATAGATGCAGCATACAATAGTAGAAAGCAAAAAAAAAAGAGGAAAAGATGTGCTGGAGACTTACCACATTGCAATCAAAGAAGTATTCTTCTGTGGATCAGCAAGCATTCCAGCAAGAAAAACAAGAACCTCAAAAGCCCAACATTCCAGACTGAACATGGTGACATGCATGTAAGTTTTAGGCAAGAGTAAACCTCACTTTGTAAATAGTGTACTGGTACAAACTTATATCAATTTTTTTTTCCAATACAAAATATGATCTCAAAAGAATGTTGAAAAGGCATTATAACTTTTGAGATAAGGCATACAAAAAAGGAGTTTCAATCCTTTGTGCATTTCTTCCAAAAATACCCCTATAAACAGTAATGCATGAATAGCAACATGTGAATAGTAATACGTGAACAATAATTATGAACAATAGCATGAATAGTACTTATGAATAGTAAATAAAAACAATAAAAACCATAGAAATCCTAAAAACCCTAGAAATAAACCTTAAAATTAAAACTACAACATATATTATTGAAATTGAATAAAAATATAAAACAAGAAGAATTTTGGCCTTCATCATTCTCCTTTTGTTGGAGAAAACTTGTTATCGAGTTTTGAAGTGTTAAGATGAACTCAACATCAAAACCATTTTCTTCAACCTTCTTTTTCTTTGTTGGCTCAAATATTATTCAAGGTAAAAAAAATCCTCAAGAAATGAATCTTGATATGCATATTGAGGAATTAACGCAAATTTATCAAATATGGATATATTTGAACTCCCGTTGAAGCTTTCTCCATATCTACTTCATTGTTCTCCATAGCCAGGGCCACAATTTGCAGATTTTGAGTCTACTGCACTTCCACTGAGCCACTCTGATTTAGATGCCCTAAATCTCTTAAACGTTCCACCTCTTTGATATCCTTAAGGAATCCTTCCGGTAGTATCTGCCATTTACCCCACTTCCCTCTACATTTCATCAAGTGGTCGTGCTAGAGACAAGAACTCAACAGGACCTTACCCCCTCTTTCTTTTTCTTTTGAGGGGGTAAGGTCCTGTTCAGTTCTTAGTCTTTTAGTGGCATGTTTCGGCCCTCTTCCATAAGATTTTGATTCCTTAGAATTCTAATTTAGAATTAGAATTGAATTCAACAATTGAAGGATCTTTGATTTGATTCAGGTTCAAAGAAGGATTTTTTAGACTACCTTTTTTATAATTTGATTGATTGATACGAGTTGATTTTCTGTTACGATGGATTGATGAAATAATAGCTAGGCCAATAGCTGCTTCAGCGGCTGCAATAGCTATAACGAAGACCGAGAAAATGTCTCCCTTTAATTATCGACTATCAAATAAATCAGAAAATGTTGCGAGAGATCTTTATCTTTTTCTTCGTTAAAGATCGGTTCACCCACAAAATCTTGATCACCATCAATGATTAGATTTCTTCCAAAATCTTGTTCATAATCTAAGTATGTATCGAAAATTGGTGGCAGATCGCAATCTACAACCTTTTGACTTTCGATACCACCTACACTAAGATCAACCTCGTTCTCCTTCAAATCAAGTTGATCAACTAAATCCCATGATTTATGCTCCTGAACTTGAGGCTCCCCATGCGGAGCACGTGCATAGAATGGGTGGTTGAAGGCAACTTCATCATTCCGCTCCAACTATAAGTCGGACTTTGATTCATACCATTCTCCATAAAAACTCTCATGATTTGGATCTATCCCTGTAGATTCCTCTTCGTTTAAAGCACGTTATTGTAGGCACCGCTTACTCGGTAATAGCTCTATAACCTTCTCTGTCAAGTTGTTGATTTCCTTGTGCAGTCCTACAACTAAGACCTCCACGACAAGCCATCGCAATCTCCAGTCGTCCTCGAACTATGCTCCGATGCCACTTGATGCAGGAAGGAAATGTGGGAAATTGAATCCATTGTTCTCTTTAACTTTAAACAAGTAAAATTAGCACAAAGAGAGAAATAACATGGTTGTAAATCAAGCCAAAAGAAGAATTTACTTCTTTTATAAAATAAAATTTATTCCAATAACATAAGCCTTCAAACTATGACATTTAACCTTTCATAAGCTTATGAAATCCTAATTTAACTTGAGATCCAAGCTAACATTAATACTCTAAAATACCCCTAAAACAATACTTGAGTTCCAAAAATGCCCCTCTGAAAAGTAATGCGTGAGTAGTAACGCATGAACAGTAATACGTGAATAGTAACACATGAACGGTAACTATGAATAATACTTATGAATAATAAATAAAATCCTAGAAAATCTGAAAACCCTAGAAATAAACCCTTAAGTTAAAACAACAATATATATAATTGAAATTGAATAAAAATATAAAATAGGAAGAAATTTTCCCCCCATCAAATTGCCACCTAGTCCACCTCCTCTTCCCCTTCATCATCCTCATCATCATCATAAAAAAAATACTAACCCCCACCCTCAATTTCTGCTGTATCCTTCTCCTTTGTTAATTTTTTATTTTATTTTTATTGATTATATTTACTCAATAATCTCTTTTTTTACAAGTTCAGGAACTTTTTGACATGGGGCAACATCCTCTCCAATACCGGAAAGATGTTCCTTGAACCTATATATCCCGACATTTGAAACAAGTTGATGAAAATTATACATGATTTTGTTTGTCATTTTTATCATGTCAACACAACACTTTCATCCTGGATCCCCGGTCTTAGTAGACACTAAGGAAGATATCTCAAATACAAAAAAGGTATCTCAAATATTGATTGTAATTTGCAAACTAACCTTTTGCGCGATCTCTATTCTTGAATGCTTTTGATGTTGATCAAGCTAGAACTAACCCCAAAATTCTTTTAAAAGCATAGCTAGTACCCTAAAAAAAATTTCCAATAAGAAAGGATAAGTCTTTTAGTGTTTTTTCTAACCTCGTATTTTTTTTATTCAAAGAAATTTGCAAAATCAATTGATTGGGGTGTATCTAAGGTTTAGATTTGAGTTTTTTTACTTTGGGGTTTAGAATACCTTTAAACGCCCCTTTTAGCATGGGTAAAACAAACCCAAATTTCCCTTAGGGACTTTTTTTTATTTTCAGAAAAGAGGGCCTAAGGGTGGGGTTACCTATTCAGCGCTGCCTAGGTGGGTGCCCAGGAACTAGGACCCAAAAGCGCTCAGGCCTAGGGTCTTTGGGCGTCGTGGCACTAGTCAGGGTGTTTTTTGGAACAATGCTATCCAGCTTGCTTGAACCCATCCTTATAGAAGCCCTTTCCTGGCTGAGGGAATTACAGGCAACCAAAAAAACCAGGGAAATCGTAGGAACTTGAACTAAACCCCTTCTAGGACCATCCCATGCCAAAATCCTAAATTTCGCCTTACCGAAAATTCATTTTCAAGCCTAGAAATACCGCGCTATACTCCTCTCCATGCATGCCTAATTCAAACACCATATCCCCTCTCCATGCACCATACTTCATAAAAACTCACTTCATTCAATGACAAACTGAACTAGTTAAACTCTTAAGCCCCGTACTTAAACTTCGCAAAACAAGCTTCGAAAATATCACAGTTGCTCAATTACTTTCATGGTCTTTTTTTTTTAGTAACTCAATTACTTTCATGGTTGATTTCAAGGATATCACATTGATAGAGGATTTTATGAAGAAATTCATATAATATAACAGAATGGGGACCCTGTTAAATATGAAAATATTAAGAGGATTTCCATGTTAAGACATGGTTATATCATGATAGGTGTTTCAGAAAACTAGGTAATTGAAGATATATACTCATTATTAGACAACCAAAAGATTTCATAGAACATTCCAGAGGTGAAAGACTAAAATTAGATTCTTACCATACCATGACCGCTGATGAGATGGCTAATTTCAAAAAAGGAAAGACATAATGCAATGATTCCATGGAGATCCCTTGCCATGTGTCTTGGAATGTCTCTGTAATACTAACATACAGAACTAACAACAAAAAACTGAGCCAGAAAGACACTGAGGTAGCCACAGCAGCTCCTTTGAAGCCCACAGAAGTTTTATACACCATGAAATATGTCATAGCTACTTCAATAGCCAATGGGATAATGGAGCACAAGACCAAACCTTGTGAAACATTACAGGAAAGCATAAGCATATATTCCTGGAATCAGCCACCTCAAATACAGGGATGCCATTCTTGAAACTGCAGCATCTTGATGAAGCAATACGAGGATTGCCTCAGCATAGAACCATAAAACTGACACCACGATGCAAATGAAAAATGTTGATATGATTGAGGACTGCAAGTAGATTCCTAACATTCTGTATGTTTTTGCTCCATATCCTTGCCCAAAAAGTGCCTGTCTCAAGTGCACCACTCAGACCATCTTCATCCACATAATAGATGTATTCACCAATATACAACAGGAGAGAACAACATTGGGATTGGATAGTAGAAAGAAAGTTAAACAAACTACCACTAGGTTTTGCCTTTTCTTTATATGCTTGAGGTGCTTTTTGCAATATTTGCACTTATAAGAATGCTCAAGATGTAACCATGAATAAGTGATAAAAACAGGCAGAGGACTCACCAAAAGAGCAAAACCAGAGACAAAGGCCCAAGAATTGGCGAGAGTGGAGCCTGCAAGCTCGAGATCACCGAGATGGCCGGCAAACATGACAGGGACGAGGGTCATGGAGTAGACGCACATGTTCGTGACGATCATAGGCACTGCAATGGAAGCCTGAAACTTAGCTTCACTGCGGTCCAGGGACAGATAGGCACACCGGCCATGCTTTTTGGACTGCTCTTCTTCTCGTTCACAACGGCTCCGTAAAAGTGAATCCTCCATTGCTTCCCAGAAGAGAGACAGAGAGAGCCGGAGCAGTTGAGAGAGAGAGACTATGGAGACCGGGGGTAAGAGCCAGAGACTATTCTTGGCTCATTTCTTACTGCAGAGGGGAACGAGAGATTTACAGAGAGAGTGACGGCTATCGCACGTAGCTGCCTGCTTTAGAGAGAGAGAGAGTTGGGCCTACACCGGGTCTTGTCTAGAGAGAGATAGGGGGAAAAGGAGGGTGGTGGATTTGAAGAAAAGCGTATACCTGCGCAAGTGGATTCCGGAAAGAGTAATTTATATTCAGGGACCAAAAAAACAAAACTGCAAAAATTACGGTATGAGTTTTAATTTTTTTTTAATTTTTTTATTTGTTATTTTCTTGATATTGTCCATTGATCCGAGAATGTCATAATAGGACGGATTTTGTATTTTTTTTAAAGTTTAGTTTGCTTGTAGGGCTGCGGCTTAAAATTTAGAATAATATAATAAACGATCCGAGATCTTCATCCTCGAATTGCATATGCTTTGACCTCACACTACATTTGGACAGCGTTGTTGAAATTATATAGCGGTCCGAAGTAAGGTATAAAGAATTTAAACTCAAACTGCATTTAAAGTACATTTGCACTACCTTTACCTTAGAATAGGTATAAGCAATGGTTTAAAAAGTGGATCGGTGATTCGGATTGGGTATCTCAAAAATTGATCTGGATCGGTAAATCGGTGATCCGGATCGAAAATAGGCTGAATTGGTCGGATTAAAATTTCAAAAAAATTTGAAAAAATTATTAAAATTTATTATAAATATTATTTTTTAAGAATCCAATAAGAAATGAGCGTAGTACATTATTAACTTTCATTGTTTTCATCAATTGATGAATATTGAGATGTTCTTTTCATGTATGAACTTATGTTGACCATTAAATTTACGTCACACAAAATAAATCATAGAATTATCATGGATTAAGTACATAATCATATATGAACTACAATAAAGAGTTGACTAAATCGATGAAAAATTGGCCACTAAAATCTTGAATTTGCGGAAAACCCTAATCCGCTAAAAAAACCCAAATTATTACAACCTAACTAACTATAATATTATATACCAATAATATTTTATAATTATTTTATTATATAAATAATAACAAATCCAAAATATTTTATAATATCATCTAATTTAAAATGTATTATTGATAACTGTAAGAAAAATAGTACACTACATGATTTATAATACAAAAATTAATAAATAAAATAAATGATTTGGAATGTAGAAATTATTAGAATGTGTACTAATTTTCTTTAATTTTTTAGGTTTCTAGAATAAATTAGTGGAAGAGATTGTTAGTAGAAATAGAGAGATTTCAAATGGCCTCATTGTATGAATCCTATCTTTAAATTAATATTACTAAATTTATGTTAAAGACCATCATGTTATAAAAATAAAAAATATAATTAGACCATTTATTCCTAGGTTGTATTAAGAATACCTTTTATTTTTTTCACAAGAAATACTTATTGTGTTATCTTTTATTTATTTTTAACAAGAAATATACGATACTTGTTTATTATCTTTTTCTTTTTTTTTTTACAAAAGAAGAAGATGTACTACATTTTTTTTTTCTTGTTGTATTACTTTTTATTTTTTTATCTTATGAGTTAGTACTAATTTTTTAATCTTAATTAACTAATTAATTAATTATTACTCATATAATGAAATAATACCATGATATAAAAGCTTAATAGAGTTTTTATGTTTTTTTGGTAAGTAAATTTAAATTTTTTTGGTGAAAGATAGGGGTGATGGGCACCTAATTATTATTTTTAATAATTTTTTTCTTTTTTTATCATCAAATTTCATTGCCACAATCGGACATACAACTTTCTTATTCATGACGGGTGTAAACCGTCGTGCGTACACCATCTCACTACAATTTATACCATGCTAATAATATTTGCCAGCGTTTTTTCAACTCACATATATATCCCACATCGAAGAGATGTGAGAAGAATGAATACTATAAAAAAACCCAACGATGTGGTTGGGTTGAATGTTGTCTTGGCAGCGTATTGCACGTTGAGACTTTTTAAGCTGGCAATCAAGTGACAATTGGCATTCACGTGGGGGGAGTTCATTTGGCATTCATGTGGGGGGAGTAAGGCCACGTATTGCACGTTGAGACTTTTTAAGCTGGCAATCAAGTGACATTTGGCATTCACGTGGGGGGAGTTCATTTGGCATTCATGTGGGGGGAGTAAGGCCACGTAAGGTATTCACGTGGGGGGAGTTCATTTGGCATTCACGTGGGGGGAGTTCATTTGGCATTCATGTGGGGGGAGTAAGGCCACTTAAGGTATTCACGTGGGGGAGTTCATTTGGCATTCATGTGGGGGAGTTCATTTGGCATTCATGTGGGGGGAGTAAGGCCACGTAAGGCGGAGTGCCAACAATTCACGTGGGGGGAGAAAGGTGGAGTGCCAGTTGGCATAAAAATGTGTCACATTTCAAAAAAACCAAACCAGGGTGGGTACATAAAAAGAAAACTGGATTGAAAAATGAAAAAGTAAAAAACCGCTGGGTTTACCGATACTGCATTTGGATCGGTTATCATCGATACTCGATCCGAATAGCCCGATTCCGGATCCAAACAACGATTTTTGAAACACTAGGGATAAGGTATAAATGACCATGGTCCAAATGTAGTTTATATCATGTAGACTGCTTTATACCTTGAGAATGGAGAACTCAGACCCATTTAATAACTCACCATGTTGTCCAGAGGACAATCAGAGTTCCTCATTCTCAAACCACTCTTTGCACTGCCTTAAATGTTAGGGCACAACACTACTATCTAAAAAAGCTCAAGAAAACAAACAAAAAAAAAGTCCAAAGACGAGATGTTCAAAGTGAGTGGCAATAAAAAAAAAAAAGGTGCAGTTTGTATAGAGGTGAGGCTCTAAACAATCAAATTAGAGTCCACCTTCAAATAGTATCGAGAAATGTGGTTTCAATAGTGAAAATCTTTGTGATAGCCTTAAAATATATTTTCATAATTATTTACAAAATTTAAAACTTAAAAAATAGTGTAAATTGAGTAGATCTATGAATACTTGAAAATCTTGAATATTGATGGTCCAAAAATGCGTTACAAGATACACTATTTCCAAAACTTGAAACCCATTTTTTTTTATCATGTCCATGCATCTTGAAGTTGAGATGATCAATTTGAGGATATTTGGACATCAAAACAACCTCGTCTAGTAAAATTTTTGAGGTAGGCTCTAATTTGATTGTTTAGAGCCTAGGATAGGTATAAACTTTTCCCAAATAAAAAATGACTTTCCCCATAATTTTTTCTCAAAGAAAACTCTAAGACTACACTTTCTATGCAACTTACCCCAACTTAATTTTTTCTCTCACTTTTTTCCCCAAAATACACTTTCTATGGAAATACCCCCAACCAAAAAAAATAAAAAAATGCCTAAACTAACCTTCCTTATTTTTACCTTACCCACGCCTCTCTCTCCTCTATCCTACCAAAATAGGGCTCCGGCACTGTGCAAGTGCGGTCCAGCAGTGGATCAATTGCTCCGGCACTCTGTACGTGCGGTCCGACAGTGGAACACTCTGGAGTCCCAGGGCTCCGGTACTGTGTAAGTGCGGTCTGGCAGTGGAACACTCTGGAATCACATTGCTCTGGCACTGTGTAAGTGCGGTCTGGCAGTGGAACACTTTGGAGTGACAGGGCTCCGGCACTGTGTAAGTGCGGTCTGGCAGTGGAACACTTTGGAGTGACAGGGCTCCGGCACTGTGTAAGTGCAGTCTGTCCGTACATATTATGGATTCACAACGCTCTGGTAGTTGCAAAGGACTGTCCGATTTTAAGGACCGGACTTTTTCGGCATTTTGTGGTGCACCGACAAGTCGTCGACCGTGTGCGATGCTGCCGTGCGTGACGCTGCCGTGTGCAATGGTACCGTGCGCAATGCTGCCGTGCGCGACAGTCCAAGGGATCTACTTCTTCTCTCTCTTATGATTGTTTGCATACTGCCTGTGTACCATGTGGCACTTGCATTCCCCTTGTGTGTCAATTGTCAGCTGCATGCTACCACCCCCCTCTCTTTTGCTTATTTATACCCCCATTCACACCCCTCTATGAGTTTTGCTCTCTCTTACCCACGTCCTCCCTCTCTAGACATAAGCCTGAAGCTTGAACCCATCCTTGGAGCTGGCCTTTGAAGGGAACTTGTGTGGGAAACCTTGGAGTCTCTTTGGTGCATGTAAGTAGATCTAGCTTTCATGATTTTATTTGATGCATGTTTACTTAGTTCATCAAGTGTGAAATTCATGCATGTAATTATGAATATGGTGTGGATGCATGCTATTGAAATCTTGAATGTGCCCTGTTTTTCCAGAACTGTGACTCCCATTTGTGTGATCGATTGAGTATCAAAAATATCTATATTGATTCACGAAATTTTGTGGGGAAGTACCCCTTTGAAAATATTTTAAGATGGAAAAGATCTCTTGTTAATGCCTCTTTTGATTTGTAAGTTATTAGTCATTTTTTGAAGTATGTCATAATTGTGAAATGAATTTTTAGAGTTCTTAGGTATTTTTATGTGGAACTATTCGCTAATTAAAATATATCAAAATGTAGTCAAACTACTTATAAATGAAAGATAAATGAGTTTATTCTAAAAATTATTTTGGAACCATGACAAAATTCCATGTGAATTGGAAGTTATGCCCATTTTTCTATGAGAATGTCACACTAGAAATTCTGCTGTAAAGACATGAATTTTCCAAAACTATAACTCCCATTTATGTGATCGATTGAGTATAAAAAACATCTCTGTTGATCACGAAATTTTGTGAAAAAGTACCTTCTTGAATCTATTTTAAGATGAAAAAGGCATCTTCTTAATACCTCTTTTGATTTGTAAGTTATTAGTCATTTTATGAAGTATGCCTTAACAGTGAAATGAATTTCTAAAATTGCTAGGTGTTTTTGTCTGAAATTAGTCACTAACCAAATATATCAAAATAGAGTCAAATTCTTTCTAAATGAAAGATAAATGAGTCTATTCTAAAAATGGTTTTGGTACTATGATAAAATTCTATGTGGATTGGAAGTTATGCCTATTTTTCTATGAGAATGTCACACTAGAATTTCCATTGTAAAGACATGAATTTTTTAAAACTGTGACTCCCATTTGTGTGATCGATTGAGTTTCGAAAACATCTCTATTGATCACAAAATTTTGTGAGAAAGTAACCCTTTGAATATATTTTAAGATGGAAAAGACCTTTTGTCAATATCTCTTTTGGTTTGAAAGATCTGAGTTTTTCAAAAGTATACCAGGATTGTGAAATGAATTTTCAAGAACTTTATGTATTTTTATATGGAACTGTTCATTGACCAAATATATCAGAATGAGGTCAAACTACTTCTAAATAAAAGATAAATGAGTCTATTCAAAAAATAGTTTCGAGACCATGATAAAATTTCTTGTAGTTTGAAAGTTATGCCCATCATTTTATGAGTATACCACACTAAAATTTCTGTTGTGAAAACAAGAACTATACTCAAGGAATATCAAACTGTTTGATAAGTTTTAAGCCAAAATTTGGGGTCACCCCCTTCACAAAAATTGTGTTGTCATGAGTCAAGATTGTTATGAAAGTAATTTTGGGTCTAAACGACTTCTGAAATACATGTTATGCCTCTAAAGGTGGACTATATTCACTGTGAAATACCATAAAAACGACCTGATGATGCCTTTTGAGCTAATGAGCTCGATGATATGTGTGCTTGAGTTATGCTCTATCGTGATATGTCCCGTTATGATAAGACATACTCAGTTATGAAATAAATCCATGAAAAGAATTTCTACTTTGCTATGAAATGATGAATGTGCATGGTTGTAATAAGACATTTCACATATGGGATATGAAGCACTATGCAATGGGTAATCCATTGGTAGTGTAATGTGATATGATAAGAAAGTTGTATCGACAGTTGAGATCTTTTCCTGAATCCCGATGATTAGAAGGGAGTTATGATGTGAGTCACATGGGAGGGTTGCACCCCCAAGAAGTGTGTCGGGCACTATGCAATGGGTCATCCATTGGTGGTGTAACGCCCTTCAGCTGGAGAATAAATGAGGGTCGTGTCTTGCAAGGCCATCGTCTATCAAAAGCCCCATAGCGCGCTGGGGAGTGTGTGTGTGTGTGAAAGCATTACAGAATGAGTCATCCATTTGTCATTGTTTTTCTTCCTAAATGATGGTATAAGTCCTAAGTAATGAGATTGACTAGGCCTGATGGATAGGGCTTTTACTTTGGGAATAGGAGAACTAGGCACTGAGTTAGTTGACAATTGTTATTACTTGCCTAAATATGTCGATAATTTATGACTTGTATGGTTGAATGATTAAATTGACCTCTGCTTCGTGTCTTATATGATTGATCTAATTTGTCATTGCTTTACTATGAATTATGCACTATGCACTGGTAGAGATGATTTTGATGCTTGACTCATGTTTTATAAGAATTGCATAACTCCCTGAGTATTGTTATGAGAGAATGTTCATGTTAGCTATGTGTCCTTTCAAGGCCTTAAAGTTACGAGTCTTACGCTCAGTGGGAGTTAGAGAGAGACTGAATCTGGGTGCTTGACGCACTTGGGCTCAGATTCATATACCTCGATTATTTGAGGCATCGAGAGTATACGTTTTGAGAGTGTGAACCTCGAATAGATGTGAGGGTCACCTCCCAGTCAGGACTATATTGATTAGAATACCTCATAGTTGATGTGATAAGCCAGGGCTTGAAGAATCCAATCGAAAATAATATAACATGAGTATTTAAAAGAATATTTGTCCTGTATGGAATGGTCGGCTCATGGGACATGAGCCTGTATCCTTACACGAGACCATTTCATGGCATGTGCACCTACAGTCGTATGGGGAAGCCACTGTTTTATAATATTATCCGACTTAGAAGAGTTAGTGCACATGTGCTTTGAGATGACCCCTGAATTTGAGTATGAACATGTCCTACAGGGGTGCACTAGTAATTCATTGAACTCCTGATGACGAGAAGCTCTGGCTCAGCGACTTTGATGTGACCAATTATGTGTCCCTGCAATAGACTATGGAGCATAGGTCCGTTGGGTTGGCTTGAGACACCTGTGGAACGTCATTCGGGTTAGCCCAATTGAAGACTCCGACTAATATTATAAGTCTAGAGATCTCATTTACCTTTGGCCCAAATTAATCTAAAATTGAACAGAAAATATTTTATATTGATGAGAAATTTTTTAATAACATTCATAAATCATTTCGAGAATTTTTGGGATTTTTTGAAGAATTTTTCAGATTTTTTTAAACAATAAAAATATGATTTTCAAATTTGTTTGACATAAATACCAAACAAGGATATTTTATGGAGATGCCACATGTATCCCAAGTGACCATAAGGATGCCACGCGGCACTCTCACCTCCCCACTCATGGATGACATCATGTTGACATCATATCCATGTGATGACCTATTTGTCATTAATTCTTTTGTTGGTATTATGTTATAACACGTTATCTTGTTATTTAAAGTGTTATATATTGTTATGACTTAAGTTTGATTTAAGTCACATGGTTTTGTTTGCTTGTATGTGCCATTTTTGGCATGTGTAAAGTTATGAGATTTTGAGAATTAATTTGATTCATATTATTGTCCATATATGATTTTGTAGCATGTGGGTACATTTTATGTGGCACCACCTTATAGGCTTGACCCATGTGAAACTTTAGTGTTGTTAAAATCCTAGTGGTGGTATCGTAGGATATTTTATTTACATATGTAGATGTCTCATATTACCTTGATGTCCATGTCCTTGTCTTTTATTGACTCTCACAAATTATTCAAAAACCATAGGCATAAGTGTAAACATGAATTTGGATTTAATAGGAAATAAAACATGGAGCTAAGGTCTTCAAGGTAAAATGACTATAAATCTAGGTTTTGTGGAGTGAAGGGTGTCAAAAGCTCATCAATTGATCTTGGTGATAAGATATAGATGATTAGCTTCGATAAAAGCCTATCATGTGCCATTGATCTAAGGCATCAAAGATCAAGATCAAATCTATCTTTATGATCTAAGTATAAAAGTAACTTATGTAATCAATTATAACTCTAACTTGAGTATTCACTTCAAAGAAAAAGAGAGAGATAGCCCTTAACAAAAATGTGGTCACCCATGAGACTTATATTCTTCCTTGAGCTTTCATTTGAAACCTTTCTATGGAGTAGTCTATCATTTATGTGATCAAGCCCATACTATTGCTTCATTAAGGTATTGACTTGTATTCTCATATTTTTAATTCCTACCTCATTTCCATTATCAAAGCTTGCTGTAATTCTTAATTTACAGTAGCTTTCTTCACTTTTGGTCATGAATATTTGATATTTGAATAATCCCAAAGCAATAGTGCAGTCCATATATATAATATGTGTCGACTAGTTTGTTTACTCCATGATCTTGAGTAGTTTCAATATGATTTTCTTGATCTTATTTTTTTGAAATTTTTACTGAAAATATACAATTGATGAGAGGTTTATTTCATCATATTCGAGCATATAAAATAGTTCATTGAGTTCCTTTTTGAATGTTAAAAAGTATGTGTGATCCCTTACGGACCACATGGTATAGTTTCATTATAACTTCCTTATTTTGTGTAGTATTTTTCTCAAACTTTGAAGGGCTATTTTGATACACGTCTCTCTCATGATTTGATATTTATTAAGTGAAATAAAAGTGATCATTTGTTTCTTAATGGATTGGTCTCCTTGAGTTATTATTATCACCTGTACCATAGACAACGAGACAAATTTAAGTTTTTAAAAGGCCCTTTCGTGGCAGGGCACAAAGGGTTTGAATCATGGTTTCCCCATGTATGTTTGCATGTTAATTTGATGTATTTACAATTGTTAAATGAATTCATGATTGGTTAAATTGAGTATATTGTGTGAATATTGAGATTGTTTTTTAATCTTGCAGTATGAGTTTTAATGCTATGCATTATTGTTTATGCGAATTGAAATCTTATGTAATTATTATGATCAAGTATATGATGTGTATGAGACATTATGATATATGATGAGGATGAATAATGAAGAAGTTATCACATAATTTTAATATAATGAA
Organism: Amborella trichopoda; assembly: GCF_000471905.2. Next base: position 4,948,070 of record NW_006499897.1, on the reverse strand, counting down.
GAATTGCGAGTGCAAGTCATGCAATATGTAGAGATGTACAATGTGAATATTTGAATATTGTATTCAGTTTAATTATATTTTTGAGTAAAGGATTTGTAAGGGACCTATTAAGGTTGAATTTTATTATTCAAATGTGTATAAACCATATTTGTAGGCTAGAATATATTTATTATGATTTTGTATTGAGATATTCATGCATTTAAACCCTTGGGTTTTTATTCAATGGAATTTTTTTTAAAAATTGCATTTTTAGCCCATTGGTCTTATACCACTAACAAATGGTATTAGAGCATGGCTTTAATATGGTCTTTGAGACCTCCTATATTGTGTATAATTTAATTTTCAAATTACATAAATACTTGATCATAATTGCCATGATGTATATGCTTTGAATTTGAGAATTGATAGTGTTATTGGCATGAGAAATGTGATGACTATTTTTCACAATTGTTGTATATTTGTGAGAGAATAGTAGGGCATTCAATATTTTATATAAGAGAATGATATTTGGTAGTATTTTGTGTTGTTGAGTGTATTTTCATATGAAAAAGTCTCATAACCATGTTGTGTATATTTTGGAAGTTATTGACCGTTTATTAAAGTGTGTTAGATCTAAAAAAGACATTTTCAAGAACTTTATACCTGTTTTAGTGACGGTTTAGATCAATCAAGACTTATGAAAATGAGTTAGGACCACTTTGTATTTTTGAGGAATCGAGTCTAGTGTAAATGTACTTTTGGGCTTATAGGAAAATTCCCCATATTTAGAAAGTTATGGTCATTTTACTTTAGGGGTGTCATACTTAATTTCTGCTACACAAAGCAGAAATTGACCCTATGAGAATCATATTGTTTGATTTGCGGACCATTGTTCAATGCTACTTACTAAATAAAAATTGTCTCATTTTGAGTTTATTTTATATAAGAATAAGTCTCATGATTAAATGATGAGTAAATTTAAAGTTACAGCCATTGAATTGGACCGCGCTCATCCTAAAAAACCAAAAAAACGTTATTTCCTATATCCAATGTGTGAGAAAGGCATTAATACTTTATATTTTTGTAATCCCACTATGAAGTATAAGTTTTTGAAAGTCTTTGTTAATTCTTAGGGTGTTTTAGATCAGTGAGAGAGTTATATAAACCTCACTGAATCGTGAGTGTAAGTTTTAATACTCGATAACCGAAGCTTGGTATAGATCCGGGCTAGTCCCGGATAGTGTGTGATGAAGTTGATAAAAAGACTAAAGGCACATGTGGATGGATGAGTTAATGATCATGGTTACAAAAGAGAGAAATAAAAGGTGAAACCAAATCACAGATTGAAGACAAAGGTATTGACACATTATGATTTGGTCACTTTAAACCATAAGGTACGACTTCTTTCTACTTATGAACATGATTTAATATATTGAGAATTCATTTCTTAGATAATAACCATTTTGGTTTTACGATATTATGTGAGTAATTATTGATAGAATATCTTGATGTATTATAGTTTAATAATTGGAAGGTTTGGACTCATCACATAAGCTATACACTTGAATTAGGCCGATACTTATATATTGAGATTTTGAATACTTGTGCCCACTCTTATATAAGTTAAGACATATGACATATGCTTAAGTAATTTTATTCTAGATCTATGATCTATGATTCAAATTACCGATCCTATGGATATAGATAATTCAAGATATATGGTATGTGTAAGGATTATACTTGTGATTGCTTGAGAATTATGAGATATGTGAAATGTTTATTATTTGTGAGTTGTTTTATGATTTGAGATCTCATGAGATATATCATGAGTATGACATTGACTACTCTTTATGATGCCTCAAGCTACACGCTTCATTATTTGAGCTTTCCTAAATGATGAGATAATGTGATATATTGTATTAACATATTGTGAGTACTTAGTGATGCCTGATCCCGCCATAATTTTTATGTGAATAAGTGAATATGGTATTATGTTATGAATGTCATATGAGGATTATTACATGGTACATTAGGCCCAATAGTTATAAAAAAGGATTTTCATGTATGAGATAACATTTTCTTTTATAGTAGCATGTTTTTCACTATTTTGAAAATTGAGATCAATCGAACCAAAATGTATCTTGGGTATGAATTGTGATAATTAAGAAAATGCGATGAAAGAGATTTTATCTTAAACACTTGTTTTTCTGAACGAAGATTTCTATATTTAAAACTTTTTAGCACAAGAGGTTGTTAGAAGCCATAAAGGGGATTCCAGCCCATTTTGTGTATTGCTACTTTGTATTGTCTTTGTATTAAAGAGTTATGACTATGTTAAACTCCATGCTTCCATTTTGGAATATCATTCTTAAAGAGGTTCTTTTAGCATTATGGTATGACCATATAATCGTGTGTCATAATATTTTGGAGTATCTCATAGTCATCAATCTTTGAATAAAGTTCTTTTTGAAACATTTGAATTTTTACTTAAAAGTAAACTGCTTTCCAAAAAATAAATTCAAGTTACTTTGAAAGACAACTTTGTTGATTTCAGTGGGAGCATCTTTAGTAAATCTAAGTAGTAAAACCATCATCAAATAGAGAACCTTGGTATTGACTTTGGAAACACTTATATCTCAAATTAATTTTACTTATGAGAAAATTGAAAGAGGCATTGAATAAAAATGATTTGTAAATAAAAGCCGAAATGAGTATTTGACATCTTATTTAAAAATTGAACATTTTATAAACCCATGGGCCGTTTTCTTCCGCTGCATTATAAGTATTATTATTTTCATTTAGTGCCGCAGTGAGAAATTTTAAGTCACTTAGAAACATGCCACTTGTCAGAGTTGTGAGGCATTTCCTTTATAGACTTTGAATTTACAACGATTAATTGTGTGACAATATGGTAATAGATCTTCACTTGTCTATACATGCATTTCATGCCATGGTGATCATATGCATTCACTTTCATATAGATGATCAACTAGATAGCTTCTACCGGTCTCTAAAAGGTAGTAGGTCTTTTAGTGGAGTACGTATAAGCCACTTAAAAATGCTTTTAATAGCATGCGAGACCTTATGTAGAGCTGCATATTTATATATGTATTATGATAAGATCATATGATGATAAAGACACCTCATTTTGTGGGCTAATCACACTGATAATGACATTCGATGCATGGACTATATGCATATGACTTAATGCAATTGGTTGTTTATCATGAGATAATTTGTGAGATTAAATGTGAGATAAATCCTATAAACTTTGATAAGTCCCACATTGCATGAGATATTGTCCTTAATTGATTCGAATTTATAATGTGCTTGGTCACTCGGACATGTATAATTGAACCTCTCTTGGGATTAGATCTAATTAATACGTTCATGATGGCACCTGCTAGCCATCTAATCCGAGTATAATATCAATAAAAGATTGAATGTATTGAATGGTGAAATGCTTGAAAGTTCAAGCACCACTCCTACACCTTGTTTTTTAATGAATAAGGTACCAGTTCGTGACTAAGGAAACTTTGAAAACAAAACATGAGATTAAAACATGATTTGAATGAACTTTTGTTCGAGTAAAAATCTGTGTTACTTGAGAATTGATATGAACATAGAGTTATGAACTTTTGAGCACATGAATAAATGTTGAGAGAGCAAGTAAAAAGATAGATGTGAACATATATGTCAATCTTCATGAGCATAAATTGTCTTGAACATGCACATAAAAGTATGTATAAAAGTGATTAGGAAAGCTAAAAATACATAGGAGATACATAAGATTGGTGATGGGATAACTATAATATATAGTATATATCTTGTTAATGATTTTCCCCATAAAAGTACTGTACTCTTTGCCATACCATATGTTCCCATATTTCTTTTCCTTTAGGGATACCCATTGCATTCTTAGAATATGCGATTGTTGAATATGATGATTACTTCCGCAATTAGCATCTAGTAGATTAGTATGTCAAACATTGGCGTGAGTATGATGTGATATGCTGACACATAAACTACATAATATTTGATTAAATATGTGGATGAAGGAGATCGATCATGACAATTTGCTCTTGCGATGACATATGTTGGACCATACTTACTTTTATTAGTTCATAACTATTGATTATGTCAATGGACTATGTTGCTTGACTATGCTTATGGAGCATACAATGGTTTACACTTATACATGATATGAGATTGAGAAAGTTAACTTGATCGTCTGAATCTGGGTGCTTGGTGCACTGAGGCACATATTCATATACCCCGAGTATTTGAGGCACTAAGAGTATACATTTTGTGAGTGTGAACCCTCAAGGAGGTGTGAGGGTCACTTCCCAGTCAAGACTGTATTGATTAAAATGCCTCATAGTTGTTGTGATAAGCCACAGCTTGGAGAATCCAATCGAGAATAATAAAACCCGAGTATTTAAAGGAGTATTCACCCTGTATGGAATGGTCGGCTCATGGGACAGGAGCCCGTATCCTTACACAATATTGTTTTATGGCATGTGCACCCACAGTCATAAGGGGGAATCACTCTTCTATAATATTATCCGACTTAGAAGAGCTAGTGCACATGTGCTTTGAGAGGACCCCTGTATTTGAGTAGGAACATGTCCCACATGGGTCCACCAGTAATCCATTGAACCCCGGTGATGGGAAGCTCCAACTCAATGACTTTGCTGTAACCAATTATGTGTCCCTGCCATAAACTGTGGAGCATAGGTTCATTGGGTCGGCTTGAGACACCGGTGGAACGTCATTCAGGTTAGCCCAATGGAAGATTCTGACTAACGTTATAAATCTAGAGATCTCATTTACCTTTTGCCCAAATTAATTTAAAATTGATGAGAAAAGATTTTATATTAATGAGAAATTGTGTAATAATATTGATAAATCATTTAGAGAATTTTTGAGATTTTTGAATAGTCTTTCAGATTTTTTTAAACAATAAAAATATGATTTTCAAATTTATTTGACATAAATACCAAACAATGACATTCTATGGGGATGCCACATGGATCCCAAGTGGCCATAGGGATGCCATGTGACAGTCCTACCTCCCCACTCGTGGATGACATCATGCTCACGTCCTAGCCATGTGAGGACCTATTTGTCATTAATTCTTTTGTTGATATTATGTTACAACATGTTATCTTGTTATTTAAAGTGTTATATATTGTTATGACTTAAGTTTGATTTAAGTTACATGTTTTTGTTTGTTCATATGTGCCATTTTTGGCATGTGTGAAGTCATGAGATTTTGAGAATTAATTTGATTCATATTATTATCCACATATGATTTTGTAGCGTGTGGGTATATCTTATGTAGCATCACCTTATGAGCATGACCCATGTGAAACTTTAGTATTGTTAAAATCCTATTGGCGGTATCATAAGATATTTTATTCACATGTGTGGATGTTCCATATTACCTTTATGTCCATGTCTTTATCTTTTATTGACTCTCACAAAATATTCATAAACCATGGGCATAAGTGTAAACATGAATTTGGACTTAATGGAAAATAAAACATGGAGTTAAGGGCTTCAAGGTAAAATGACTATAAACCTAAGTTTTGAGGACTGAAGGGTGTCAAAAGCTCATCCATTGATCTTGGTGATAAGATATGACTGATTGGCTTCGATAAAAGCCTATCATGTGCAATTGATCTAAAACATCAAGGATCAAGATCAAATCTATCTTTATGATCTAAGTATAAAAGTAGCTTATGTGATCAATTATAACCCTTACTTGAGTATTCACTTAAAAGAGAGAGAGATAGAGCCCTTGACAAAAATATGGTCACCCATGAGACTATGTTCGTCCTTGAGCTTTCATTTGAAATCCTTCTATGGAGTAGTCCCTCATTTATGTGATCAACTCCATACTATTGCTTCATTAAGGTATTGACTCTCTTCTCATATTTTTACTTCCTACCTCATTTTCATTATCAAAGCTTGCTGTAATTCTCAATTTACAGTAGCTTTCTTCACTTTTGGTCATGAATATTTGATATTTGAAGAGTCCCAAAGCAATAGTGCAGTCCATACACATAGTATGTGTAGACTAGCTTGCTTACTCTATGATCTTGAGTAGTTTCAACTTGATTTTATTTTTCTGAATATTTTTACTAAGAATATACTACTGATGAGAGGTTTATTTCATAATATTTGAGCATATGAAATAGTCCATTGAGTTTCGTTTTGAATGTTGAAGAGTTTGTGTGGTCCCTTATAAACCACATGGTGTAGTTTCACTATAACTTCTTTATTTTATGTAGTATCTTTCTCAAACTTTGAAGGTTTATTTTAATACATGTTTCTGTCATGATTTGATCCCCATTAAGTGAAATAAAATTGATCATTTGCTTCCTATTGGATTGATTTTCTTGAGTTATTATTATCACCTGTGCCTTAGACCATGGAACAAAATTAATAAAAGGCCCTTTCGTTGTCCGTGCACAAGGGGTTCAAACCATGGTTTCCCCATGTATGTTTGCATGTTAATTTGATGTATTTACAGTTATTAAATAGATTTATGATTGATTAAATTGCGTATGTTGTGTGAATATTGAGATTGTTTTTTAATCTTGCGATATGAGTTTTAATGCTATGCATTATTGGTTATGCGAATTGAAATCTTATTGAATTATTATGATCCAATATATGATGTGTATGAGACATTATGATATACGATGAGGATGAATAATGAAGATGAAATTATCACAT
>NW_006499897.1:4891754-4931865 GCF_000471905.2 Amborella trichopoda | reverse complement strand
ACCTTGTTCCTTGCCATTATAAATTATGTTAGAAAGTATTAATTTCTGCGCCTACTGCATTTCAATGAACAGGTAGCATGTATGCACATAGAACCGAAGATGTTGTCAACTTTGGATCTAACCCCCAAGGGAGAGTAGCAGGTATATGCAAGAGTGTTTCCATGGATTTATCTGAAAAAAACACTACGAACCCAAAGAAGAGGAAGCTTAGTGCCCCTGATTTGTTCAATAATACCACTGAATGTAGTAGCAAGTTAGAGAAGCTGAAAGTAAAGGGCCTTGAAGTAGCCGGGCAGAAAGCAAGAGGGACTGTTGGGTGTGAAATAGAGAAGAATGAGGAGAAGCAGAGTCAATATGGCCTCCTAGCCCAGTGCAAGGGCATGGAAAAACTTGGATTTCGCAAATGATTAATCTCTGCTTCGCCTTCTGAACGCCAGAAATTGCTTCACAATTACAAGAATTAAAAAAAACGTTACTAGAACAGCTAAATGTAAATTAGAAAGTGATATTTTTCCTAATTCAGATGAAGATAATGGTGCCATGCAAATTGAAGAAGCTTCTGTAACATGTAAATTATTGTATTTTCATTTTCAAGATCTTTTGTAGTCAATGTTTTAAAGTATGACCCTTGATAGAGCAGAATAACTGATCAAGATTCGTATAGACGATCCCAAATAGTAGGGAAAAGGTTCTGGTGATCATGATGAGGCATTGTTTTCATTTTCAAAATGTTTCCCCGAAAGGTAAGGTAGTGTTTTTGCCTAGTATCCAATACTTGCAATGACTTCATAACATGATCCCATTGTTCCTTTCGGGCATTGTAATATGTTCCAGCTGCTGCTTGAAACTGGGTTGATGTGAAGAAAACAGCACGCATCATGTCATGTTATTTTTTGGCTAGGTACGTCTCCAGTTATATTAGTTGAGAAATTCTGAGATGGATTTGAATTTGAGGTGAGCTTATTTCTAGATATGATTGCACTACCTTATGGACTCTCTTAATGCACATTATTGCCACATTTTTGCAGACTGAACTACTGAGCATGAAAATAACATGGTCATGGTTCTTTTAATACTACCATGAAGAACTCTTGGGTGGTTCTATTCAAGAGTACATGGACAAACCAATATAGTCGGCAATGATCCTCGATAACTAATCCAAGGTTGGTTTTTGACTTCTCATTGAAAAGACTAATTACTTTTGTTTATCGAAGTGATTTATAATCTCATTTTTCTTACATACTTTTTCTTTAGGTATCATATGTTCTATTCTTACTAGAAAGCACATTGTAAAAATGATCTCTGCTGAGCACACACCACCCATTGGCATTGGACAAACATATTGTATATGGGATGTATATTGTATATGGGATGTATATGACGACCAGATTGTATACTCCACCATCAGACACCTTTGGACTGTGGTTCCTCACCAGGTGGGTTTACTACTATATGCATGCTAATCTACATTTTCATAAAGAGAAAAATTTATATAGAGCCGAGGCTCTAACCAATCAAATTTGAGCCTACCACAAAAATTTCACTAGAGGAGATTGTTTTGATGACCAAATATCCTCAAAATTGATCATCTCAACATCAAGATACACGAACATGAGAAAAAAATAGATTTCAAGTTTTGGAGATGGTGATTTTGTAACGCATTTTTTTACTGTCAATTTTTAAGATTTTCAAGTTTTCATAGATCGATCGATTGACACTATTTTAAAGCTTTAAACTTTCTAAATAAAGATGAAAATATATTTTAAGGCTATCACAAAGATTTCTAATATTGAAGCCACATTTCTCGACACTATTTGAAGGTAGGCTCTAATTTGATTGTTTAGAGCCTAAGCTCTATACAAACCGCACCTTTACATAAATGATGAACTTTGTGGTCAGTGAAACAAATCTCAATCACCCAATAGGAGGTTTTCATAAATTTGGTTTCACTTGCAAGTCTAGGGGAAAATTTGATGAAAAAGTTGCCCCAAAAAAAAAAAAAATGTAACTGAATGAAAATGAATAACTGCCCCTTTTTTTTTTATGGAATGTTAGTTGTTTCTCATTTATTTTTCGAAATTGATATACAAGGGAACTTGATCCACAAAGTTGGGGATCTCAATCCCCGGTTAATTGGATCCAAATCCATCTCATCCAAATCATGTATCGAGTTTCTTTTATATTGATACCGAGGATAACTAGTCCATTTCAAGTCTCTTGCATTGATCACCTCCCTCTTCCTCCATCCATCCTCTTTCTATCTCCCTAGCTCATAACCTCTCTCTCCACGAATATTTTTCTCTAAAAATTTTGAATTTGAATTGGCTTGTGTGTAGAGATCAATCGTGAGAAATAGTCCCAATGCCCACAATGACAACCAGGGTTTGAAGCTTGAAGTTTGAACTTTGAACTTGTGAATCATAAAAATAAACACCATAACATCTAAGTTGCTAATATATTATGTTATGGAACTTGCAGATGAAGGAGAACAGCTACAAAGGTAAAGCTTTGCCATATCCTACCCAAAATAATTTTCATTTCACTAACTAAAAGCTCCATAAGCTTTATATAATTGAACTTTCTCGAGTGCCCTCTCATTGACCAAATCCACGGTTAGAGATTTTTTGCAGGTTGAATCTTTCTTTGCCTCTGGACCCATTTCTTCCTCTGAATTTCCTCCAAACTTAGGGAGTGCATGATGAGTTGAATCGCATGTAAGTTAAAGGACCCAAACAAGGGAAAATAAGGATACTAAGTTTCCATCAAACACTAGAGCTACTAGAGCTTCTTTATGAGGGTTGAAATTTGAACCATCATTTGGGTTTTCAATTTCATTCTCACTTTAAAACAGACTCTAATGATAACATAAAATTAAAAAATATTTTAAAAATGTGATTCTTTATATTTAATGATATTTTGGATTTTCTGAATTCAAGACAAATATTAATCATATTGTTCAACTGACTTCGTTTCAGAGCTAGAGTACCACGATTATGTACTCTTAAGGAGACTCGATTGAAAGCTGGACAGACCTCCATCCACATACTTTTCATTTGATCTTGGATAAATTTGGATGCACGGATCGATCCATATCCTACGAATCCTTGTGTATTTCTCGATCCTGTGGTCCCAACTCCGATCGGGATCTGACCTCACTCGGATCCCAGTGACTACTCTTTGCCTTCGTGGACCCTAACAATCCCTCAACATTTGGTAGACCTGGATTCCCTTTCGAGCTGTCATAAAAATTCCACACAGCTATTTATGCATATTTGGTCAGCCATTTGTGTGGTTTCGAGTCTTTCTAAAATTTGCTGGTTTATATAGTCTAGAGTATCCTTTGACAAAGGGAAATGGGAACAATTTGCACCCCAATGATGGGGAAGATGGAAAACCATTATGGTTGTTCTGAGGTGGGATGATCAGGTCCCATTCACAATAGTAAACATTGGATTGAGATTTCAGACAAGGATTTGGGTTTAAAGTGAGGAGAAAGGGATGCAGGTATTAAAGTTGAAAGCAATTGTTAATGAAATGGACTTGGTGGCTGATCCGTGGAATTTTGAGTCTAATCAATGACACCACCCGATTTGAAATCCGACTTGTACTAAAATCAAGGAGGGACTATGCTTTTCCTATGTTCTCTTCCTCTCCTTTGCTCCTTGAAAGGGTGCTTGGATCTCGATATTCTTCTCGGCTAAAATATGATCTCAATGAGAAATCACAAGGAAAGCTTTGGGCAAATCCTGATATCCAATCTCCCCTAATCCCTCTAAGAAATTACTCTTATTTTTGGGTTCTCTCTGTTCTGAGTTATTCACAAGGTCTCTATGCGTGCACTTTTTTTTTGAATGCCAATTGCTTTTCTTTCCTCATGGCATAGGGATATTATAGGCCAAGAAGAGGGCAATTTGGGTTACTCCTGCCTTGGAAACTTGAGGGGCATGTTTTTGGGATAAAAAATCAAAATTTCACAAATTTGCCCAAGGTTTGTTTTGGGACAGACCCTAGGTGAACTCATTTGCTGTTGGGTGGAATTCATAAATGGGCTCATATCCTTGCTCAATCCTAGCCATTTGATATAGTTTTGTGCAAACTTTTCTTCATGAGATGATGGAGAATTCAGTCGAATGTCTCGTGATCTGAATCACAAGAAAAAACTCTCCCGAATATTGGAGTTTCGAATTCATCGTGCCTTGTTGCCCATGCGGTAGACCCATTTTGGCCTTGGATTTGACCTTCAATTCACTTCCAAATCTTGGAAGGATTTATCCCTTGCTTTTATGGGTTTGTAGAGTGTTGGAAAATGATCATTCTTACCACCTTTCAGCTTGGGACATACCAAGACAAAGGAGAAAATAAGGTCTGTAGTCTGGTCCTCAAAAGCCCTGCTGCAAATAGAAGAACCTTCGAACCATGGCTGTTTGGATCCATTTTACGTCCTTGAAAACTCTCACAAATCACTTAAAATTTGGAGCGTATTATTGAAATCTTCTAGATTAAAAATCTCACCAAGTTTCATCTCGATCAAAGATCATTTGATATATCATCCGTTGATATGGTGGCTCAATCAAAGGACCCTTCAAATAGCAGGCAGCCTGGCATTTTCACAAAGCTTGTATGCTGCCGGACTATTGAAAGTCCAAGAAAATTGACGGAGAGGTCCTTCTGGCCATATCTTGAAAAAGCCTCCCCGTTTCATCCAATTCTGAGAGTGGGGTCTGAGAGGGATGTTTTAATAAGTAGTTCTCCAATTTTATAGAGCTGGTATATGACTTGCTAAAAATTGGTGTACATTTTCCGTGATATGATGATTCACCTAATTTTGTTCAATTCAAGGTTGATTTGATATGGTTTTTGATCAACCCACTAACCATATGGTTTTTGATCGACCCGCTAACCCTCTGGCAGCCAAGGTGGCTCTTGGGTTCCAGAGGAAAATAGAATCTTGCTGGTTTGCAGAACTTCGAATCTCTAAGGTCCTGATTTGCTTAGTTGAGGAGGCCCTTGGAGTACAGTGGAACTTTAGGAACCCACAGAGCTAACATAGGACCGGTTGAACTCACAGAGCCAACATACCAACAGTTGAACTCACAAATAGCAGCAGTTGAACTCATAAATAGAATATGAATGCAATAACAAAAATTTGGGGTGGGATTTTTAAAGGGCGTGATTTGCAGAAGGTTGTAACCTTAAACAATCAAAGTACCTCCAAACATTGTCATGAGATATAATTTTGGTGTTGAAAATTTTTAGAATGGGACAAGAATCTGTTTTTATCTCTAATTATAGAGCTTTAAACTCTAAAACTGATTCAAATAGAAAAGATCTATAAACGTATAAAAATCTTGAAAATGAACAGTCCAAAAAATTTGTTGCAAGACGTACTATTTTTGGTACTTGAATTCTCTTTTTTTTTCTCTATATCTATACATCTCAGAGTCTCGATGATCAATTTGATGCTTTTACAACAATAAAACAACCTTCATCAAAGGATTTTAGAAGTGCACCTTCATTCCACAGTTTAAGGTGTTAAACTTATATAAACTTTTTCCTTTTCTAAATAATGGGAATTCCTTAGGATTTACATATAAATTTCTCCCCCCAAAAAAAAAAACTTTCAAACATTTGGTGTCCAAACTAGAAGTAATAAGGGGATAAAAAGAAAAGGATAAAAACAAACAGGGTGAGGTTTGTATAACATGGCCACCTTATATTGTACAAATAAGGTGCACCTCTACATTTTACTGCATGATGTAGTTCATGTGTCAAAACCTTAGGATGGTTTGAAAATCCATGTTTAACCCTAATTCTAAAATTTAAAATTTTAAAAACAGTGCAGATCAAGTAGATCTATAAATATTTGAAAATCTTAAAAATAGACAGTCAAAATAACTTGTAACAAGACACTATTTTTAGGACTTGAACTTTTTTTTTTTCTTTATATCCGTACTATCTTGAGGTTGCCATAGTCAATCAGAAGGTTTTCGAACCTCAAAACACCATTTTCTGTTGGATTTTTCAGGTGCAACTTACTTTATAAGGTTGCAACCATACATAAATTTCTTTCCACACATAAAACCTTGACATAAACTAGAAAATAAGCCATCTTGCTTTTAGATATAGATCCTACAACGGTCTACATGTAAATTTCCCTCTGTTCCAAAATGACAAACAAATGAACTTCAATCTCACCATTCAACATCGAGGTGTAAGTTTGCAACTCAAGTAAAGCCAACTCAATCACCATATCAATATGTAAAAACTAAGCATTCAACACATCATCAGGTTTAATGACTATACTGGACCAGCTGCTGCGTAGCATTATGAGGATCAATATGCAAACCTGGCAGAATAGACCACAAATAAGCCCAAGCCACAGTCCCTGCACACACAAAACACATGCATGATTGACATCAGTATCTCTCTCTTAAAATTTTCCATGATAGAAATAAACAACATCAATTGATTATCCCCCACATCATGACATTGCCCAACCAGAAATAAGTAGAAGTATCAAAGATGAGGAGATGAACTCCATAGCATTACATTGTGCAGTGCCCTTTTATGATTTACAGTGGAAGCGATTGTGCCACCATGTTCCTTTCCTTCTCTTTTAGTGTAAGTTCCTTGCCGTCTTTTTATGCAACCAGGTTCAGTTGGACATTCCAAAGCAGAAAAGCATAGATCTTAGCATACAAAATCATTCATTCCGCATTATCTCTCTTTAACAAAACAATGCTTGGATTTGATAAAGAAGTTCGTACTAGAAAGCTTAAATGGTTCTGAATCCACAATAGGAAGATTCAAAGAGAATAATGAATGCCTAAAACACCATTTGACAATGATAAAGAAAGGACAATGTAAGTGCAGTCCTGCTGTTTCATCACTTTGTCTAAATGATAACCATCCTCTTTTACCCCTATGCACAAGTATGTGTGTAGCTCACGCACACACAAAAAAACCATTATCTTGAACCATCATTCCTGACTCTCCATTTCCAAACAATAAAAGTTCAGATAAAAAACAGATGGGGGTTTGGGTTTGGTTTTGGTTGTGGAAGCAACGGGTGAAACCTATTACCAGTCTTTCAGATAAAAAACACATGGGGGTTTGGTTTTGGTTGTGGAACCAAGGGGTGAAACCTATTACCAGTCTTTCCTACATCCTTTCTATTCACCCAAAAATACATCCGTTCCTTTTCCCTTACATCCTTACCCTTTGCTTCTCCTCTTTTGATCTTTTTGACCCCCCCAGCTTCTCCTCAACCTGCTTACTGCTTAGTACCAGAACTCAATGGATCTAGCACTCATTCATTAAGGAACAGTTTATTTTGAAGCGATTGTAGCACTTTGGTCAATGGTGTGGTTTAGTGGCGGCTCTGCCTTACTTTGTAGAAGCATCAGGCACAAAGTATACAGGAAAGCTTTGTAGCAGCATGGTATTTTTTCTTCTGAAATATAATCCCAAGTATGAAAACTCATGGGATTACACAAGCATTCCCCATGAAAAGATACTTCTCAGCTGGATCAACCTGAACATTTCACTTGAAGAACAAGCATTAAGTGTTTCATTTGATGAAGGTCAGAGATATTTGATATGTCACAGTGCACCCTTCCCCAGCCCTCTCAAATTCGTCTTCCTCAGCTGCAACTTGGGAAAGACTCTGCAATTAGCAATATTTACCTTGAACATGTGGTGCCTGTATTTTATCTAAACCCTTCCCTTATCATAGGCCAATTGAGAGTATCCCTCCCATTGGAAGGGCCATACACATTATTTGCCAACCTGAAAACTTGAAGCCAATTTGACAAGAATTGGGTCGTGCTGAACTGTGACCAGATCAAGTTGAGTACAAAATAACCGTTATAGGCCTCAAATGGCCCTCAAAGAACAGAAGTTCAATGGAATTGTGACCCAAGCTAATGCATTACGAACAAAACTCTTTTAACTCAAGCTGAAGTTCAATGGAATTGTTGACCCCACAACATTTGCAAACTATGGCTGAGTTTCTTGGCCTCAGCAGGGTGACGAATATTGTATAAAAAAGGGTGGATGTGGGTACCTGTATAGTGCAAGGGAAGTACTGTACAAACTCACCATAGTACTGGATAACTCGGCCAGGCTTGCCCAAGTTCTACAGTACTCCGACAAGTCACTAAAGCACTTGCCGGAGTAATTCACAGAATCACACGAGCAATCTGAACAGTCAAAACAGAAGCCTGCTCTAAGTGGCCAGCATTTTGCCATGTTCACACTCATCAGTATGGCTTATCTCCATCGTTGGATGGGTGATGTTGTGAACTATCAGCTTGTCCTTCCTTGTTGTCAGTGGATTCATATGCAAGATAAGACTTCCACGTCTCATCTTTTTCAACCCTCTCTCTCTCTCTCTCTCTTCGACGACTCAGCTTCTTCTACTCCTCTCTTCCACGTTTCAGCTTTTTCTACTCCCTCTCCCTTCCATGTTTCGGCTTGTTCTACCCCTCTCTCTCAGAGTGATTGCAGCTCGCATTCATGGATACCCACACTGAACTCACAAAAACACTAAAATTTACCAAAACTTTGACTTTTCTCTTCAAAATTTGAAATCCCTCCCTTTCTCTCCTCTCCCTCTCTCTCTCAACAATTGGGCTTCTCATTCTTGAGTACCCATACTGGAACCCAAAAACACTCAAATTTATCAAAAGTTTGATTTCTCTCTTCAAATCTCTCTCTCTCTCTCTCTCTCATTCTTGAATACACAAACTGGAACCAAAAAGTACTAAAATTTATCGAAAGTTTGATTTCTCTCTTTAAATCTCTCTCTCTCTCTCTCTCTCTCTCTCTATCTCTCTCCTGCTATGTTTTTTTTACCTTTTGTTTGCCCTTTCTGAACTCGGTGCACTCGGTTGGGCTAGTGGCTGAGTTCTGCAGCTCAGCTGTGTTTTCTGACATGGGGCCATACTATGGAACATGTTAAGATTACCATTGAATTCCATTCATTGCACAAAATTTTTTGTTCCAGAGATCTTTCTTGTGCCATAAATCACAAAGGTTCTTCGTTTGGTAAATCTACAAAATCTCCTGATTGCTTTTCTGTTTACATGACTGCCAACACTCACAGAACCGTAAGATGGGTAATGATTGCTGAGGCTTTTGTATTGTATCAGAGAGATTTGTGTGATTAATAATGTGGAGTAATCACTCATATACAGTTTCACACATGCAAAAATGAGCAAACTATACAATTGGGCAATACAAAGACCACAAAAATAACACATCAACAGAAAGATTGAGCTAAGTAACATTATGAAATGATATTTTTTATTCATTCTAAGTAACATGATGTGCAACACACATCAAATTTCCCAAAATACCCTTATATGTCAAAGCATTACACACTCATACTAAAACAGAGAAATATTCCCACACACATGCACACAGAGACACAGATATATTATGTGTGTGCGGTTTATTGACCTCAGGTATACCGATAACATGAGTATAACGATAACATGAGTAACCACACACTTAACCATCTTTGAAGAATAAAAAGTACTTGATTAGCCTACTCAATCTTGTTGCAAGTTGTTCTTCTTCTCTTACATAGGACCATTTCAATATGTCACATGACTCTCATTATCGCCCTGCAACTAAATAGAGTAATTCTTTTCTTAATTTAACTTGCAACAGTCTAGTATATATACACTAAATCCATAAAGTCCATGCACTGTGATAATTTTTTATCAAAACCTTCAATGTGAAGTGAAATAAAAACTAACATGAGCATGAAGTTCCAACTTGAATGCAAGAAAAACTGCTATTGGAACTCCAACTCCATAGAAGGCTGCTAAGTTGGTCCATGCGGCCAAGTGCTGCCATCCACAACCTCGAGCGACTCCTGCATGTCAAATGTGAAAATGAAAGAAAAAAATAATTAAATCTGTTGCTTGAAAGAGGTACAAAAATTTGTTCGACACTGTGGAATACTTGACACTTAGGATAATATAGTTCATTTAGGAAAGCTACTAGGGAAATAACAAGACAGTGCCTCACATTCATGAATAATGCAGGCGTACCAGACCAGAAATCTCAAAACAGTGACTAAATTTGAGTTTTCTGAATGGCTATTTTATCCTTTATATTGAATAAACTCTGCAAAATTGTCCTACTATGTCTCACGGTAAATATCAGGAGAAAATAAACATTCCAAAGAAATAGAAGTCCAGACATTGTTTTGATATTTGATGTATTTTTCAGGTGCTCCAGGCATCCCTGTGGTTCATTCTCAAGAAACTAGCTACATAGATATGATAAGGCTTTATTGACAACCTGATAAGACTCCTTGGATTGCATCAAGCAATATAGATGAAGCAAGAAGCATAGTCATGGAAGCAAACTCATTTTTGATTCTTTGACTGCCACTAAATGCACTTGCCCAAAGTTTGTGACCAGTCGCCAGTGAGATTACCATGATCACACCCAGACCCACAGAAAGCTTGAGTGTAACCCAAACAGCATTCTTAGCTCGCTGAGGATTTCCTGCTCCAATCTCATTTGATACACGAGTACTGGCAAGGGAGTTTGATATTAGTGACTTTAAGAAAAAAGTCTTTTAGTAAATGCATTAAGACAACAGAAAACACAAATATAGATTTAAACTACATTCCAGTACATACATGTGGGATTATGGGATCAGGTACCTGACAGCTGCACTGAAACCAAATGTTATCATGTATATCAGATCTTCTGTATTCACGCTGAAATAAGAAGGAAATGACTTTAAATACAATAAGAAAGAATAGTTTTCAGTAGAATATTCTCATAGAAGCAGCATACAATTGTAGAAAGCAAAAAAAAAAAAAGAGGAAAAGATGTGCTGGAGACTTACCACATTGCAATCAAAGAAGTATTCTTCTCTGGTTCAGCAAGCATTCCAGCAAGAAAAACAAGAACCTCAAAAGCCCAATATTCCAGACTGAACATGGTGACATGCATGTAAGTTATCATGGTGGGAACAAGAAAATGTTCGAGAACATGTTAAGGAATTCCTATTGGTAGCTAGTCTAAGAAAAAAAGAATAGATATTTGAGTCATAAAAAAAGTGTAGAAGAAATTCAGTATGAGCTGAACAATTTTAGGGCACAGAAATTTTTAGGCAAGAGTAAACCTCACTTTGTAAATAGTATACTGGTACAAACTTATATCAAAAAAAAATTTCCAATACAAAATATGATCTCAAAAGAATGTTGAAAAGGCATTATAACTTTTGAGATAAGCCATAATAAAAAGAGTTTCAATCCTTTGTGCATTTCTTCAAAACTTTTGTGGTGTCACTAAGAAGCAACAGAGATAAGTACTAAGGAATTTTGATACCAGTACTGCATGATGTCGAGCATTAATATAATCTTCATTCCTTCTAAACCCAAGTTAGATAAGATCAAAATCCTATTAGCCTGTCATAGGTCATATGCTAAAAAACAAGGAAGGTTCTTTCTAGAAAGATTGAAAAAGACCCAAAAAGATCCAAAAAGATGACATGCATTATCGTTGAGCTAATTCTGACAGGGCACTTCCTAGTGGCTTCTAGCTCAGCTTTCTTATGATATGCACAGATCAGAAAAAGACTGATGCTTTCATTTGTGAAAGGGTCCATCAGTTATGGGATATTATGGAGCATCTGGCTTAATTGTACTTCAATGTAGAGGTTCTTCAATTTCTTGAACTAGTTATACATTTTCTTCATTTTACATGTTGGTTTTGGTCATAATTGTTGGTAGCTTGGTCCGGGGTTGGCGATCTCCCCTCAGAATCTCGCCGGCAATCCTGGAGTTGGAGCACGAGAGAAGCTCGATCTGTATCTTATAAGGACCTTGATCCCCGACAAAAAGGGATTGATTGCTTTATAAGGGGATCACGACCTGGCTGGAGATGGGATGCAATCATGGTTTCAATGGATCTTGATCTTAGGGAAAGTTTCAAAAGAGCTTGGATTTTGAACTTGACGTCATTTTGCCTTCTTATTTTTGGATACCTTTTTTCAAATTTCTAGCTAACCCACCTAAAGACAATTTTTGTTTTCTATTTTCATGTTGGGTTTTGTAGCCTTTAAAGGCCTAGAGAGCTTGTAAATACGATGTTTTATGGTGGAATACGCACTTCGATGGGAGTGTATGTTGGCTGACCAAAGGTTGGGCGGTTTATGGCCCTAGTCACGTCCAAAACCCTTACCTTGGGCATGTGGCACTACTGAGAAGGGTTTACAGTGGGTCATCCCTCGTTGAGGTCGGAGAGATGCCCAAGGATGATGTTTATAGGCCAGAAGAACTGTGTGGTCTCTTGTGTGCGGTTGTAGGCATATAAGAGCAAGGGCAACAACCTCGACAAACTTTCGCATGACATGTACACATGACAACTGCATTACTGAGAGATGCTTTGTCATGAACTGATTCCTTGCAGGAGCTATAAGGGAATACTCAGGTGTATGAGTAGACTATGAAGAATCTGCCGCCAATCGTCGAAGCTGCAACCATGAGATTGACCTTTCTCTAGTTGCTACAAAGAAATTTAGTAACTTATTTGGCTCTATGGTGCCATGAACGAGATGTATAAAATGCAAGGACCAATCTTTGTAAGTACAAAAGTTTGAGTCAAAATTGAAGTGGGAAAGAGAAAACAAACATATCTAGAAGGACCATGGTTTGAAGCGGTTCGGGGATGAGGTTTAGTTGCAGAAACAACTTTAAGGTGTTAGGGTCATGAAATAGAACTAGGGATAGGGAAAGGGTTTAAAGCACCCTAATTGCAACCATCCTGAAGATGTCCATCCTTTGGATGGTGTGTAATGTTTGTCTGAGGAGTTAATATGCTAGGGAAGGATAGAGCTATATTCATAGTCTCATACCATTGGGGGGAGGACAATCATCGATGTGCTCGTTTGACATTCATTTTCTTGCTTCCTTCGCTTCTAGGCTTGGTTGTTGACTGATTCATTGTCGCTCTTTCTCCAATCAATACACGGATAATTTCTCGAAGGTATTTGTTTGATCCACTAGTTGCAAAAAGCTTATCTCTTTGGCTCTGGGAGAGACGAGCTACATGTATGACATAACTGAACTCAAAGCAAACTCGTAAGGACCAACCCACTCCGATACCGAAATTGATGCACGACCAACGGGCTTGGCACCTACATGACTGTTCCATGTGCCAAGAGGTCCAGGAAGGGGGTCCTCATTATACTAAGATTTTGGAGTCATTAAAGGGTTTGGACTTTGGATCCCTAAAGATTAGGACATGAAGGTTTTAGGCCTTACAAATGATTTTTAATTGGCATAGAATTGGATGATAGAAGGTCTAAATGTAGTACAGCTAAGGTTAAGGTAAATCCAAATACCAACTAAAAGGAAGAAACTTAATTAAAAAGCTTAAAATGACTTGTACTTTCTTAATCAATCAAACCCAAACCTAATCAATCCTAACATTTGTCACAAATAATTTCAGCAGACTTTCGACCATATTTTGAAGCTAAACATTAGAAATATGAAAAATTCATAGATATAATGGTTGGTAAATATTGAACAATCTTTAATTTAAGCTTTGGATCACACCAAATGGACATTTGGGTAAAAATGTATGTCCTTCAGAAGCTGACTGTAGCAACATAGGTACACAAAGTTTGTTTTGGCTAAACATAGGTACATATACAACACATGTACAAATTAATCATGAAAACAATAAAAACGTGAAAATGTAATAGGAAGGCCTTAGAACCAACTGTATGCATACAATACAGGGAACTACCCAGCAATATTTCAGAAAACTGTAGCCAGTCCTTGTAGGCCAGCCAGACCCTACACCCCGTACCTAGGCGGACGACTAGAACCTCAAGCGCTCTGAGGTGAAAATATTTCAGAAATATGTGTCTGCGCTATCCAAATGCACATATATGAAGTAATTTGTGGTAATTTTATATTTGTTTTCCATTTATATGTATTCTAACGAACCATTTTTATGCAAATATATATGCATGAATGATGAAACATGTTAAAAAATCAAATCATTGAAAATTTAGTGAAAGATATAAATAGGTCTAGTGTGTATTAGTCTCCAACTCTCCAATCCCTACTCCACACTGGCATACAATCACGATACACAGTTACACAGATAGTGTCGCATGGACTCCAAATCTCCAATAAAAGCATAAAACCAATACAAGATGATGTAGTATAAAAGATAAGATGAAATACAAAAGTAGGGAGAGGAGATGTTCGATTCTTCAATCATCAGTCAAAATCTTCATCATCACTTGCACCTCCATCTGAATTGAGTCCATCATCAACATAATCATCACCCTCTTTGACATATTGCTTATATTCCTCAATTTCTTTCCAATCTACCTTATCCTCATATATCTACCTCACCCTTTTTGAAGTACCAATGGCAGAAGATGGACCTGAAGCCTCCTCAACCATATCCCAAGTCAAACTATCTCCAAGGAAGGCCTCTTCTACGGTCTCCAACCAACCACTCAGTAGCATTCTCCTTGTCCTTGGAAGCGATGGGATCCTTCTTCTGCTGATTGAACTTCTCCTTAGCTTCCTTTACTCAAGCCTATCTCTTCTATTTGTATACACTTTTAAGAAAAAATGCATGAGTACTACTACTCAACCCATGTAGATTTTAAATTTGGACTTACAAAGAGCTAAAGTAAAATTGTAAAAGTATAATTAACCTTTGTACTATATGTCTATTTCTTCTATAATAGAAAAGAACCTCAACTAAACATACCATCTCAAACGAACTCCGATTTCACTCACAACTAGAAGAGCTAGTTGTTAAATTCAAAATGCGAAAAAGCCATCTTCTGGAGGTTTAGAGCATTGCTCCCATGCTTGGACCATACTTGGCCTCATCATTGCCCAAACTCTCAGCTATCTCCTTCTTACCTCCATCTAGTGCATCATATATAAAGCCCATAGAGGGCTTGTAACCATCAGTTTAACCTAAGACATTGACCAAGGGTAAAATATTGTTTGCGAGTACTTCACCCTATGCCAAAAAACCTTAGAAACAATTATATCAGAGGCTCTCTTTCCTTTGGGATCTTTAAACAACTTACACCTGCTCCAATCCTCTGAAGTGGACATAAATCTCAATGGGATCATCCTACTATGTATGCTCTTAAGACTCAAGTAAGCAGTAGTAAATCTGGTGAGCACGGCCCTCACTATCTCCTCCTTTTC
Source organism: Amborella trichopoda (assembly GCF_000471905.2). Next base: position 4,916,641 of record NW_006499897.1, on the reverse strand, counting down.
TGTGAACTTGTGCATCATGCTAAGGGTATGGTGTAGCTGTATATGAAAATTGTGACCTCCTTACTCTTAGAGAGCGTGCCTTTAAAACTAGGCATGTTGCCAATAGCCTCCAGCACAAGGTCCATGCAGTGTGCAATGCAAGATGTCTAAAATATACGAGGCCTCTTTTGGCAAAGCAAATGAGCTACAACTCGATTAGGAGCAACATTATTTGTGACAACTTGGATTACATGCTCCTCCCCAACCTCCTCTAATGCCCTTATCAATGAATTAGCATATAAAATGTGCATCATGAACTTCTTCAGAAGAAGCAATGGATCTCAAAAGTAATGTACCTAAGGGACAACTTACAAACAGGTTCACGATACTCATGTCATCACTCCATGAATCAGTCATTATGGAAAACCCTAATTCAGCCCACCCATTCTTATGGGAAGAATTGACGTAATCCTTAGCGTGTTCTACCTTATTCTTCAGTCATGGCTCTGAAAGCTCATTTGGGATTGGGCCTTTTAGACCTCGCCCAAATTGGCCAATTGCTTCAAGCATTTCATAGAAGCTACTTAAGCAAACAATATTAAAAGAAATGGCAGCTTAAGAAAACCATTGAGCAACATTGAATTGCCTGATCTCTATCTTCCTTCCTGAATCTATTTTCTAATGTCACTTGCTTCTTCCCTTTCTGAACTGCAGCTCAAGGTTAGGTATAAAGTAAGTATCAATTGGCCCTTTCATATGGGGCCTCTTAGACCAAAACTCCTCCTAAAGCTTTGAGAGATTGTGATGCAAAAAGGAAAGGTAGGAAATTAAAATTGAATCTACTGTTCTCCTGAACCTTAAACAAGTAAAATCAGCAAGAAGAGAGAAAGAACATGGCAGTAAATCAAGCCAAGATAATAACTTTCTTCTTTCATAAAATAAAATTTATTCCAAAAACATATGCCCTCAAACTACATCCAACCTTTTATAAGTCTATGAAACCTTAATTTAACTTGAGATACAAGCAAACATTAATACTCTAAAATACCCCTAAAAAAATGCCTAAATTCCAAAAAATACCCCTGTGAACGGTAATGCGTGAATAGTAACACGTGAACAGTAACACATGAATAGTAATGCGTGAACAGTAACCAATGTTTTAAAAAACGGTTCGCCCGGCGACTAAGCGGCCTGAACCAAAATACCGCACGTCCAGACCCAGGCAGCCCTACGCGGGCGGATGTACCTGGGCGCGCGCCTAGGCGGGCACTCAGGCGGGGTGGGCAGGTGCCTAGGCAGGTGGACGTGGCTTTTTTTTTTAAAAAAAAATACCCAAAAGGGAAAATAGGGTAATTTTGAGGTTTAAATAGGTTATGGGGGGCTATTTTCATCCCCCAAAGTCAAAAGAAAAATTCCATAAACCCTCAATCCCTTAACTATACCTGTTTCCGAGAATCAAAAGTACTTTTTGTGGTTTGAAGAACCTTCCTAAACCTTTTCACTTATTATGAAATATGGAGAGTTGGAAACTATTACTAATACATATCCTATTAGACTTTTAAATTTTGTATGGTTTGAATTTTGAAAATTTGAACAAATTTATTCTCAACATGCGATATGTCATATTTTGTACATAAAAAAATGTTACAATATTTTCAAATGTAATAAATTATAAAATTGACACAAATATATGTATGTATACTACATATCTATATAACTTTTACAACAAGGCGCCTAAGGTTTTGGGTGCCCACTTTGGGTGAGGCCGGCCGCCTGGCGTTTTTTAAAACCTTGACAGTAACTATGAACAATACCATGAATAGTACTTGTGAATAGTAAATAAAAAAAATAAAAACCCTAGAAATAAACTCTAAAATTAAAACTACAATATATATCAATGAAATAGAATAAAAATACAAAATAAGAAGAATTTTTCCCTCCATCATTCTCCCCTTATTGGAGAAAACTTGTCATCGACTTTTGAAGTGTGTTAAGATGAACTCAACATCAAAACCACCTTCTTCAACCTTCTTTTGCTTTGTCGACTCAAATATTATTAGAGGTAAAAAAAATCCTCAAGAAACGAATCTTGATATGCATATTCAATACAAATTTATCAAATATGGATATCCTTAAACTCCCATAGAAAATTGTATGAGAAACTTCAAATTCAATTTTGTCCTCTAAAGGATTCCTCCATATCTACTTCATTGTTCTCCGTAACCAGGGCCACAATTTGCAGATTTTGAGTCTACCGCACTTCCATTGCTCTACTCTGATTTCGATGCCCTAAATCTCCAAAACATTCCACCTCTTTGATATCCTTAAGATCTTTATTCTTTTCTTCATCAAAGATTAGTTCACCTATGAAATCTTGATCACCATCAGAGATCAGATCTCTATCAAAATCTTGTTCATCATCTAAGTATGTATCGAAAATTGGTGGCAGATCCCAAGCCACAACCTTCTGACTTTTGATACGACCTACACCAAGATCAACCTTGTTTTCCTTCAAATCATGTAGATCAACTAAATCCCATGATTTATTCTCCAGAACATGAGGCTCCGAACGCAAAGCGCGTGCATAGAACAGGTAGTTGAAGGCAACTTCATCATTCCACTCCAACTCTGCATCGGACTCTGATTCGTGCCATTCTCCATAAAAAACCTCACGATTTGGATCTATCCCTGTAGATTCCTCTTCCTTTAAGGCAAGTTGTTGCTGGAACCGCTTAGTAATAGCTCTGTAACCTTCTTTGTCAAGTTGTTGATTTCCTTGTGCAGTCGAATCAGATCGGCATCCCTACAACTAAGACCTCCACGACAAGCTATCACAATCTCGAGCTGTCCTCGAACCATGCTCTAATACCACTTGATGCAGGAAGGAAATGTGGGAAATTGAATCCACAGTTCTCTTGAACCTTAAACAAGTAAAATTAACAAAAATAGAGAAAAAATATGGTTGTAAATCAAGCCAAGAGAAGAACTTTCTTCTTTCATGAAATAAAATTTATTCCAATAACATATGCCCTCAAACTATGACATCCAACCTCTTATAAGCCTATGAAACCCTAATTTAACTTGAGATCCAAGCAAACATTAATACTTTAAAATACCCCTAAAACAATATCAAAATTCCAAAAATACCCCTGTAAACAATAATGCGTGAAGAGTAACACATGAACAGCGCGTGAACAATAACGCATGAATAGTAACAAGTGAACAGTAACTATGAGCAATACCATGAATAGCACTTATGAATACTAAATAAAAACCCTAGAAATAAACCCTAAAGTTAAAACTACAGCATGTATCATTGAAATTGAATAAAAATACAAAATAAGAAGAATTTTTCCCTCCATCAAATTGCCACATAGCCCACCTCCTCTTCCCCTTCATCATCCTCATCATCATCATAAAAAAAAAATACTAAACCCTCACCCTCAATTTCTGCTATATCCTTCTCCTTTGTTAAGTTTTTATTTTTATTTTTATTGGCTTATATTTACTCAATAATCCCTTTTTTAACAAGTTCAGGAACTTTTTGACATGGGGCAACATCCCATCCCATATCAGCAAGATGTTCCATCAACCTATGTATCCCGACATTTGAAAAATGTCGGTGAAAATTACACATAATTTTTTTTTGTCATTTTTATCATGCCAACTCAATACTTCCATCCTGGATCCCCACTCTTAGTAGACATCGAGGAAGATATCTCAAATACAAAAAAGGTATCTCAAATATTGATTTGTAATTTGCAAACTAACCTTTCGCGCGATCTCTATTCTTCAATGCTTTTGATGTCGATCAAGCTAGAACTCACCCCAAAATTCTTTTCAAAGCATAGCTAGCACCCTAAAAGAAAATTCCAATAAGAAAGGGTAAGCCTTTTGGTGCTTCTTCAAACCTCACATTGTTTGTTATTCAAAGAAATTTGCAAAATCAATTGATTGGGGTGTGTATCTAAGGTTTAGATTTGAGTTTTTTACTTTGGGGGTTTAGAATACCTCTAAACGCCCCTTTTACTCTGTTTTGTGGGTAAAACAAACCCAAAGTTTAAACAAACCCAAATTTCCCTTAGGCGCTTTTTTTATTTCCAGAAAAGAGGGCTCAAGGCTAGGGTACCTGCCAAGAACTGGGTGTTCGACACTGCTGGGCAGGTGCCCAAGAACTAGGGCCCAAAAGCGCCCAGGCCTAGGGTTCTTTGGGCATCGCGACACTAGTCAGAGTGTTTTTTGGAACAATGCTAACCGGCTATCTTGAACCCATCCTTCTCAACCAAGGAAAAAAAAACAAACTCAAGTATGCTTATAAAAGCCCTTTCCTGGCTGAGGGAATTCCAAGCAACCAGAAACCCGGGAAATCGTAGGAACTTGAACAAGACGCCTTCTAGGACCATCCCATGCCAAAATCCTAAAATTCATCTTACTGAAAATTCATTTTCAAGCCTAGAAATACCCTAGAACCGTGCTATACCTGTACACCCTAGCCTACCTAATTCATACACCATATCCCCTCTCCATGCACCATACTTCATTAAAACTCACTTCATTCAATGACAAACTAAACTAGTTAAACTCCTCAGCCCCCTACTTAACCTTAAACTTCGCAAAACAAGCTTCCAAAATGCCTAAGCCTTCCTAATTAGAACTATGACCCTCTAAACTTCCCAAATTAGGACTAAACTTACCTAATTAGGCGTAAAGGTACCCTAATACCTTCTAATATAGCTCAAACCCGAATTAGGACCCCTAAACCTTGATCAAGCCCTAACCAGCCTTTAAACCTACCTAGAAACCAAGTTTTGACCCATTTCGCTTTTATTAATTCTCCCCTTAATAGCCAATTACCACCTAAATACATCCTGAAACCCAATCTGGGGTCCACTGGCTTGTGCAAAATAACTTAATTCACATGTGTACTTACATAGAGCACATGCGTGTTGAGATACTTCGCAGATGACGGACGGCCCAGATCTGGCCGCCACTTTTTGGAGACATTACCTAGCTCCCTTGCCTATAAGTACGGGCACCTTCGAGTTTAGGAAGCCTCTTCTAGCTTAATTAGACGACGCCCTGTTGAACTAAAGTCCCAACCCTAAACCTTAGTTACCTAGAAACCCTGACCGTAATTCATGTTCCAGCAGACCCTGACCCAACCTCAAGACCCAATAGACCTAACCTATGCATAATTTTAACTCCAAATAGCTAAAATAATCCTAGTTCCACCACGCTCACTCTTAGCGGCAAACTTTAGGTCATCAACCTAAACTTTAGATTCTCACCTCCTCTGATCAAAGAATTACAAGGAAACTCAGCAAAGAAACACTCTCAGTCTCGATTGACAGATCCTGAAGAGTGGAGGAAGTCGGAGCTTCAATCCCCGATCTGAATCAGGCCACTGACTCTGGGTGCCGGGCCTGTGGGCCCGGCTTACAAGTAAGTTCACCCTTCTTTTTTATCTTGTCCCATTTCATTCCATACTTAGGTTAGTCCATCTTTTTATAAAACAGTTCTCTAAATCTCGTCCCCTCTTGCTCTCAAATCTTTCAAAATCTTCTTGTTGGCAGATTTTTATTTTAATCGCCTCATAAGCTGGTGCAGCCGATGGTCCATGAGAGGTTTGTCTCTTGCTAGACTCTTTTGTGGATCATAATTCAACACAACACTGTCTCTACCTCTGATCGACTTAGTTTAGGTTTGAAAATCTTGGTGGAACGATCGAAGCACCATTCCCTTCGAGCTTTCAAGTGTAAACAATGCTGAAAAAACAATGAATTGAACCAACAAAGATCAAAGGAATGAGAAGAACCAACTACTCACATCTCTGGAAAACACAGTTGTCCTACTAAAGGATTCAAAAAAGATAATTGAGATATAAGAACCCGTTATTTGTACTCCTTGCTCTTCATGGTTTTTTTTATTTTTAGTAACTCAATTTCTTTCATGGTTGATTTCAAGGATATCACATTGATAGAGGATTTTATGAAGAAACCCAAATAATATAATAGAATGGGGACTGTTAAATATGAAAATATTAAGAGGATTTCCATGTTAAGACATGATTATATTGTGATAGGTGTTTCAGAAAACTAGGTTCTTGAAGATATATACTCATTATTAGACAACCAAAAGATTTCATAGAACATTCCAGAGGTGAAAGACTAAAATTAGATTCTTACCATACCATGACAGCTGATGAGATGGCTAACTTCAGAAAAGGAAAGATATAATGCAATGATTCCATGGAGATCCCTTGCCAGGTGTCTTGGAATGTCTCTGTCATATTAACATACAGAACTAACAACAGAAAACTAAGCCAGAAAGACACTGAGGTAGCCACAGCAGCTCCTTTGAAGCCCAAAGAAGTTTTATACACCAAGAAATACGACATAGCTACTTCAATAGCCAATGGGATAATGGAGCACAAGACCAAAGGAAGCACAATACTTTGTGTCTGAAGAAACCTTGTGAAACATTGCAGGAAAGCATAAGCATATATTCCTGGAATCAGCCACCTCAAATACAGGGATGCCATTCTTGAAACTGCAGCATCTTGATGAAGCAATATGAGGATTGGCTCAGCATAGAACCATAAAACTGACACGATCATGCAAACGAAAAAAGTTGATATAATTGAGGACTGCAAGTAGATTCCTAACATTCTGTATGTTTTCGCTCCATATCCTTGCCCACAAAGTGTCTCTAGTGCACCACTCAGACCCATCTGCATCCACATAATAGATGTATTCACCAATATACAACAGGAAAGAACAACATTGGGATTTGACTGTAGAAAAAAAGTGAAATAAACTATCACAAGGTTTTGCCTTTTCTTTATATGATTGAGGTGCTTTTTGGAAGATTTCCACTATGAGAATGCTCAAGATGTAACTAGGAAATCATTTAGAATGACCGAACGATTCTTCCACAGTTTACAAAACAGCTAGGCTCTGATGATTGAAAGGAGATATGCAAGTTATTACTATTGAAAGTTTAAACCCCTTACTTTAGCACTCAAATCATAAATGAATCTTAGTATCCAGAAGTTGCAGTATTTGTTTTAAGGGTAGAATAGATTTTCCCCGGCACAAGGTTGTTAGATTGTGATTAGGAATTCTATTTTGGTTTGGAATCCTCTTTGATTAAGGGTAAAACATCATTTGAGTTCAATTTTCATTACGAGATTATTTTAATTAAAAATAGAATTAAAGGAGACTAGGATAGGGGTTTAGCATACAAAAAGGGGTTCGTATAGGATTTCGACGTCAGAGTTTTGGATATTTTATCGGGTATTTCTGGGTTTGAACCAGAAGACACTAGAAGCATAGTGTGTAAGCTTCAAACTTCTCTATTTGAATCAAATTTTCAAGGGTTTTGTTTGAATCTTCTCTATTATTATTCTTGTATGCATCACATACTCACCAAGCCATCTAGAAGCACCAATTGCCCATTGAAGTGCAGATCTCAGGACCCATTATGGCTCCAGTCTTTGGGAGAATGGAATTTTAATATGTATCAGACTCTCTTCGGTTTTCGCATAACATAGATTTATAATGCATAAACACCTAAAGGTGTTGCGTATGGTATCAAGAGATGATTTCAAAGCCTACCATTCTCAAGGAATACGAAGATTTAAAACTTGAACAACAAGATGTTGAACCTTCCTCATTGATTTTAGGATGGCGAAACATTCACGCCTGCAACAAAACAAGGTCCTAGCAATACTTGGGAGAAAGTCAACAATTTACCTTAATGCCTAAATTAAAGCAAATTTTCAGCTAAGAATTTCCAGAAAATAAGCACGCTGCACAGATAGCCTTGACTTCACTGAAATAATGTGCAAGAGCTTATGGTCTGATGTTCAAGCAGAATATCTCAATTCAAAACAATCACCATCCATTGTTGGATTGAAATTTATAGGTGTGCAACCGCAATAATGATAAGTTAACACCGGGTGTCAATATTGACAAGACTTTGGCGATTTGAACGCCAGAATTCCATGATCAGAAATCTAGTAGCAAGGAAATTAAAGTATGATTTAACTTTTCAGGGTTGTAGGCTTTGTTCCGCAACTTCAATTTAATTATTCAGATTCTTTAAACCAATGAATCGGAACAAAAGCATGCTGAAAATTTGTGGTCATTAACTTAGTCGATATCAAAATTTGCAAGACAATCCTCACGGGCAGGAACCGCTGCAATATCTTTTGAAGAATAAATAATAAAAGCAGAAGACTGACCAAAAGAGCAAAACCAGAGACAAAGGCCCAAGAATTGGCGAGAGTGGAGCCTGCAAGCTCGAGATCACCGAGATGGCCAGCAAACATGACAGGAACGAGGGTCATGGAGTAGACACACAGGTTCGTGAAGATCATAGGCACCGCAATGGAAGCCTGCAACTTAGCTTCACGACGGTCCAGGGATAGACAGGCACACCAGCCATGCTTTTTGGACTGCTCTTCTTCACGATGACAAGGGCTCCGTAAAAGTGAATCCTCCATTGCTTCCGAGAAGAGAGACAGAGAAGGTTTAGAGAGAGAGGGGCTTTGCAGAGGGGAAGGAGAGATTTATTGAGAGAGGTAGGACTGGATGTACGATCGCACATAGCTGCCAACTTTAGAGAGAGAAACAACAAAGACTTTGCAGCTAGAGAGAGAGAGAGAGTTGGGCCTGCACCAGGTCTTGCCTGGAGGACAGAGACACAGAGGGAAAAAAGAGGAGGGTGGTGGTGGATTCCGGAAAGAGCAATTAATGTTCAGGGCCTTCAGGCACAAAAAAACAAAAATGCAGAACGGCAAAAATTACCGGGATGGTCAGTCCACAATGAGTTCTAACTGCATTTAAACTCACCATGGTGTCTAGAGAATAACCAGAGTTCCTCATTCTCAAACCGCACTTTGCACCGCTCTAAATTTTAGTGCACACCACTACTATCTAAAAAGCTCCAAAAAAACATAAAAAAAAACTCCAAAGGGTATGTTTAAGAGTGAGTGGCAATATAAATAATAAAATAAAAAGGGTGTGGTTTGTATAGAGCCAAGGCTCCAATCAATCAAATTAGAGCCTACCTTCAAATAGTATCGACAAACGTGGTTTCAATAGTAGAAATATTTGTGGTAGCCTTAAAATATGTTTTTATTTTTAATTATAAAATTTAAATTTTAAAAATTGTATAAATTAAACATATGTATGGATATTTGAAAATTTTGAATGTTATACATTACAAGATGCATTATTTTTAAAATTTGAAATTTAATTTTGTTTTTTTTATATTCCTGCATTGTGACCGTTAGATGATCAATTTGAAGATATTTGAACATCAAAACACCCGTTTCCAATGAACTTTTTGAAAAACTTTTTGAGATACGCCTTGATTTGATTGTTTATAGCGTTCAATACAAACTTTTTCCATATAAAAAATAGGAAAAAGACGGACTTCGTGCATATTTATTTTCAAAATCATTTTATTTTATTTTTGTCCGTACAGAAATTATTCTGTCATAAATATCAAAATACCCCGAAAAATAAGTGGATGAAGATTTTATGGGGCGCCTCGCATATGCGTACCACTTTTTGAGGATCAGAGAGGCAGGGATGGTCCGCACGTGAATGGGGTGTTCGTGCGCATCGAAACCTGTGTCATACTTTTTACGCACTTGAAGCCTCCACTTGAAAAAACAGCACTTGATCCTTGTTTCCCATACTAGCAACATATTATAATGAACCTTTTCAAAAGAAATCGTAAATTTGAGGGGTGAGGTTTGTATAAGGTGTCAACCTTATACTATTAGAGTAAGGTGCACCTCATAACTATGTAGAAAATGCAGTTTTGGTACAGCAAAGCGATGATATAAAAATCTTATTGTTGTCTTTAATCATGAAATTTGAAGTTTCAGAAATAGGGATGATCAAGCAAAATTATAAATGCTTGAAAATTTTGAAAATAGACGGTTTAGATCATGTTGAACTATTTTTAAAACTAAAAATCCCCTTTGTTTCATGTCTATGAATATTGAATTCGAGATGATCGATTTGAGAGTTGCCTAGTATAGAAACAACCTTCTCTAGTGAGATTTTTAGGTGTACTTTACTCATATCGAATAAGGTTGACACCTTCTATAAGAGAAAAAGGTCCTAGTAAGACATGGATTATGTACCGGGTGTGATTTGCAGAATGTGAGGCCTTAAACAATCAAACTAAGGCGTGCCTTTTGATAGTGTCAACAGATGTCATTTCAGCACTGGAAATCTTTGAGATAGTTTGAAAATTCATTTTCATCTCTAAAATGAAATATCAAGCTTCAAACATAGTGTATATCAAACAGATCTATGAACACTTGAAAATATTAAAACTAAATAATGCATTGCAAGATGCACTATTTTCAAGACTTGAAGTCCTTTTTTTTTTTTTATGTTCATGTATCTCAAAGTCGAGATGATCGGATTTGAGGGTTTTTTTAGCATCGAAGCAACTTCTTCTTCTGAATTTTTTAGGTGTGCCTTGATTTGATTGTTTAGTGGCCTCAACCTTATAGTTTATATAAAGAGACAGACAATGTGGAATACACAATAACAAAAGTAACACTCATATGATCTTCAGACTGTGGTATTTTTGGTCTAAAAAATGCGAGTATTTCAAAACAACCACTTTGGTTTTATAGTTCTTTTCTAAAATGCTTTATAGAGAGAGAGAGTTGTGGGTTTGAGTTCCACATTAAAGATGAGAGAGGTTTTTGAGGTGTATTTAAGAGTATGCATTCCCATGTAATATACTCTAAGGACAAAAGAGAGAGAAGGCGCATGTGCAGAACACGCGAATCATGCAACGCGCACGTACATGTACACATACACATGCATGTACGTGGGCTCAAGGGCGCTTGATAGCGCACTTTGCACTTCGCTTGCATGAGGCACCCCTCGCCCTAGCACGTGTGTGGGTCGGGCTCGTGGCTCGTAAATTTTTTATGAGCCCGACTAGTAGGGGGATCCAACGGTCATCTAATCGTTGATGTGTGTGGGACATCCAACGGTCATATAGTCGTTGATGAGATAGAGGCGTGTAACAACAACAACCATCAAGCGCATGTAACTAATGTAACTTGTAGTTGATGGGGTGCATGTAACCACATGTAACTTCTGTCTTGATGCTCTATAACAAGGGCCCTCCTACCCGTACTATTTTAGACACTTAGGACAATTTTTAGCCTCTCTCAACATACTATTCTCTACAATTCCAGCAAACAAACTAGTGGGCTAATACTCCCACTCTCAACTCATTTTTCTCTCTTTCTCTCTCTAATACAACAAGACTTTGATGTCTATTGTGTGGGTTCCAAGCTCGGGTGCATAGAGCTTAGGAATATTGTTATAAGATCTTTTTGTTTTCTTGTATCCCGAGAACGAATTGCCCTTCTTATGCACAACAAATACTAATCGAAGGGGAACAAATATCGTCTTGAGATAGCGCTCCTACGTGCCAGAAAACAAGAAAAGTTCGAGTTCCCTATTTTCAAAATTGTATTATTTTCTACCCCCATTTCACCGAACCAAACTCCAACAATTCAAGATGATATTTCATGGGTGAAAGAAAAGAGACTGCCATAACTTCTTTGAAGGTCATGAATCACGACTTTACTCTACTCGAACACTTCAACAGGCTGAATTTCAAGAGATTGCAGTAAAATGCTCTCTTTTTGCTTATCACTCTCAAAGTGGCTTACATAGTCACCAAGTCAATGCATGCACCGCCACCACCATTGGATGACTCCACTAACTAGCAAACTCAATCATACAAGAGATGGATGGAGGATGATAGTATATGCAAGGGTCATATCCTAAATGCATTGGAGGACCCGATCGATGATATGAATGCCTCCATTGGCACAATGAGAGAGCTTTGGAAACTACTTGAGATCAAGTACCTCATGGAAGAGTCTGGTAACAAACGATTTATTATATCTAACTTTTTAGATTTTAAATTCATTGAAAATAAGTCTATTCTCTCTCAAGTATATGAGTTGCCGTTTGTAGTCAATGAACTTAAAGAGTGTGGTATTTCTTTGGATGAATATTTCCTAGTTGGCTCAATAATTCACAAGTTACCTCCATCTTAGAGAGAGTATAAAAAAAAGATGAAACACAAGAAAGTTGATCTTGATTTGGTCCAACTTGAAAGACCTCTTCGAATTGAAGAAGAGAATAGACTTAAAGAAATGAAAGATGAATCAATTAATTTTCACTTTAAGGCAAACCTTGTTGAGCAAAAATCAAGTGCTCCATATAACAAGAAGATTTTCATTTCTAATGTCATAATGAAAATTATAAAGACCAAAAGTCTATTACCAACAAAAATAAAAAGAAAGTCACTTGTTATGCATGTGAAAAAACAGGACATTATTTAAAGGAGTGTCGATACTGGAAAGGGCTCAAAAGGCCAAAGACCAAGTGAACTTGACCACTAAAGAAAAATTTATAACAATGGTAACCAAAGTACACATGATTGATAAAGACAATGGATGATGGGTTGATACCAGCGCTACCATTCATGTGTCTAATAATCGATACATGTTTAAGATTTTTGAACTAGTGGGTGATAGTAATTTGGTTCAACTTGGAACCCAAGCTATAGCAAATATATTTGGCAAGGGGTATAGCGGATCTAAAGTTGAGTTTGGGCAAGGTACTCGACTTAGAAAATATGTATTGCGTACCTAAAACGAGAAGAAATCTTGTTTCGGGATGTATCTTAAATAAGAAAGGCTAATTTCTAATTTCTATCTTCTCAAAATAGTAAAGCATATAGATTTTTGGATCTAATTTCTAACATAATTTTGAAATCTAGAGACGCTGAATTTTTTGAAAATCTCACTTGCAAAAGTAAATTGAATGAATCTAGTAGCATGCAAAATGAGAATAATCATGAAAATGATGAATATATTGATGAAAAACATATAGAAAATAATGATGATGAAATAATAGAACCAACGAGAAGCAAGAGAATTAGAGGTGATCTTTCTTACAACTTTGGACCTTATTTTCATATTTATCTTGTTGAGGCTAATCAAGATAAAATTTTGAATTCATTACCTATAGTCTCAAATGTGGAGGAAGATCCTACATCTCTAAATAAAGCTTTGACATCTCAAGCTGCAATTTTTGGGAAAAAAGCTATTAATAATGAAATGGTTCCATTACAGCTAATAAATTTTAAAAATTAGTAGATCTTCTACCTAGTTCTAAATCCATTCATTGTAGATGTACTTTTAAAAGAAAAATGAATTTTAATGGTTCTATTAATAAATATAAAGCAAGATTAGTTGCTAAAGGTTTTTAAACAAAAAAAAGGCATTGATTATTTTGACACATATGCACTCGTAGCAAGAATTGCTATCATGAGATTGCTCTTAGCAATAGCATCTTCTAATCATCTAGTCATACATCAAAAGGATATAAAAACTGCTTTTTAAAATTGTGACTTAAATGAAAAAATTTATATAGAACAACCCGAAGGATGGCAGATCATGAGAAAAAAATTTGTAAATTGGTTAAGTCTCTTTATGGATTAAAACAAACACCTAAACAATGACATAAGAAATTTGACAATGTGTTGATGTCAAATGGATTTAAGAGAAATGGGGCTGATAAATGTGTGTATAGTAAGAAAATAAATTAAGTGTCATAATTCGTTTATATGTAATGACATGTTTATCTTTGGCTTTAATATAGAATTTGTGAAAGAAACTAAAAAGTTGCTTGCATTAAACTTTGATATGAAGGACTTAGAAGATGATATGAAGGACTTAGAAGAGGTTGATGTGATACTTGGCATCAAAATAGTGAGAAAAATATATATATTAATTTTGACTTAATCTCATTACATTGAGAAAATGCTTCATAAATTTGTGCATACTAGTAGTAAGTCTGTCTCTACCTCTATAGATCCTCATATTAAATTAAAGAAAAATAATAGAAAATGTATATCTCAACTTGAATATGCTAAGGTTTTTGGTAGTTTAATATATGCAATGACTAGCACGAGGCATGATATTGCATATGCAGTAGGTAAACTTATGTTGAGGATTGATGTCTTGTATTCTGAGAAAATAGATCTGTCAAGGTGGAGTCAAAGGGCCAACTCCGAAGGGCCATTAAAAGCCCCTAAGAGAGCTATTATAACCCTATTCTCCAGAGTACCATCTGCCTGAGGCTATATATATTGTTGTGATGGGGGTTCTTTTAGGGTATCTGTACATGAGGTATTTCAGTAATTTGTACCATCTACTGGGGACTCTATATATTGTTGCGATGAGGGGTTCTTTTAGGGTTAAGGAAAAACGAAGATTTCTTTGTGATACGGAAGCAAAGAGATGTGTAAGGAAGAGAGCTATTGTAACCCTATTCTCTATTGCCAGTAAAGAAGCTCTCATCTCCCCATGGACGTAGGCACGTTACCGAACCATGTATATCTTTGCGTTGTGGTTGCTTGTCTCTTTTTTTTATGTTTGTTTCTTCTTCTTTTATTGTGGATTATTTTTCGTTTTTACAACTTGGTAGATATACACATTGTCTAAGTAAAGAGCATTGGGATGTTATACATGGAGTATTAAAATACTTGAAATGAACTATCAATTATGACATAATATATGTGGGTTATCCCGGAGTGTTGGAAGAGTATAGTGATGCTAATTGGAATAATGAAATCCAAGATTCACTATCAACATCCGGATGAATATTTACATTAGCAGACGATGCAATATTATGGGACTCAAATAAACAAATGTGTATTCCATGCTCTACTATGGAGCCTGACATTATTGCTTTAGACTTTGCTGGCAAAGAGGCCGAATGGCTCAATAATTTGCTATATGACATTCTCATATGGTCAAAACCAATACCGGTCATAACAATATATTGTGATAATCAAGCTACTATTGTGAGAGCTTGTAATGATTATATAATGGAAAATCTATACATATTATGAGAAGGCATAACTCCATTAAAATATTAATTGGGATGGAGTGATTAGTGTAGAATGTATAAGATCAAAGGAAAAATTGGTTGATCTATTTACTAAAGGCCTTGCAATGGATGACATTCGTAAGATATCACAATGAATGGGGCTAGAGTCCATTGAGTAATCATCTACAGTGGGAACCCAACTTAGTCTTTTGTAACCTGAAATTCTAAGTTCAATATGGTAAAAACAAAGTATACGTCTAGTTACTTTGGTCACTAGACGACAAAATATAATAAGCACCTATTCTAAGGAAATACATATGGTAGATAAGTCTAGTGATGACATATATGTTAGTAGGATGCGTTTTGCTCTTGATGTTGTTTATGAACTATATTTATAAGTCTGAGTGTTTTATGTACAGGAGCACTCTTTATAGACACACCTATGTAAGTGTGGAAGTGATGCCGCTTCCTATGAGATGGACTCTTCTCTTATGAAATCGGGATATAAGCACAAGGCCAAAACGTGCTGGTAGCTAAAAAGACACCAGAGTTGAATATTGTTTGTGAGTTATACAACCGATTTGTTAGATAAGCAACCTGGTTCAAAGCTATATACTACCACGATACTTGATGGACTTTGTAGTGTACACGCTAAGTGAAATTTCAAATCGAAAGATACTTTTATAATATACAAATAATATATTCCCTATGTTTTGTTTTGTTATTTTGAAATAATGGAAGAAATTTTTAGTATTTTTTGTTTGAAAAATTCTTAAGAGTACTTCAAAATAACCACTTTAGTTTTATAGTTCTTTCTTAAAATGCTTTGTACAGAGAGATGTGGGTTTGAGTCCCACTTTGAAGAGGAGAGAGTTTGTTTAAGTGTATTTAAGAGTACACATTCCCATGCAATATACTCTAAATACAAAAGAGAGAGAACGCACATGTGTGAAGCACACGAAGTGTGTGACACACACGTACATGTGCGTGTTCGAGGGCGTGGGCGCAAGGGGGCTTGATAGCTCACTTTGCACTTTCTTTTTGTAATTTTCTGCACATTTTGATCGTCCAAAGTGATGTTCAAAAGCTTTTGTTGAGCATTAAATTTAATTTGAGATGAGAATGGGGTTGGGGAGATATCCGGGTCGGGCTCTGACCCGAGTCCCAAGCAAAGTTTTACAGCCGCCCATGAAATCCCATGTAACAAAGAGTAGGGACGGGTCTGGCTCGGGTCAAGGTCCGAACAGTAACCCACGACTCATCGTCGGTTGCGTTCTCGACCCAATGCCGGCAGTGTTTTCAACTACCCAGTGCCGGTTGAGTGTTCAAGAAGTAATGATGGTTGTCCTTAGTGCCGACTGCGTTCTTAACTACTCAGCGCTGGCTGAGTGTTCAAGAAGTAACATTGGCCGACCTCAGCGCTGGCTTTGTTTTCAACAACCCAATGCCACCTGAGTGTCCAAGAAGTAACATTGGCCGATCTCAACACCGGGTGCGTTTTCAAATACTAGGTTTATGTGGCCTTTAAAGGCCTTATGAGAGCTTGTATAAACATTTTATATAGTGAAACATAAACTCGGTGAAAGTATGGTCCTCTTATGGACCATACTAGATAAATGCGATTTGTTGATACTCGGCCTAGGCTCGACATGCTAAGCCAGTCGAGTTTGGAAAAACCCAAGATACATGGGCATAGAGATCTACCCAGAAGGGTTTAGTGGGTTAGCTCTTGATGAGGTCGGAGTATGCCAAGACGAAAATCGAGAGACTGTGTGGCCCTTGTTTGTGATGAATAGCTTTTAGAGACAGGGTTCAAACGTCATCGTTATATCATCACCCGACATGTATATAGATAGTCATTTTTTAGATTCGTCAATGTCGGTGAAGCGTGTACATGTGCGAGAGATTACCCCTATGCACCATAGAGCTATGGTTGCATCATAGTTTGGAAGACCATGATTTTTTTGTATGTAGGGGAGAACCTAAAATCCATAAATTGAGATTGCATCCCCTAGTCTATTGGCTGACTTTAGTGGTCCAATCATGAGTCCCTACAGTAGAATGTGGGTCATGAGAACCGCTGGGTCAGTTTGAGAAAGCTAGGTAGATCGTGGTCCACAGTTGAAGGTGGAGTGCTCCCGTATATTGATAAATTCTTAAATCTAACGGACCAAATTCCCATCAAAATTAATTAGTTTTAATTAATTTTATTATATATGATTTTTTAGAGTGTTTATTTGAATTTTTGTAAATCTTCTAATATTTTATTTTTGTCATTTGAATTTATAAATTAAGAGAAATTAATTTTTCAATGTTTAAATAAAATCTAAGATTTAAAAATTCTAAATACAAAATAAAATATTGTCTAAAATTATATGGGACCCTCCATAAATATGGGGGCCCAATTTAGAACATGTTGGATTGGGTGGGGCCCATGTGTGGCCACCAAAGGGTGGTACGCTCTACCCATAAGGACTAACTTGTTCTCCAACATTGAGTGATAGTTATTCCCTTATTTATTGGCTTATCTTTTGGGTATAGCCAGTTGACTATTTGAAATATTTAGTAAATATTTGAATCAAGATTGCTTGATCAAAGAAATAAAGTTTGGATATACAAAAATAGAAAATAAGATATATACTTTTTTTATTTAAAGACTTGATAGGAATAGATATAGGAAAGAAATAATAAGGCTCTAGCTCATTTTTTGAATCTTGATGTTGGATCAAAGAGATAGATGATTCAAATCTTTCACCCTATAAGTCTCGATTCACAGTCAAGATTTGACCTTATGAATTAAGACAAACCCCAAGGAATAGAAAATCTAGAAAAAGATGCTTTCACACCTCATAAAATCTCTACACTTATTCTCTCTTCTCTCTCTAAGGGTTTATCTCTCTCTCAAAGATCTCTCTATAAGTGGCATGCCCCACTTAGGGCTTCAAGATCTCTCCCAAGCTTTTCTATAGGAGCACACCCTAACCAAAATCTCTCTCAAGTCAAAAGGGCACGCCCAAGTCATCTCTCTTTCTCTCTTGTTTCTAGGTGGCACGCCTAAGCTAAAGTTAACTTGTGGTGGTTTGATTTTTAGATAGTAAAGGGGACGATCTCATGCTAGTAGATCTCTCATTCTCTCTTTGATTTATCTCTAATCTCTCTAAAGATTGGCTTGAGCAAGATTAAGGTATTGAGGTCTTAGGTAGATAATTTTAGATTGAGATCCATGGCTCCAAAGATCAAGCCAAATGGGCTTGAGAAATACTAAGGTATTGAGGACTTAGATAGTTGGATTTAGATCGAGATTCATATGCTATTGAGAGGGTTTTGACATAAGTAGGAGAATCAAGAGATCATAGATCCCGAGCACTATCAGAAAGGAGGAGACTCGGTGTAAAGTGTACTAAGTCCGGTTGAGGTAATCTCTGGTAATTTTACTTCTTTAAATCTTTATTTGTGATTTGATCTTATCTTCTCATAAAACAATGAGTTAAAGTTTTGATTTAAGGAATTATATTCAATAGTAGTAGCAAGTGAGAACCGTGTTTCATTTCTTTTATTAATTTGTTTCAAGAATTGTTTGTAATTGGACACTGTAAGTGGAAAAACAAGAAAAATTTTAATTTATATGCACCATGCTAGATCACATTGTCCAGCTTTCAGCCAATTCGATAAGAATTGGGTTGTGCTTGATCACATAGTCCAACTTTCAACCAATTCGATAAGAATTGGGCTGTGTTGAACTGTGTCCAAACCAAGTTAACTCAACCGGGTTATGCAAAAAAACAACTGTTTTAGGCCTCACATGGCCCTCAGAGGACAAAGTTCAATGGAATTGTGACCCAAGCCGATGTACTACAAACAAAACTCAACTTTTACTCAAGTCAGGTTGACCCCATCGCGTTTGCAAACTATGGCCGAGTTATGCGACCTCAACAGGGTGCCCAAGTGAGTATTGCATTAAAAAGGGTGGGCATGGGGTACCAGTATAGTAGTACAAGGGAAGCACCATACATACTCACCAGAGTAATGGATAACGCGGGTAAGCTTGCCTAAGTTCTACAGTACTTCGGCAAGTCGCTATAAGACTTGCTGGAGTAATTCACAGAATCACATGAGCAATCTGAACCAATGTTGTCAGATACGCTTCGGAGTCTTCTTTGGTTTTGTAAGAAAAATGAAGCAATTCGGTGCTTCGGTTGATTCAGAGGAAGACTTTAGACTTCTTTTTTTTAGTTTAATATAAATAAATTAGATATTTATATATAAAATATATACAAATACTAGAAAAATTAAAAATTAAAAAATTAAAAAAATGCTTCTATATAGGTATTTATTTCTGACCGAAGCAGCCAAAAGCTCCGACCGAAGCATACCTGAAGCAGACCGAAGCAGCCTGAAGCGGCCTGAATTTGATGGAAGCAGCAACACCATGCTTCTCTTCGCTTCGGTTTATGCTTAAAATCCGAAAGCTTCGGCCTCTTCGGGAGAATCGACTCAAATTTGATAACATTGATCTAAACAGTCAAAATCGGAGCCTATTGTAAGTGGCCAGTATTTTGCATGTTCACGCTTATCTCCATCTTTTGATGGGTGATGTCTTGAACTATCATCTTGTCCTTGTTGTCAGTGGATTCATATGGAAGATAGGACTTTTCACATCTCATCAACCTCTCTCTCTCTCTGTTCCACGACTCAGCTGCTTCTGCTCCTCTCTTCCATGTTTCAGCATTTTCTACTCCCTCTCCCTTCCATGTTTCAACTTCTTCTACCACACAAGCAAACCGAGAGACAAAGGCCCAAAAATTGGCAAGAGTGGAGCCTGCAAGCTCGAGATCACCGAGATGGCCAGCAAACATGATAGGGACGAGGATCTTCAGATATCTTCATGATTTATATTGCAATTTCTTACTAGTAAATATAGTTGGAGCATGGATGAGATCAAACCCAAGATTGGTGATCGCAGAACCCAAATTTTCTATCCCTTCACTTTTAGAGATAGAGAGTATGCCTATTCCTTGTTGTACACATCCTCTCTCTGGCTTCCCATTTCATAGAGAGAAGAAGGGGTAACCGTTGTATTTTTCCAATAAGTATCTGAGAAAAACGAGGGGTTACGTTCAAATGGACGTTTGGACCATATGACTGTTGGATATATTTGATTCCCACAAATGTAGATTAAGACATGTAAGACCACGTAGCCATACATGTCAACATCTCACACTTGGCTATGACGGTCGAGCATAATGAGTTATATGCATATTCCCACTTTGGAGTATGACCTTTAAGAAAATATCTTATCATAAGGGTTTTTCTTACGCTTTTGAGAATATGACTCTCATAACAAACGTCTATCATGAGGATTTTCACGCTAATGCAAATTTGTCACTTATGAAAACTGACTAACTTAAACATTTTTAAGTCTTATTAAGCTATTGTGCTTAGATAATAATTCAATATTTAGACCATTTGTTAATGGATCAGCGATCATATCAAGTAACTAATAGTTACTTCACCTTTCTCAACTACATCCAAAATGTAGTGATATTGGACATCTATATGTCTTCCTTTGGAGTATTTACTCCACTTTGAATTACTTTAATTGTGGCTTGATTATCACAAAATATTTGAATCGGTCCATCGATTATTTGCAGCTTCAAGTTATCTATGAAGCGCTTTATCCAGATCGCAAAAGTGCAAGTAGTGCTACATGCAAGGTACTCAACTTCCTGTGTATACCTAGCTACACCTTTGTTTCTTGCTAGCGAAGAAACAGATGCCCTTCCAAAAGAGGAAAATATGTCATGAGGTAGACTTACTATCGTCCTTATCTCCAGTAAAATATGCATCTGAATATCCTATAACTTCAAGCTTATTTGCTTGAAAACACAATTTTAGATGCTTTGTTCCCTTAATGTATCTTAGGATTATTTTTATTGCTTTCCAATGAGCTATTCCTAGATTACTTTGATATCTACTAACAAGTCCTACATCATAATTCAAATCTGGTCTTGTACATCTTTCTGCATATACCAAGCTACCAATAGCTTGTGCATAGGGAATGTTAGGTTTTTTTTATCCTTCTACTAGACAATCCTTTCTAGACAACTTTACTCCCTTTTCAATAGGAGTAGACAATAGCTTACAATTTTCCATTTTAAATCTGTTGATAATAGAGTCAAGCTATCTCTCTTGGCTCAAGCGCAACATTTTTTATTTTCTGTCCCTAGTTATTTTATGCCTAGGATGTAAGATGCTTCTACCTATCCTTCATCTCAAACTGAGAAGAAAACCATGACTTAGTCTTATCAATCATTTCTAAGTCATTTCCAGCTATTAGGATATCATAGTATTGTGAATTTACTCTCACTCTTCAAGGCATACACAGACATTCCAATTTTAAAAGAAATTGAAACCTCTGCTACCATCTTAAGAAATGCTACGGAACATCAAAACTGATCTGGCTTTTCACAATCCTGGTTTATATAGTTTAGCGAGTTCTCAATAGACATCTCCAAAAATAACCAAGTTTAACACTTCGAAATTGTTAGTTGTATGGGGGTTTACCAAACATCAGAGTGGATAGGAACTCCCAAAAAAAGGGATGAAAAAAAAAGGGGATTTGGAGGTACGAGAGGAACTCGCTTTCTTCGAGGTGTTAAACGCCCCCATCTCAGTAAAATCCAAGGTCCAAATGGGTCCTGATGAGTACACTTCCCAGGATACAACCAGATCGAAAATTAATTCCTGAGTCCCTGAGTTGCACACTCATGAAACCCGTATAAAACCACAGTCACAAAAATATTGATATGTCTTTCCAATTGGTATAGTTCCACAAACAACAATTGAAAATATACTTGTTATCTCTCTACAAAAATCATCAATCAATCAGTACAAAAGAAACATCGATTAGAAAGGCAAACTTTTCTCTCAATGCAAAATATATCATCCAATCAATATACTATAATAAAACATTCATTGGAAACATCATTTTTCTCACTAAAAATTAGTCTTCCAATAGATAAAATACAAACATCGATTGGGTACATAACACATGAAAAATACTTTATAAAATTATATTAAATTAAAAAACTTACCAAATGACAACAAAGCCACACATCAAAGAGCAAGAAAACCATACATGCTTCTGTTGAAATTAGTTAGAGAAAGAGCCCACGAACTAAGAGAAAACTCACTGTGAGACTTCTTGTTAACAGGAAGCCCTCTATTTTTAACCCATATAGAGAGAGAGTCCTCTTCCTATAATCAAATCAACAGGAAGCTCACTATTCTATAGTGAGAGAGTACGAGAGTACATTTAAGAGAGAGAGGTAAACAAAAGTAACACCTCATGAGAAAGTGTCAAAATCCATATATGGGGGTTGCAGATTTGCACAGGTGGCAGAACAACCATCTCATGTTAAAAACAAAATGAAAAAGTGAGCTTAAAGGAAGAGTGGTCCCTAAGGACCACAAAACTCATATGGTCCAACAAATAAAAAAAATAGTCGTTTGAAACACCATCTTTTGGAAAAAAAAAAAACACTAACAACCCTTTTATTAGCAATTTGAGAAACATGAACTAGTCCCTCTTTACATTGCAAATTGAATGAAACAACCAGCGTCCGTCACTCTAGAAACCCTTCCTGACTAAATCCCAAACAATTTAGGCTCCTTTGATTGGGCTTTTTGTGAAACCCTTGCCATAGAATTCTCTGCAACAGAAAGCCCAGGATCCCTATCCCTAAAATTCTTATGTTCTACCTCTTCTACGGTTTCTTTGAATGGAAAAAATGGTATGAATCATAAGAATAAGAGCTAGAAGAGAGTAATCAAGCAACACTGCACCACCATTATCACAGTCATCAATTGAATTCAACAAATTTTTTACTTTTCCTACCCAAATCAATTATAAATTCCGCTAGAGTGCTGTCCCACAATCCTATATGTACATCTAATTTGGAGCACACCTTCTGTACCAAGGAGAAGTACTCGAGTTTGTTCAGTGCAGATGCAATGAGAAGCATGAAAAGACATGAATAGTGGTAAGGCTCGTATTCTTGTTGACAAGATAGAGGGGCACGTTGCCCAGAGGCACGCCCAAGTAATCTTTCTCAAGCCAAGGGGCACTTGATAAGGACGCAATAGACCACTTGGCGAACGTAACAACTAGAAATGAATTTTTTCTCTCTCTCGCGTAATTCCCTTCAATTGCATGGAATGGGGCTAGTTTACTCATAAAAAAAAAAGGTACGCTTTCTATGCTTCCCCTACAACATAGAAGTTCTATACTCTCCCTTATCCAACCATCTATTTTGAATGGAGGCAAAGATTGCCCCAATCACAATGTCACGTCTCTACACTATTTTATTTTTAATTTGTTTCTATAAACTATTTTGACATTAAATTTTGGACGTCCATTCCTTTATTAAACTTGCACTAGCGAGAAATATAAAAAAAATATTTTCAATAAAATAAAATGACCACAATATCCATAAAAATTTCAAGGGGTATTTTGGTCATCATATTTTATCAAAAAATTATTTTTAATATTTTTTATAGGTGCATCCCAATGAGAAGATGGCACATACCAAATTTCATATTCATACAATTTGTATAAAAAACACTAAAAATAAAATACTTTGAGACGTCGGATCTAAGATCAAAAGATGAGTGGCTCTCTTGATAAAAATTGGACTGCTGGATAGTAGGGGGAGGATAGAACTTCTATGTTGTATGGGAGGCATAGAAATCTTTCCCAAAAAAAATTAGGTAATCAATCTCATATCACACAATATCATATATCCATATCACAACTTATCAGATAAAGCAAACAAAAGAACCGTAATCGGAGCCATCACCCTCACAATTCAAACTCTAAACCAAAACCCATAAAAAATGGGATAGAGGTGATTTGAAATTTATTAATACAAAGGGAGTGCACGCATATTTATTCTATAATTAATTAACACTGTGAACCAAGCTAAAATTGCAGCAATTGATATTTTGAAGCACGATTTATGCACAAAAATTGGGCCTTGATCGTAACAAACAAATGTATATGTAGATAAACAAATCACATAATCTCTATCATTAAAAATTCAGAGTAAAAAAAATAGGAAAGATGGAACCTGGTCGCCCTGATACCAGTGTTAGTAAATATAGTTGGAGCGTGGATGAGATCAAACCTGAGATTAGATAAGGGGTGCCGTGAGGCTGGTGATCGCAGAGCCCGAGTTTTCTATCTCTTCACTTTTAGAGATATAGAGTACGCTTATTCCTTGTTGTACACATCCTCTCTCTGCCTTCCCATTTTATAGGGAGAATATGGGAAATAAGAGAATAAGGGGTAATCGTTGTATTTCTCCAATGGGAATCTGAAAAAAAATGAGGGGTTACATTCATATGGACGTTTGGACCATATGACCGTTGGATATATTTGATTCCCACAAATGTAGATTATGACCGTTGGATATATTTGATTTCCACAAATGTAGATTAAGACAAGTAAGACCACATAGACATACATGTCAATATTTCTAACACAAAATAAATCTTGGTTGTAAATACGAGTTAGGCTCTTTGCTAGCCTCAAGTTCCCACCATGCATTTCCTTGCTAGTAAATTCTCTCTCACAAACACAAAAGACATTGACATCAACCACATTGTCTTCAACTATAAAGTCATAGAGATTTGTGAATTTCATCGTAATGTTGGTTTTAAGAAGGGGCAATTTGAAACATATGTAAACAAAAATGTCCATAGATGAAAACCACATAAAAGAAGGAAGGAGCAACAAAATATTAGAGTTTTCAAATCGAGAGATAGTATTAAGAAAGTCAGTAGTTAAGAGAAAAATCAATAGTATCAGGAGAAAGGAATTTAATCACCGTAAGCAAAAGAATTAGGCAACAAAAAAAAAAGAAATTGATGAAGCAACCACGGAAA